>CM066606.1:12145000-12660000 GCA_033816785.1 Picus viridis
GATATACCCTGTGGAAGGCTACTGATTTTCAAAACTAAGGGAAAATGAGGGAACTGTGTTTAATATAGCACATTTTATAAGGCTTCTGGGAGTGAGAGGAAGGTTATATCTTGTGCTGAAAAAGCCTATTCTTCCTCAAAAAGCACAGAAGTCCTAGCAAAAGGCACCAGGGTGATCTTCAAAGATATTTCCACCATTTGTCAGGTGGCTTACAGAAAGGGAATGAGGTGAAACTGCAGGAAGGAAGAGAAAGTAGGTCTCCCGTTATTTGATTTGGACAACATTTTAGCTTCTTGTGTTTCTGGCAGTAGCATCACATCTCAGACATTCTCGTGTTCAAATTCCTTTGACAATACGATTTTCATGGTCTTAGTCCAAACTACAGCAGACCTCCAGGTGAATCTGGGCTATTGGCCTCCAGTGCTGTCAGTTTAATGGCTTTCACTGGCACTGACTTAACTTTCAAATATCACACTCCTGAGATACATACAATTTATGTGTCTGTATATGTTGAAACAGTCCTTACATTAAACAGTGTTGCATAAAGTGTCTACATTTGAATGATTATGAAGCTGAGCCCATTTTATGCCTTCAGATATTTTCCAGGTTATCACATATTTTCAGACTGTGAGCCCACTTGAAATTAGTCATTATTTTTAAAGGTTGTAGTTTCTGTTCCTCTTATTTTTAACCTTTTTTTTTTTTTTAAAAGAAACAAACAGCAGCTAAAAATGCTGTTTGTTTGGGGTAGGGTTGTGTCTTTTTGCTTGCATGTTTTGGGTTTTTTTCCCATTGAATTATATCTAGAAAGTTTTTACACTGTCCATGAAGATACAATATGGAAAAACAAAAATAAAAGCATGAAAAAAATAGTTATAACTGAATTCTGTGCTTAAATGCTGGAATAACTAGCTAGCAACAAAGAATCCCAGAATCACGGGAACATTCATGTTGGAAAAGACCCTCAGGATCACCCACCAAGTCCAACTGATAACCCTACTCTACAAGGTTCACCCCTAAACCCCAAGCACCACACCCAAACCACTCTTAAACACATCCAGGGTTGGTGATTCAACCTTGGGCAGCACATTCCAATGCCTGACCACTCTTCCCATGAAATGTTTTTTCCTAACGTCCAGTCTAAACCTACCCAGTCACAGCGTGAGGCCATTCCCTCTTGTTCTATCACTAATTACCTGTGAGAAGAGACCAGCGCCAGCCTCTCCACAATACCTTTTCAGGTAGTTGTAGATGGCAATGAGGTCTCCTCTCAGCCTCCTCTTTTTCAAACTAAACAGCCCCAGCTTCTTCACTTGCTCTTCATAAGATTTATTCTCCAGGCCCTTCACCAGCTTTGTTGCCCTCCTCTGCACTCACTCCAGCACCTCAACATTCAACTCAAAATGTTGAGATGCTGGAACTTGTCCAGGGAAGGGCAACAAAGCTGGTGCGGGGTCTGGAGCACAAGCACTATGAGGAGCAGCTGAGGGAGCTGGGGTTGTTTAGCCTGGAGAAGAGGAGGCTCAGGGGAGACCTTGTTGCCATCCACAACTACCTGAAGGGTGGTTGTAGATGGGTGAGGGTTGGTCTTGTCTCCCAGGCAACGAGCAACAGAACAAGAGGACACAGTCTCAAGCTGTGTAGGGGGAAGTTTAGGCTCAAGGATCTTGGAAAGAAGTTCTTCACAGAAAGAGTGATTGGCCATTGGAATGGGCTGCCCAGGGAGGTGGTGAGGTCAGCATCCCTGGAGGTGTTTAAGACTGGATGAGGCACTTAGTGCCATGGTCTAGTGGATTAGTTAGGGTTGGGTGATCAGTTTAACTTAATGGTCTTGGAGGTAGATTTCAACCTGGTTGATTCTCTGATTCTGTGGCATCTCTCTTATATTGAGGTGCCCAAAACTGAACACAATACTTGAGGTGTGGCCTCACCAGAGCTGAGTACAAGGAGAAAATCTCTTCCCTACTCCTGGTGGATGTAGCATTTCTGATACAAGCCAGGATGCCATTGGCTTTCTTGGCCACCTGGGTACACTGCTTGCTCACGTTCAGTTGTTTGTCAATTAGAACCTCCAGATCCCTTTCTGCTAGACAGCTTTCCAGCCACATTTCCCCAATCCTGTAATGCTGCATGGGGTTGTTGTGACCCAAGTGCAAGACCTGGCATTTGGCCTTGTTGAAGCTCATCCCTTTAATGCTGGCTTATGGATCCAATCTGTCCAAGTCCCTCTGCAGAGCCTTCCTCCCCTCACGCAGATCAACACTCCCACCTAGTTTGGTGGCATCTGCAAACTTACTGATGACACACTCTATGTCTTCATCAAGGTGTGGTGGTTTGAGCCTTAACTGGGACTTAAGAGCTCAGATGGGGGCCAGGCAGAGAATCCCTCCCTGCTCCCACCCTCATCTTTCCCAAAAGAGAGGAAAAGAAAGGAAAGGAGCAAATCCACCAAGAAATAATTTGATTCAGCTTGGAAGTAGAGAGGTAAATAATTTTCTTTAAACAGTATATATATGTAACAATAACAGGTAGGGTTCACAAGGGTAAGGAACAAGGATGGATGGGAAAAAAGAAATATGAAATACAAAACCAGTCCTTTGCTAAGGTGTGGGTATATCAGGAAGGACCACATGGCAGAGAAGCAGGGGAACCAGTGGCAGTCCTCATACAGGCAAAAGACAGGGCCAAAGAGAGTTAATGGCTGCAGTATCCTGCTTTTTATAGCCTTGCTGGGCAGGGAGGGGAGTGGAACAGACTCATTTAGTTTCCCAGGGAGAGAAACCCTTGCAGGGAGGGGAAATGCTCTCACAAGCCCTCCCCCCTGCTTCCAGGATGGGCATTAACCTATCACACAAGGTCATCAATAAAGATGTTAAACAGAAGTGGTCCCAACACTGAGCCCTGAGGAACACTACTTGCAACTGGCCGCCAGCTGGATTTAACTCCATTGACCACCACTCTTTGGGCCCACTCGCCCAGCCAGTGCTTTATCCAGCAGAGTGTGTGCTCATCCAAAACATGAGCAGCCAGTTTGTCCACAAGAATTCTGTGGGAAACAGTGTCAAAGGCTTTTTGATAGTCTAGGCAGACAATATCCATAGCCTTTCCCTCATCCAATAGTCAGTCATCTTGTCATAGACGGACATCAGGTTGGTCAGGCAGTGCCTGCCCTTCATAAACCCATGCTGGCTGGGCCTGATCCCCTGGTTATTCTCTACAGGCTATGAAATAGCACTTGAGGTGACCTGCTCCATGACCTTTCCTGGTACCAAGGTCAGACTGACAGGTCTGCAGTTTCCTGGATCCTCCTTTCTTCCTTTCTTGTAGACAGGTGTTACATTTGCCAGGACTTCAGGAAAGTGGCTTGGTGAGCACATCTGCCAGCTCCCTCAGCACCCTTGGGTGTAGCCCATCCAGCCCCATAGACTTGTGTGTGTCTAAGTGGTGTAGCAGATCACAGACCACTACCTCATTTATTGTGATGACCTCATTCTGATTCCCTTCCCTGACTCCTAGTTCATGAGGCTGGGTTTCAGGGAACCAGGGCTGGTTCCAGTGCTAAAGTCTGAGACAAAGTGGGCATTAAGCACCTCAGTCTTCTTCTCCTCCTCCTTAGTCACTATGTTTCCCTCTGCATCCAATAGAGGATGGAGATTTCCCCTAGTCCTCCTTTTGCTGTTAATGAATTTATAGAAACATTTTTTATTATCCTTAGCAGCTGTAGTAGGTTGAGCACTAGCTGTGCTTTGGCTCTCCTACTTTTCTCCCTGCATAGCTTCACTACAGCTTTATAGTCCTCATGAGACACCTCTCCCCTCTTCCAAAGGCCATAGACTCTCCTTTTGTTGTCAACATCTGCAAAGGAACACAAGTCTCTGTTGTTATGTCTGCTTAGTGAAGTCATTACATTGCGCATCTTTCTAAAGGATTTGATGTAAATCAAAATTCATCAACACATGATGCAGAAATTACTTAAATTCAACATCTTGTGTTGAATGGAAATTTGAACTAAATGATTGCAATAGCTCTTTCTGGCATTCTAAATTTAGAAATAGCTACCTCCTTCTAGTGATTTCTTAAGACTGAAATTTGGCTTGCTGGATACACGTGTGTCAGCATCAGAGTAGATGGCCTGTTCAGGCAGATGCATATATAGTTCGGTGTTGATTGAGTATTGGCTCAATTATTAAGCTCAAATGGAGTTTAAAATAACACTTCTGGCCTGCCTGAGATGCTGTATAAGTCAAATGCCAATTACATAAGTCAGTAATACTAGGCATTAAATCCTCCATACCATGAGGTAAAGTAAGCTATTTATCAGTTAAAAGCATGACTTAAAAACCTCTGAGCATATGCACAATACTTTTTTCATACAAGACATTAAAACAGGCTTTTATTAAAAACCCAGCAGTTTACCATGGTTATAGTGTCTTGTGTATTATGGGATTACAGTTCTCTCTAGAGGGGAAGAAAGTCTTAGGTAGCTTTGCTTGTTTTGCTTCCTCTTTTCCTGGCAGTGGGGAGAGGATGAAACAAGCCCTGATTTGTTCAAATGCTATAAAAGTAACCAAACCATCATTAAATTCCAGAGTAATTTGCCAGTCTCTGCTCAGGCACAAATGCAAACGAGACTGACTGCAAATTAATTTGATTTATACTTTATCACAGTAAAATAAATGCTCTCCCGGCAGCACGAAGTAAGAGCCAAGTGACAGATGAGTTGTACTAGAAAACTGCAAGTGTTTTACCTCTTTTGTCCAGGACAACCATTAAATATGGTAGATTTGAAAGAAAAAGAAAAGAAAAAAAAAGGGAAAAACAAAGAAAGAAAAGGGGGAAAAAAAGAAAGAAAATAAGTGTAGACTTTTCTGGCTTTGCAACTGAAGAAAACCATTTTAATTTCTGTTTTTTTCACCTGGTTATTTTCAAGGCAACGTTCAGCAGGAATGATGTCACATACATTTCTCATGGCTTACATTTCTTCAAGTGCAAAAGTTTGGACAATTTTCCTATTTATACGGAGCTGCCTTCAGATTGAACTCTTGGCTCCAAAATGCCTTCTTAGTAATGATTCACTATCTGCTCTTAACACCTGTTTCTAAATGCACCAGGTACTGGAAAAGCTTGGACACCTGGAGCAGGAGATACAAAGGTGCATCCAAAGTATACAGCTGACTGTTAGAAGCTTAAAGGGGAGCCCAGGGAAAAACAGTCCCTCTTTAGCAGAAGAACAACAGGTCTCTGCAGCTTTGCCTCCAGAAATTTCACAGAGCTGGAAATTTCCTGGCATATAGGATTGCTTTAAGCCTTACTCCCTCCAGCACAGTTTCCTCATCTTTTTCATCAGTTTCAGAGGTCAGGTGCGTAGAAATCTATACTCTATGTGCAGATCCTTATGAAAGACTTAAATATTTAAAGAAAGATTTAAATATTTAAAGAACGATTTAAAGGCAGGAGCAAAGCTAAATTGGGCTCAAAGTTTAAGGCTGAGGTTTCTCTTCTTTTTTCCTTTTTCTTTTTTTTAATGCAAAATGGCAGAAAATATAGTTGATTGTTGACAGTAATTTCACCTCTGAGACATGGTTGGGTATTATGCAACTGTAGGAGTGGAACTGCTAGTTAAAATTGATTACCTTGCTGATCAGAGGAGAAGAATTTCTCCAGTGCTCTGATGTGATCAGCCGCTCCGTGGTGCAAAGTGGCAGACTGATGGAGTATTTTTGTGCAGGATCCAAGAAGGGTTTTCTCTGCCAAAGCTGGGGTGTATTTGGTTGATGGGAAGCACCTGTCTCTCACGGGCTGCTAGTATCTCATTGGAGCAACTCAGACAGTGGGATTTTGGAAGGTGGGCTGATCTGCTTAGGAAGTGTCTCACGGATGGAGAGGAGATCACCTATGCTGCTTAGCCCGTGAATGCTTCCCTGAATTAGGGCTTAACCTAGTTCTGATGGAAGTCTTTAGGAGCAAATTTCTTGGGACATACTAAGAGTGTAATGATTTTAACCCAGACTCTTTTAAGAATGAGTTTTCATAGTTGTTAATGTCCAGGAGACCACATTCCTTGTACCTAAACAGTTATAAATCCCGAAACCCAAGTTAACTGAGAAGAGAATTTTGCTTCAGGCTCTCCCCAGCAACATATCTAGGTTTTGGTACAGATCGTCATGAATGTTTTTAATAGCTTTGGCTGTTGGAAGATATTCCTGAAATACATCCCAGGCATGCCACATGTGCTCAGATAAAACATTCAAGCATGTCCTATAGACCTGAAAATTACTCTGGAAAGCAACCGTGTCCTGCTAAATGGAAATTACAGCTCTTGGGCCTGCCTTGAAAATGTGCTCTCTGAGAAACAAGATGGAATGTCACTGTCTGTGTGTGCAGGCACTGTGAGATTCCTCTGTCTTCCCTCCTACCAGGTTTTGAGGTAGGTGCTTAGACCAGTGCAGAACTATCTTCCCATATTTATGATTCTTTTCATGTAATGTAGCATCATGATCTATGCACACAAAGCAATAACAGACCATAAAGTGAGAGGAGCACGTTGCTCTGCACATGTGCTAGACCTCTGGATTGCAAGAGCACTGCAGGCCCTTGCCTTTCAAATGCACAGAGAACAGCCTTAAAATAATCCTCTCATTGGACTGTTGTCAGAACACAGTCGCATTAGGCCTGATCTTGACCCTCATCTTTCAGTACCTCTGCAGAGATACCACCAGGATCCAACTGTTGAACCATGACTGTAATTAACCATTTCTTTGTGTATTTGCAGATATTTGTAGCAGCTGTGGAGAGGAAAAAGTTAATATGCTGCTTAAGTGGAGTAGAAATCTGCGTCCTGTCAGGGTTTCTAACCATTTTTCCCAAGCTACATTTAATCTTGCAAAAAGACCCATAAAATAAAATAAAAAAAAATAAAATAATCTTCATTATAAATCAATACAAATCTCATTAGAACAAACTGAAGTTGCACTAATGGCTTGCATTTAATTGACATAACAGGGTAAAGGAAATTAACAGTGCACCAGAGCGATGTTGGATTACCTGATATCAATAATCCTTTTTTCCTTTTTTTTTTTTTTTTTTCTTTTAATAAAGGAGCTTTGGAAAAGTACTTTGGGAAAAAAAGAATTACAGTATGAGGTTTAGTCACTGTTCTTATGAATATAGAATGTCAGGTTCATTGACCATTACTGTTAAATTAAACAGGCACAGATCTCCTGGTAAAAGCAGTACATGGAGGTGTTAGATGGAAAGGCCCATTTCTGATTGCAGGAAGATCAAGGATTGTGACAGAGACACCAGAAGACAGCAGCTCAGCAAACTATGTCATTAACTTGGCATTGTGGGCTATCCCCAGTGTTACCAGTGGGACTGCTCACATTACGCCTGTTTAAGCACAGCCCAGGTTTTACTTCTGCTTCTGTGGGGAATGGTAGTTCAAGCGTTATTGATCTCATAATACAGATGTTCAACTGAGGCTCAGCATGTCTAGCCTTACTCAGAGGAAGTGTGGAGTGCAGTTTGAGGATAGCTACCAGTGGAAAATTCTTCTGCCTGTATGTTAAAGATGTCCCTTCTGACTGCAGGGGGTTTGGACAGACATAACGAGGATGATCAGGGGCTGGAGCACCTCTCCTATGAGGACAGACAGAGGGAGTTGGGGCTGTTCAGCCTGGAGAAGAGAAGGCTCCGAGGTGACCTAATTGTGGCCTTCCAGTGTCTGAAGGGGACCTACAAGAAGGCTGAGGGACTTCTCAGACTAGGGGGAATGGAATGAAGCTGGAGGTGAGGAGATTCAGGCTAGATGTGAGGAGGAAGTTCTTTACCATGAGAGTGGTGAAGCCCTGGAATGGGTTGTCAAGGGAGGTGGTTGGGGCCCTGTCCCTGGAGGTGTGTAAGACCAGGCTGGATGAGGCTCTGGTCAGCCTGATCTAATGTAGGGTGTCCCTGCCCATGGCAGGGGGGTTGGAACTAGATGATCCTTGTGGTCCCTTCCAACTCTGACTGATACTATGCTACTACTATGATACTATTTTGGGTCTGCAAAGTTGTGTTTAGAAGAGCTGGTGGGACATTGTCAAGCAAAGATTCACAGATTCATAGAATACCAGGTTGGAAGGGACCTCAAGGATCGTCTATCCCAGCCTTCCAATGAATTCTATTTTACTTTTTTTCTCTTTAAATTATATTTCTCAAACAGCAAACAATCCACCATATTATAAATACTTAAATTATATGTCTGACAATGCAGTTATTGTTGTGGACTTTTTTACATCTACTCAGACAAGCGTGAAGTGCAGGCCTAACAGAAACAGCTCACTTTGGCGATCTCCATGTCAAAACAGCATCCATATGCTCAAAGCCTAAGCAAGGTTAAAGTGGTTGTTAGTTAGAATATATAAATTAACTTGTAATGACATATATGGCTACAGGTGGACTCAACAGTCTTAAAGGACTTTCCCAACCTAAATGATTCTATGGTTCCATGTATTTGATAAACTGGAAAAAGGTGTGATGCTGCACACAAGCCCTATGAGGAGAGGCTGAGGGAGCTGGGATTGTTTAGCTTGGAGAAGTAGAGGCTCAGGGGCGACCTCATTGCTCTCTACAACTACCTGAAGGGTGGTTGTAGCCAGGAAGAGGTTGGCCTCTTCTCTCTAGCAACCAGCACCAGAACAAGGGGACACAGTCTCAAGCTGCACCAGGGGAAGTTTAGGCTCGAGGTGAGGATAAAGTTCTTCACCGAGAGAGTCATTCACCATTGGAATGGGCTGCCCGGGGAGGTGGTGGAGACGCCGTCCCTGGAGGTGTTCAAGAGGGGATTGGACATGGCACTTGGTGCCATGGTCTAGTCATGGAGTCTGTGGTGACAGGTTGGACTCGATGATCTTTGAGGTCTCTTCCAACCTTGGCAATACTGTAATATTGTGATACCTTATTGCTCTCTACAACTACCTGAAGGGAGGTTGTAGACAGGCAGAGGTTGGTTGTGGGGGACTATGATGTATCTGTGAACCCTCGGAAGAGCCCTGGTGAGAAAACATCGCTGAGCTCCCATGAGAATCTGGAAACTCCCCGGACAGACTGAGTGGGAATGAGAAACCGGAGGATAAGATGGGAGGCCACCTGGACTAACTTAACAAGTAACTGTAGCAATGCTATCGCTGACCCACGAGAATCTTGAGAAAAGTTTATTAACCAATTGCAGGCAGCCACAATGACACTACACACAATATATGAGTTGTGTGCTGGAATAAACAGCGCTTGCTTTTTGGCCTTCTGTGTGCTCTGCTTGTGTTTGATTCTTGTCGCACAGACCGTCACCTCATCCTTACCCCAGCCCCTATACAGCGACAGTTGGTCTCTTCTCCCAGGCAACCAGCACCAGAGCAAGAGGACACAGTCTCCGGCTGCGCCAGGGCAGGTTTAGGCTGGATGTTAGGAAGAAGTTCTATACAGAGAGAGTGATTCCTTATTGGAATGGGCTGCCCAGGGAGGTGGTGGAGTCGTCGTCACTGGAGGTGTTCAGAAGGAGACTTGATGGGGTGCTTAGAATCATAGAATCATAGAATCATGGAATCAGTCAGGGTTGGAAGGGACCACAAGGATCATCTAGTTCCAACCCCCCTGCCATGGGCAGGGACACCCTACACTAGATCACGCTGGCCAGAGCCTCATCCAGCCTGGTCTTAAACACCTCCAGGGACTGGGCCTCAACCACCTCCCTGGACAACCCATTCCAGGGCTTCACCACTCTCATGGTAAAGAACTTCTTCCTCACATCCAGCCTGAATCTCCCCATTTCCAGCTTCATTCCATTCCCCCTAGTCCTATCACTACCTGAGATCCTGAGAAGTCCCTCCCCAGCCTTCCTGTAGGCCCCCTTCAGATACTGGAAAGCCACAATGAGGTCACCTCGGAGCCTTCTTTTCTCCAGACTGAACAGCCCCAACTCCTTCAGTCTGTCCTCATAGGAGAGGTGCTCCAGCCCTCTGATCATCCTCGTGGCCCTTCTCTGGACACGCTCCAGCACGTCCACATCCCTCCTGTAATATGGGCTCCAGAACTGGACGCAGTACTCCAGGTGGGGTCTCACCAGAGCTGAGTAGAGGGGGAGAAGCACCTCCCTTGACCTGCTGGTCACACTTCTCCTGATGCAGCCCAGGATCTGATTGGCTTTCCGGGCTGCAAGCGCACATTGAGAGCTCATGTTGAGCTTCTCGTCCACCAGCACCCCCAAGTCTCTCTCCTCAGGGCTGCTCTCCAGCCAGTCCCTGCCCAGCCTGGATTTGTGCCTGGGATTGCCTCGAGCCAGATGCAGGACCCTGCACTTGGTCTTGTTGAAGCTCATGAGGTTGGCTTGTGCCCACCTCTCCAGCCTGTCCAGGTCCCTCTGGATGGCATCCCTTCCCTCCAGCGTGTCCACTGCACCACACAGCTTGGTGTCATCCGCAAACTTGCTGAGGGTGCACTCGATGCCACTGTCCATGTCACCCACAAAGATGTTGAACAAGACAGGTCCCAGGACTGATCCCTGAGGGACTCTGCTTGTCACTGGCCTCCACTGGGACATGGACCCGTTGACAGCCACTCTTTGGGTGCGGCCATCAAGCCAATTCTTTATCCATCTAGTGGTCCATCCATCAAACCCATGTGTCGCCAGCTTGGAGACCAGGAGGTGGTGTGGGACAGTGTCGAAGGCTTTGCTCAAGTCCAGGTAAACGACATCAGTTGCTCGCCCCTTATCTATTAATGCTGTCACCTGATCATAGAAGGCCACCAGGTTTGTCAGGCAGGATTTGCCCTTGGCAAAGCCATGCTGACTATTCCCAATCACCTCTTCACTATTCTGCTTGGTTGCATGGTTTAGTTTATTAGGTGGTGTTGGATGATAGGTTGGACATGATGATCTTGAAGGTCTCTTCCAACCAGGTTTATTCTATTCTATTCTATTCTATTCTATTCTATTCTATTCTATTCTATTCTATTCTATTCTATTCTATTCTATTCTATTCTATTCTATTCTATTCTATTCCCAGCCCAGCTCCACCTTCCCTACAAGCACTTTTTGATCTTTTGTGCCAACTGTGCCATGGGGAGCTGAAGTGCTCTGTACTGCAGAGGAGATGCACAACAAAAGTTGCTTGGTAGCCACCCTGCTATGGATGCAGTGAAAGCTGAAGTCATTTCCCTGCTAGTAATCCATGCCCACATTGTTACTGCTTACTGAAATTGCTTGCTACTTGCAACTCTGCACGTCAGGAATGACATTTGGTCCTAATCACAGGGCATTCTGACACATCCAGGAATAGTTGCATTTAATACAGATGGGGACAAATACCTGTTTAGGAAGATACCAGAGCATCTCCATGTGATGGAGCTATTCCAGTGCCTGCAACCTCATTTCACGTAAACTAACTTTGTTAATTAACTGAAAGGGAAGGGGTGGCTCCCCATTACCCATGCACTCTCCTCTCCAACGCTGCTCAACAAATGTGGTTTGCAGGCTCCTGTGAAGCAGGCAAGGTCTTCCTAATCCCAAAGGACAGATAGCAAATGGAGATACTGTCTTTGTAATAGGAAGGGTTTTACAGGAGTATATGGGAACACAGGCCGTCAGACTTACAGGAATAAATGTAAAGGAAGACAAAGAAAATCATGGCAACTGAAACTAATATTCCTCCAGGTGTAATACTCAAAAAGGACAGGAGGCTTCTTGATTTGTTTATTTATATTTTTAAATTACCTTGAATACACATCTTACCTGAATTTCACTTTTTAGTATTGCATTACAAAATAAAATGAAAAAAATGTTTTTATATGTTTCTGGGTTGTTTGTTGTTTCTTTCTTTGTTTGTTTTGCTTGTTTGGTAGGTGGTTAAATTTCTTACTGTAAATAATGCAAATATCCAATTCCATTATTTTTTTAAATTAAGTAAATTTTAAACAGCAATAATGAAAAACGTTTTTCTTCCTAATTTATACATCTTTTAAAATCACTGAAATAAAACCTTTGCAAGGTCTTTAGAGCCTTCATGGTAAAAGAAAATATTTTGATGCTTTCACAAACCCCAAAGTTTATATGAAATAATTACCATTTACAACAGGCAATGTCAGTAGAAGTCATATTTTTTTTACTTTGATTGAAAAGTGCTTAATGTTATTCTGAGATATGGTACTTGATGAAAAATGTGACAGATATGGTTATTGCAGTATCAGATCAAAAATTCAGAAGCCTAAAATATTGAAATATGGTCCTAGAAGATCTAACATTTAATATTGGCCAATCAATAAGACCCTCATTAGACAAAACCTTTGTTGAGAATTTCTCATTTATCTTCCTACATTGAGGAAGAAATTTTTCATTGTCCAGTGTATTAAAAGCAGAGTCTCAGCAGCACAGTGTAAAAATCTTTATATTTATGCCAAATTAGACGTAGTCTATAACAGGAAACCTCTTTCTTCATGCAGATTATTGTGTTTTTTTCCCTTCATATATCAAAGTCCATACTTTGTGCACTCTTAATATGTGTAGACAAGCTTTGGACAATTACAATTTGGCAGGTACGTGACCTTGTTACAAAGACTGCTTACTCAACACAGACTTCTTACTTGGAGAGAGATCCAAAATAAATATACACTAACTCATTACAGTCTCTTACTCTATGATTTAAAACAGTATCAAATAGATTAAAAAAAAAAAATCACTGTTTTCATTTGATAACAGTTCTTGATGTTTTCTAATAAAAACAAAACCAAGCCCTGTGTTGTGTTTTGTTTGCCTTGTGTTGGCTTATCATGCTCAGAGCGTGGTTTGCCTAGTTCACCAATTCAGGAAGGGCAAACTCAGAAAAAGGCCAGATTGAGTCAGACGTTGATTAAACTAAGTAATTTCCAAACAAGCCTCTAGTTGAAAGGCAGTCAAAATGCAAAGCAAGCTTCAAGAAAATTAAGCTAATGTGAAAAATTACTGTTGAGAGAAATCTAGAAGTGACTAATTGAAGCAAAAGCTGAAGCAGATTTCTTGACATTTGCTATCTCACGTAATTTGTATCACTAATAATGTAGATGTAAGAAGATCTTTAGGGACAATTTCTCCCTTATTTATTAGGCTAAAAGTTGTTAGGGCATTACTTCATTTTTGTTGTTTTTGTTGTTCCCCCCCCCCCCCCCCCCCATTTGCCACTTGCAAAATATCAATAATCACAATCTTGATCTTATTTTACTGGAAGGCTGATGAAAAGATATGTATAGGCATATTTATTCTGAGCACTGACATTTGAATAAGAAGGGATATAGTGGTAGAAAAATAATTGTTGTTTTGTGGAATATCCAGTGATCAGGAAACAAACTGTTAATGTAAGCAGAAAACAATTAAACAGATCAATCAAAAGCCTCTTCTTTCTTAAGGCTTCTTGAATTTTACTTCCTTGAGTTTGCATCATCAGTATTCCTACCATTCCCCATTCAGCAGAAACTACCCTGGAAACTCCTCTAAAATTCTTCCTTCCACTGGCAGAATCAATGTGCAAAATTTTTTACAAGAATGGAATGGAATGGAATGGAATGGAATGGAATGGAATGGAATGGAATGGGAATGGAATGAATAGAATAGAATAGAATAGAATAGAATAGAATAGAATAGAATAGAATAGAATAGAATAGAATAGGATATCACTGAGTCCAACCTATCATCCAACACTATCTAATCAACTAAACCATGGCACCAAGCACCCCATCACGTCTCTTCCTAAACACCTCCAGTGATGGTGACTCCACCATCTCCCTGGGCAGCCCATTCCAATGGCCATCATCCAGCCTAAAGCTGGATGTAGCCTGCAGCTACAGTGGTAAAGACCATGATTTTACATCAAGATGTAATTTGAGTAGGCAACTTCATAGAATAAGAAAGGATTAGAGTGACGCAGGGCACTAATGACACTCCAAGAACTTACTAACCCTTCCATACTTTCACATGGAGTTTGCCGATTTAACACCATACCAAAAAAATTTGGGGGCAAAGCTCAGGGTTAGTCAATGCCACAGACTCAATGCAGAGATGCTGCAACTGAGGTGACCTCTTTGCAGACAAGGTCTCCTGTCTAGCGGTATAAGTAGCTCAAAAAAGAAACTACTTGGTTAGGAAGACATACAATACAATACAATAAAATACAATACACCAGGTTGAAAGTGACCTTCAAGATCATCGCGTCCAACCCATCAACCAATCCAACCCACCTAAACAACTAAACCATGACACCAAGCACCCCATCAAGTCTCCTCCTGAACACCTCCAATGATGGTGACTCCACCACCTCCACGGGCAGCCCATTCCAATGGGCAATCACTCTCTCTATATAGAACTTCTTCCTAACATCCAGCCTAAACCTGCCCTGGCACAGCCTGAGACTGTGTCCTCTTGTTCTGAACAGGCACTTTGACATACACCAGGTTTAAACAGATTATTAGAAGATGCTTATGATTGTATAGACTGAAAATGTCTCACCCAGCAGAAAAATCAGGGGGATCCAAAAAGTTGCATGGTTTGATCCAGATTTGCAGCCAGATGTCTAGTCAGATATGCCCTAGACAACCTATACAAGTAGGTGATTAGTTACATGCACCGTGCTGTCAATGTTTTAATGGTCATAAATAGTTGTAGAATCTAGACTAAATTCTCAGCAAACTAAGATGAGCAACTTAGAACTCTTAAATTTTGTGTAGTAATGAGCAAAATGACCAGAAGCTTTAACAGAGCCTCCAGTGCCTCTCCAGGTTGTAATTACGCTGTATTTCCGTACTTCCCTGTAGAACTGGCCCTCTTAGGGAGGCTAGTCTGAAGAAAACTGGGAAAAGCTCTCTTGCCCCCACCTGCATGTAAGAGGACCCACACTGCTGCAAATGGAAATGGTGAAAGAGAAAATGGATGACAGGGTACTGGTTTAGGCAGAAATGTTTATCATCTGTAAAACTACAGCACCAGCAGAAGTGCAAAGAAGGCATATTAGATACATTTCCCCTGGGATATTTTACTTCTGATGAGCAACAGCCAGGAGAAACATAACTTCTGAGTGACTACCCACCTTCTGTGTGAGTCTGGGAAACAGGAGACCTTACACTTTTACCAGATTTTGGTATTGACTACTATTGCTAGACCAGCAAAAGGCACAGACCCTCAATCGTCAACAGAGGAGAGTTAGGAAGTCCAATACAGCATAGGGACTTCTTTTCACAGTTGTGTATCAACCTTCAGCACACAATCATGCTCTGAACATAACTGTGGGTATAAACCATAGAATAATGAAAACCAGTGTCACGGGTAGGCGAAGAGAGAGGAAAGACTACAAGATGCTGATTCCCTGGCTGTTCTGGCAGAGCCAATGTGCAACAAAACCAGCCTTGGCTGTCTTGTCAATGTCTCACTGCAAAATCAGAGTTGTTTCTCTGTATTTGTTGAAGAATATCCCACTGTACTGTGTGCCAGGGATTTGCAAACAATAAACTTATTTCCCGGTAATTCCCCACTCAGCAGCAGCAAAGCTTTATACAAATATTTTTTCTCTCTGGAGTTTTGAGCTGAAATTGAAGCTGCTTTCTTTCTGGTTTTTTGGGTGTTTTTTTTAGACAGACACTCAAAAATGTGCTGGAAATTCAATGCTTTGTCAGATGACTTTAAGGGTTTTTCCAGCTCTTTCCAATTCCATGCAATAATCCGTTAAATAATTTATCTCTAGATAAGATTAAATGTGGTTAGAAGCTAAAATTCTGCATTTAAATTAACCCTGACCTCCTTCTCTTTTTGTCTTCAAAAAAAACTGCCACCAAATTCTTCTTGCTGTCATACATTTAAAGGTCCATTTGTCATCAGTATAACGTAACATAACAATGAAATTGTACTTCCTTTTTCTTTTTTCTTAAAGGAGACAGGCAACATAAAAGAGGGTGTTGGAAAGCTTGGTATCTGTATAAAGCAACTAAGAAAAGTTCTCATTTCAACAGATTGGAAGCCCTAATGTCAACTGAAGGTGCCAAGGCTTTGTAGTATATTTTTTCCTAACTTTTTTAAATTAGTCCATTTCCCTTTCAATAAACCTTAAACAATTTTTATTGTTTTCTCAAATTATTTTACTTGCTTTAATTTTTCTCTCAAACCCTGTTAAGCAGGAAGTATGCAAGGTTTTGATGAAAGATTCCTAGAAATCTCAGACATGTTTGTCATGAGATTTTACAGCTCACTTGAGGAAAGTTGCAGTTTAAATATTCAACAAAGACTTCTTTTCACCCACATGTTCTTTCTACACTGGAAGTAAATAAGAACAACACCAATAAATAGTTTAAAAGTATGATTAAATCCCTTTATTCTGCATTCCTTAGATTTTTTCCCTTGTATTTCAGCAGACTGAATATGAAGAAAGACACTTATATGAAGAAAGAACACAATGCAACTCTGTCTCATAAGGGACTGAAGGTACATAAAAAGCCATAAAAGGCCAATCCCTATAGCAGACATGCTGAATAAAAGAGACTAGAAGGATATTGAGAAATAGCATCTTGAGTTACAGGAGAAAACCTTTACATTATCAACCATTTTGATGAAAAGCTGAATGTGTCTATGGCAGCTGAAGTGACAAACCCTTCTACATAAAAACGTTTTGTTTGATTTAAATAGGCTGTTCAGACCCTTCAGCTGGGGAAAAAATTTATTTGGACCAAAATGGGCTTTAGACCTTGGGTGTGTAAAATTTGAGGCCAAAAGTAATAATTTCACATGACACATTTTTTACTTGCAGAACAACTATTTGAAGCGTGGGACCTTGATCAATAAATTAGATTAAATTCAAGGAGAAGTGAAAGAAAAATAACTGCCCCTCATTTCCTCTATTACAGACAAATCAGTGGCTGCTGTGAATGTAATGCCACCTGTTAGGAGCAATAGGTGAGATGGGTATAGTTCTGCTAAAACATATGTAACACTCAGAAAAAAAGCCATGTTCTTGAAGCAGCCTCTCTGCCCACCATTTTTATACATACACCAAGTAAGGATGTCATTTACCAGGCCACAAAACAGTCAGAAATACACTCAAGAGTGCAGAATAACATGGCATTGAAAGCTAATAGAGAAAACCCTTATATGGCAGAACTGGTCAACCATGACATTGATGCTGCAATTAGTTACTAAAAGGAATCTGTACTATTCGTCATATTAAAGGCAATACTGTGAGCTGCCCCTTTTTTGCTCTGCCTTGTATCTAGTTTATACTTAAAAGCCACTTCAAAGAGCCACAAACTTCCAAAGCGAAACATCCCAACCCTGTCCCTCTGCATGGAAAATATTAAACTGTTGAGGAGGGAAACCTCAAAAATTTATTCCCATCTTCAGACAGATTCTGTCTGTAACTTACTCTGGCTACAGAAATATGGCTCTCCTGGGACTGCAGTGGGAAAATCCCATACTCTGTCTCCCCTTTCCTCTCCCTCCCTATCCATTTCTGTCTTCTTTTTGTGACAGGAGAAGGGATGAGCCTTCATCTTGGTCTGGAAGATAAAGTGATTTAATTAAACCAAGGTAAACTCAACATTCCCTTTATATGCTGCCCCAGCTCAACAGCAAGACTGCTCCTACACAAACTGGGGCTCATCTCACTTGCCAAAGTGTAAGCTAGAAAGGGTTTGGGCACAGATGCCTGAAAATAAACCTTTTCCCTTCCTCCCCGCCAAGGGGACAGGAATATATTCTTCAACACTTGCATGTATTTTACTACCAAGAGTACATAAGATAGGCATGTATACCCTCCCTGTATCTAAAGTTGCAGTCATTTCTGACTGAGAATTCTACTGCATTACACAGAGATATTTACCTTCCCTAATAGTGGGGCGAAAAAACACCAAAACCAACCAAACAAAAAGGAGATAAGAGGAAAGAGAGAAGGCTCAAAGCTGAGCAAATCTCCCTAGGATACCATTTGAAGAAATAAATTTCCTGTTTCTTTCTCCTTTACAATAAAAGAGCATTTCAAGATTGACATTTTCTCATGGGGCAAATCTGTTTTCTTGGGAGATCTTGAGTTGCTATAAGCCCTGGTGCAGCACAAATCACAAAAAGGAACTCCTTGTCAAAGCAGATGAAGACAGTGCCCTTCATAGGACTTGGAGTTCCTGCAGGGCAGACATGATGAACACCCTGACAAGGGGGACTGGCAGATTGAGGAGCAAATCCATGGACAGTGCAGCATCAAAATGGGAACTAGAGATCTTGAAAGGCAACCTGAAGGCAGTGTGCTTCAGAGCTGCACCTCATGTCAAACCACAAAAGTGCATCTGCTGACCCTTTCCAACCTGCATCTGGGTTGATATTCAAGTGCTAAGGTCTTCCCTGAGATTACCATAGACATGTCTACATCACTGCCTTCACTCACCCTGGCCCAGGAGTGAAACACAAAGCATAAGTCCTAGCTCTGGAAAGGCATGAGCACATGTTATTTCATACACAGCATGGCCATCTGGTTTTCCCTCAGCATAGCTTTTTGCTTTCTTTCTGTTCCTGATGATACCTGGGAAGTCCTTTCACAGAAGGTTTTGAGACCTATGGGACTCCTTGTTGTCAAGTCTCCCACGACAAAGCAGAAAGCCCATGAAATGAGGTAGAAGTGAAGTATTAATCACCAAGAGAAGGAAGGACTGAGTAAAACCAGAGAAACCATAATTTATGGATTTAATTTATCCCACAATACTTTCCATATGCTTATGCTCAAGGAGAGATTTGTCATGTTGTGTGGCATCTCACCATCACTTAAGTACTGACCCTGAGAACAAGTAACATCATTTCACTGAAATGGCTGCCATCTTTCATTGGCTTTTTTCTGTTCTTCCTCAGCCACTTCTGAGCTGCTGCATTCCTCCCACACACTTTAGCTACATCTCCAGCTGCTGGGTGATGGGACAACAGAGAAGGATTGCACATCTGCACAACTGCAGAGCCACATATAGCAGCTGGTCATGAGTGGTGTCCCCTTGGGCTTGGTATTTGGGCCAGTTCTCTTAATACCTTTATTAATGATTCGCATGAAGGGATCAAGGGCACCATCAGCAGGTTTGCAGACTAGATTAAACTGATCAGGAGTGCTGATCTGCTCAAGGGTAGGAACACACTGCAGAGAGATCTTGACAGGTAAAACTGATGGGCTGAGGTCAACAGAATGAGGTTTAACAAGACCAAGTACTGGGTCCTGCGTTTTGGTCACAAAAACCCTAAGCAACACTACAGGCTTGGGATAGAGTGGCTGGAAAACAGCTCAGTGGAAAAACATCGGGCTGCTCGTGGACAGCAAGCTGAACATGAGCCATCAGTGTAAGGTGGCCAAGAAGGCCAACAGCATACTGACCTGTATCAAAACCAGTGTGTCCAGAAGGAGTAGGGAAGTGATTGTGCCCCTGTACTCTGCCCTAGTGAGGCCACAGCATGAGTACTGAGATCAGGTCAGGGCTCCACAGCATAAAAAAGACATCGATGTCCTGGAGTGTGTCCAGTGAAGAGCATCAAGGCTGGTGAGGGGTTTGGAGGGCATGTAGTATGAAGAGTAGCTCAGGAAGCTGGGGTTGTTTAGTCTGGAGAAGAGGAGGATGTGGGGAGATCTTTGTAATAGTGAAGTAGACAACAGGTTCAAGAACATGCTTCTGACATAGTACTCCAAGCAAGCAGGGGGAGGGTAAGAAGATAAGTAAGGAATAATTTTCCACAGGCAAGCCCCTGAGCGTTTGACTTGCTTTCCAAAACAGAAGCTAACAAGACCATGGTTCTCCACAAGCCTGGATGCCTCTATTGTACAGGTAGGAAAATGCTTACGTCCTCGGTTTTGCTATACTTGTGGGCGCAGTGACACCCAGTGGCAGTGAGTTCCACAGCCTGCTACAGATGCCTTTTCCTCCTCTCTGTGTGCTCCTCTGCCTCACTACATTTCCAGAGATCATCACCGCAGCAGTAAAAGGAGGCTTCTCAGCTCTCAAAATGAATGTTTCCCTGTATGTTCACAAGCTGCTAATGCTGAGGAAGCAAACGATTTTTTGGCTACCCTGAGGCTCCATATGAGAAAGTTTGTATATGAGCAAACCTTGTTCCTGCAGGGTGAGGAGTGTTCTGGATTACATGATTAATGTGCTTGTCATTCCTGTTCTTAAAAAAAGAGATGGGACTACAGGCAGCCTGTGTATCTTGCTTACCAAGGGGGCCAACAGCAGAAGTGGCACTTGTCTCATTTGCCTGGTGAGACAGTTGCCTCACTTTTAACCTCCCTCTAAGCCGTATTTCTTCCCTGATTTCCATTCTGAGGTGAAAGCCATGCTTAAGGCCAGGTTTGTGCAGGATGTACTCTGGCCTGCTGGGAGAACTCCCCTGTTCCAGGATGGGAGAGTTAGAGATCTTCTCAGCCGCTTGGACCCCCACAAGTCCATGGGACCGGATGGGATCCATCCTAGGGTGCTGAGGGAGCTGGTGGATGAGCTGTCCAGGCCGCTCTCCATCATTTTTCAGCAGTCCTGGCTCACTGGAGAGGTCCCAGAAGACTGGAAGCTGGCCAACGTGGTGCCCATCCACAAGAAGGGCCGGTTGGATGAGCCAGGGAATTATAGGCCTGTCAGCCTGACCTCAGTGCCAGGCAAGATTATGGAACAGGTCATCTTGTGTGCGATCACACAGCACTTACAGGATGGCCAGGGGCTGAGGCCTAGCCAGCATGGATTTAGGAAGGGCAGGTCCTGCCTGACCAACCTGATCTCCTTCTATGATCAGGTGACCCGCCTGGTGGATGCGGGGAGGCCTGTGGATGTGGTCTACCTGGACCTCAGCAAGGCCTTAGACACCGTCCCCACAGCAAACTCCTGGCCAAGCTGGCAGCCCGTGGCTTGGACAGGAGCACACTGCGTTGGGTTAGGAACTGGCTGGAGGGCCGAGCCCAGAGAGTGGTGGTGAATGGTGCCACATCCAGCTGGCGGCCAGTCACTAGTGGTGTGCCCCAAGGATCAGTGCTGGGCCCCATGCTCTTCAACATCTTTATTGATGATCTGGATGAGGGCATTGAGTCCATCATCAGTAAATTTGCAGATGACACCAAGCTGGGGGCAGCAGTTGATCTGCTGGAGGGCAGAGAGGCTTTGCAGAGAGACCTCGACAGGCTGGACAGATGGGCAGAGTCCAATGGCATGAGATTGAACACACCCAAGTGCCGGGTTCTGCACATTGGCCACAACAACCCCAGGCAGCGCTACAGGCTGGGGTCAGAGTGGCTGGAGAGCGGCCAGGCTGAGAGGGACCTGGGGGTGCTGGTTGATGGGAAGCTGAACATGAGCCAGCAGTGTGCCCAGGCAGCCAAGAGGTCCAACCGCATCCTGGCCTGCATTAGGAATAGTGTGGCCAGCAGGAGCAGGGAGGTCATTGTGCCCCTGTACTCTGCTCTGGTTAGGCCGCACCTTGAGTACTGTGTCCAGTTCTGGGCCCCTCAGTTTAGGAAGGACATTGAGACACTTGAACGTGTCCAGAGAAGGGCAACAAGGCTGGTGAGAGGCCTTGAGCACAAGCCCTATGAGGAGAGGCTGAGGGAGCTGGGGCTGTTTAGCCTGGAGAAGAGGAGGCTCAGGGGCGACCTCATTGCTCTCTACAACTACCTGAAGGGTGGTTGTAGCCAGGAAGGGGTTGGCCTCTTCTCCCTAGCAACCAGCACCAGAACAAGGGGATACAGTCTCAAGCTGCACCAGGGGAAGTTTAGGCTCGAGGTGAGGAGAAAGTTCTTCACCGAGAGAGTGATTCGTCATTGGAATGGGCTGCCCGGGAGGTGGTTGAGTCTCCATCCCTGGAGGCGTTCAGGAGGGGACTGGATGTGGCACTTGGTGCCATGGTCTAGTTGTGAGGTTGTGGTTACAGGTTGGACTCGATGATCTTCAAGGTCTCTTCCAACCTTGGTAATTCTATTCTATTCTATTCTATTCTATTCTATTCTATTCTATTCTATTCTATTCTATTCTATTCTATTCTATTCTATTCTATTCTAACTGGGGCAATGCAACTCCCCTCTCAGTGTGCAGCCACCACTTGATGATGACAAACTAATTACCTGCTTTGGAAATGCTCAGACCATCCCCTCTTCTGGGCATTAATCCCTCTTCTGCTCATGTAGAATCATAGAATCATAGAACTGTTAGGGTTGGAAGGGACCTCAAGAATCATCTAGTTCCAACCCCCCTGCCATGGGCAGGGACACCTTACACTAGATCAGCTTGCCCAGAGCCACATCCAGCCTGGCCTTAAAAACCTCCCTGGGCAACCTGTTCCAGTGTCTCACCACCCTCATGGGGAAGAACTTCTGCCTAACATCCAATTTCAATCTATGCATTTCTATCTTTCTTTCGATTCCCTCTAGTTCTATCATTAACTGACACCCTAAAAAGTCCCTCCCCAGCTTTCTTGTAGGCCCCCTTAAGATACTGGAAGACCAGCAGCCCCAAATCCCTCAGTCTATCCTCACAGTAGAGGTGCTCCTATGAGGTGTACCTGCTTATCTCCTCCAGCCCATGCAGGGATGCTACAGAAAACATTTGCTTATGTCTTGACACTCTTTCTATGGCTCCTCCCTTTTCCTAGGCTAAGATCTCTGCTGCTTCTGCAGACAGCCTGCTGCACTAAGCATTTAGTTCCGTGCTCCCTTCCATCATACATTTCCTTCTGCTCTTGTCCCCTCAAAGTGACTCACTGCCATCCCTGACTGGCATCCCGAGTCTCACACACTGCTCATTGAGGGTGGGGGAATTCCTAAGTAGGTAGCCCCGGGAATGCTGGGACATTAAGAGGGGAGCTCGGTGCTCCGTGGGGAATGCCTTTCTGGAGCAACGCCCCTGGTGAAGCAAAGCTACATGCCTGCAGTCCCAGGGATGTGATGCCGGCTGCCTGCCCAGCCCAGTCCCACCCTGCCAGCTCCTGCATTGCAGACAAGAGCACCAGAAGGGAGAAAGGGAGGATGGATGGATGGATGGATGGATGGATGGATGGATGGATGGATGGATGGATGGATGGGTGGATGCCTCCAGGTAGTGCCCGGAGGACCAGAGCAGAACGGGGAGGTTCTGGCTCTGCTGGAGGATCAGTTGCCATGGAAACATGCTGGGGAAGAGGGAGAGCAGCTGCAGGAACAGAGCATCCACACTCACCCAAGCGCCGAGGTTGTCTTTTCTTCCTTAACTGGCGTACAGGGTGTGTGCGAGCAGCAGGGTGAGGCAATGCTTGGTGCTTGGTGTTTCTCCTCTCTGTGTCACGACTGATTTGCAAGGTGGATCTTCCAGCCTTCTTCTTTATGTGGAATTTTCCCCTCTCCTGATTTCAGCCTCCTCTTTGGAGACTAAGAAAAGTGAACTTGAAGGATGCCTCAGTGCTGCTTACAGGCAGAAAGGGAGGCAATTTGGCACCCTGCTTTCTGGAAACTGTAGCAACACTCCTGTTTCAGGCTTGATGTGTAGGTACCTACACCAAGCTGTTAGGTACACACACTGCAGCCCAGCAAGTGAAAATGCAGCAGAAGTAGCAGGATGTTGCACTGTGAGCAGAAATGGCACTAGTGCAGCATCCTCAGAGGGATACTTGGAAGTGCTGTGTTACAAGCATCTGTTCAGCCCATAAGCTCTGAGCTGTGTCTTATACAAGCTTTCACATTTCACAAGGATTTATGTCCAGCTTGTCTTTAGCCATGTGAGTGGTGTAAGTGTGTTCTGTATGAGCCTCCTGGGTGGCACCTGTCCATGCAATGTCCCGGGAAGATTGAGGAGCTCTTAGTTACTGATTAGAGATGGTGACATGCAGACTCCTAAACTTAAGGGCAAAATCCAATATGTGCTCAAGAATTCTGGATATTAGCTGCTTCCTCCATCTATTCAAGAAATAGAGAAAAAAGTCCAGAACTTTCCAGCTTGACACTGGGCTGATGGGATGGGAAGGAGAGGAAACTATTGCTTCTAGAAGGGGTTTCCCACATAACTTGTTCATCCTTTGGGAATAAACTGTGTGAGCTGGGAGACCAGACACCACCACTGCAGATGTAACTGAAGATGCATGAATTCACTTTGGATTCTGCCTCTAGACTGGGACCTGCTCTTTCCTTGTGTCTTTGGGCATCCCAATAGGGAAAAGGCTGCATTTCACACAGTATCACAGTATCACAGTATCACCAAGGTTGGAAGAGACCTCAAAGATCATCAAGTCCAACCTGTCACCACAGACCTCATGACTAGACCATGGCACCAAGTGCCATGTCCAGTCCCCTTTTGAACACCTCCAGGGATGGTGACTCCACCACC
The DNA here is from genome assembly GCA_033816785.1 of Picus viridis. Classification (NCBI taxonomy): domain Eukaryota; kingdom Metazoa; phylum Chordata; class Aves; order Piciformes; family Picidae; genus Picus; species Picus viridis. The sequence continues at coordinate 12,169,337 of CM066606.1, forward strand.
TCCCTGGGAAGCACATTCCAATGGTGAATGACTCTCTCGGTGAAGAACTTTATCCTCACCTCGAGCCTAAACTTCCCCTGGCTCAGCTTGAGACTGTGTCCTCTTGTTCTGGTGCTGGTTGCTAGAGAGATGAGACCAACCTCTTCCTGGCTACAACCACCCTTCAGGTAGTTGTAGAGAGCAATGATGTCTTCCCTGAGCCTCCTCTTCTCCAGGCTAAACAACCCCAGCTCCCTCAGCCTCTCCTCATAGGGCTTGTGCTCAAGGCCTCTCACCAGCCTTGTTGCCCTTCTCTGGACACGTTCAAGTGTCTCGATGTCCTTCTTAAACTGAGGGGCCCAGAACTGGACACAGTACTCAAGGTGTGGCCTAACCAAAGCAGAGTACAGGGGCACAATGACCTCTCTGCTCCTGCTGGCCACACTATTCCTAAACCAGGCCAGGATGCCATTTGCCTTCTTGGCCACCTGGGCACACTGCAGGCTCATGTTCATCCTCCCATCAACCAGCACCCCCAGGTCCCTCTCTGTTTGGCAGCTCTCCAGCCACTCTGACCCCAGCCTGTAGCTCTGCATGGGGTTGTTGTGGCCAAAGTGCAGCACCCGGCACTTGGACTTGTTGAATTCCATCCCATTGGACTCTGCCCATCTGTCCAGCCGATCGAGGTCCCTCTGCAGAGCCCTTCTGCCTTCTAACTAACACCTGCTCCCAACTTGGTGTCATCTGCAAATTTGCTGATGACTGTCTCAATGCCCTCATCCAGATCATCAATGAAGATATTAAAGAGGATGGGGCCCAGCACTGATCCTTGGGGCACACCACTAGTGACTCGCCGCCAGCTGGATGTGGCACCATTCACCACCACTCTCTGGGCTCGGCCCTCCAGCCAGTTCCTAACCCAGTACAGAGTGTTGCTGTCCAAGCCACAAGCTGCCAGCTTAGCCAGCAGTTTGCTGTGGGGGACAGTGTCAAAGGCCTTGCTGAAGTCCAGGTAGACTACATCCACAGGCCTCCCCACATCCACCAGGCAGGTCACCTGATCATAGAAGGAGATCAGGTTGGTCAGGCAGGATCTGCCCTTCCTAGATCCATGTTGGCTGGACCTGAGCCATTGGCCATCCTTCAGGTGCACAGTTATTGCCACCAAGATAATCTGCTCCATCATTCTCCCTGGCACTGAGGTCAGGCTGACAGGCCTGGAGTTTCTGGGCTCCTCCATCCGACCCTTCTTGTGGATGGGGCCACATTGGCCAGTTTCCAGTCATCTGGGACCTCACCAGTCAGCCAGGACTGGAGGAAAATGATGGAGAGCGGCTTGGCCAGCTCATCTGCCAGCTCTTTCAGGACCCTAGGATGGATCCCATCCGGCCCCATGGACTTGTGAGTGTCCAAGTGGCTCAGCAGGTCCCAAACTGATTCCTCATGGATATCCAGGGCATTACACTGCTCCCTGGCCCCATCACCCAGCTCAGGAGGCCACTCATCCTGAACTCCTCCTGCCTCACTGTTAAAAATTGAGGCAAAGAAGGTGTTCAGGACCTCAGCCTTTTCCTCATCTTCAGTCACTGTGTTCCCCTGCAGGTCCAATAAAGAGTGCAGGTTCTTCTTGCCTCTCTTTTTAGTGTTAATATATTTGTAAAAATGCTTTTTGTTATCCTTCACAGAGGTGGCCAGCCTCAGCTCCAACTGGGCCTTTGCCTCTCTAATTTTTCTCCTACATAATCTAACAACTTCCTTGAACATACCTTGAGAAGCCTTCCCCTCCTTCCAAAGGTGATACAGCCTCTTTTTTTCCCCTTAGTTCCTCCAGCTTCTTGCTCATCCAGGCTGGTCGTCTTCCCCGCTGGCTCATCTTTCGGCAGATGGGAACCGCCAGTTCTTGTGCCTTCAAGAGCTCCTGTTTGAAATAGGTCCAACCCTCCTGGACCCCTTGGTTCTTGAGGGCTGATGCCCAGGGAACTATGAGAATAAGTTTCTTAAACAGGCTGAAGTTTGCCCTCCAGAAGTCCAAGGTGAGGATTCTGTTAGGGCTCCTCCCTATCTCCATGCGTATTGAAAACTTCACTATCTCATATTTCTTTGAGGGATTAAAAAATATCTAGTGGTCTTTTTCATTCCCACAGACTCACACCTCCTGATCACTTCCCCCTACATCTGCAAAGCTGGATTTTCAGGGGATTTGACCTCAGGTACGGTCTCTATCCCTGTGAGGTGTTGTGGGAGCACCCTTCCAGAGCAGAGGTGACATCCAATGACTGAGTTTTCCAGGTTCCAGTATGTGTAGAGGCACACAACGATCTTTGATGCTCCATCTGAAGTAGAAAAAGACATTCTCTCAGCAGCTGGCAGCCCCCAGAGTTTTTGTTTTCAGTGGGACAGGAGCTTGCAGCATCACACTGTCACACTAGAGTTTGCAGTGCAATGGAGCAGTGTCCTTTCCAATGAGTCTGATGCTAGGATGTCACTTAGGATGTGAAACTTCAACTAATAAGATAATTATTTCTTCCAAGTCCATCAATGTTTGTTCCAGGACCATTTATCATTTAAATTTATGGATTATCATGGGGGTAGAGCCTTGTATCCATGCAACTTTGGCTATCACACTGGAGAAATTCACAACCTAAGACATTCCTATCATAATGAACTGATAAAAAAAGTTTGAACAACATATGAAGAAAAATTATATTCACTGTTAATAAGTCCCACTATCAGTGAGGTTATATATAGTGTTTAAGTATTCATGTATTTATATGCAAAGCTGCCATGTCCATAAACCACAAAGAAACTAAACTGAAATATTCATCTGGAGTCATAGTACTTCTGAAAAGCAATGCTGAGTACAGCTTTTTAAAGTACAAAGCCTACAAGAGCTTTCACAGTGAAAGGCAGTATTAAGAATGATGCTGATTAACAATAATTAGTATCTATAGCCACTTTACAGAAAATGATTACTTAATCCTCATAATAACTGTCATTAGGTAAGTGATTAACATTTGTTACACTCCATGTATTTAATATTCTTTTCCCACTAAGTCCTTGGAGGGAAACAGCAAGGGTGATTCTTCATCTGATTAAACTCTGCAAGACCCATAAAATCACCTTTCTCATCCAGACGAGTTAAGAGGGACAGATTTTGTACAGCTGCTCAGAGAGGCTGAATAACTCCAGCCAAACAGTCTTCCTAGACTGGCTGAATAACTCCAGCCAAACAGTCTTCCCAGACTGCCAGAAGTCAGTCTGATGGACTGCCTCTGCTCCTCTGACACTGATACCTGCTCTCGCTTGAGGGTATAAATAGATACCTTCAGTTGCCTGCCCATGTTACCTCCCCACCTTCTCTGGGAAGTTGCTCCCTTACCTTGTCCTGTCTATGTGGGAAGCAAGAAGGGTAAAAAGTGAGCACATTTATTTTGATTTGGAGCACAATTCATCAGGATTATCTTGGAGACAAATGTAATTAACCATGCTCTGCCTCAAATAACTGCATCTTTTTTTAATGGTGCTTTATGATTTTTTTTAACCCTTTTTCAGAATGTCTCCCAACATGCTGCCATGATGGAGAAGTATCATAGTTTCATAGTATCAGTCAGGGCTGGAAGGGACCACAAGGATCATCTAGTTCCAACCCCCTGCTATGGGCAGGGACACCCTGCACTAGATCAGGCCAGCCAGAGCCTCATCCAACCTGGTCTTAAACATGTCCAGGGACAGGGCCCCAACCACCTTCCTAGATAACCCATTCCAGGGCTTCACCACTCTCATGGTGAAGAACTTCCTCCTCACGTCCAGCCTGAATCTCCCCACCTCCAGCTTTATTCCGTTCCCCCTAGTCCTATCACTACCTGATAGCCTGAGAAATCCCTCCCCAGCCTTCCTGTAGGCCCCCTTCAGATACTGGAAGGCCACAATGAGGTCACCTCGGAGCCTTCTCTTCTCCAGACTGAACAGCCCCAGTATAGAGTATTTTAAATTTTTATAGAGATTTTAAATTTGAACAATTGCAGGACAGAACAAACCAGACCAGGTTTTCAAAGCTATCAAAGCCTTGACCTTCCAGCAGCTTCCCAGACCTTGTGGGAGGACACCAGAACCAGGGCACACATACACTTTGTCAAAGCCTCTAGTGCTCTGTGCCTTGCTCTGCTGAGCCATGATGAATTGTTCTGATTTCCTCTTCTTTGTCCCTTTCATACTGCTTTAAAATGATCAAGTTTCAAAATTTTGTGCTGCAGACAACATCCACTCCTACTGTTTTCATCTTTGAAACACAGTTTGAGAGATGACAGCCAGAAAGTTTGTAAATCAAAGCTGTGATATAGGAACAGACACATACACATGCATGTTTATATGTATTATTTACACAAACGTACACATATTGATTTGTTACTTTCTGTTCATTTAAATAACAACTGAAACTTTATAATCTGCAACTGATTTACAGGTATTTCCCATAATAGCTCTGTTTTTCCATTCTGATGATGATTTGTCCAACCTGCATGTTAAGGAATCTTTGGCTGCTTCCCATGCATTTGAGAGCTGACTTGAATGCATCATGTATCTCTCAGGTTTTTATGTGGGACAAAAAGTGCTGGCTTAGTCTTTGGAAAAGACTCTATGACCATTTAGTACAGACAGCAGTCACATCATCAATCAAACCTGCTGAGTGCAGCCACAGATACTTAGAAGTAAGGGCAACCCTTTGTGTCATTTCCAAATACAGTTGATTCCGTATTCAGGAATCCAACTGAATTACTTTTGACCTGAATACTAGGGAAGACAGGGGACCACAGTCTCTTTGGGGCAGCCTTACCTGCCCTTTTAATGTCTTCACCTGGGGATATCAGGAAAAGTGGTATGAGCTGTCCTTCACCCATTTACTAGGAAGCAGGTCCATGGTTTCCAGAAATTCAGACTAGTGCAGCTCAAGATGAAGAATGTAGGAAAGACTTTTCTGCTGGGTGTAGAACTGAGAGAAGGCACTTCATAATCTTGCTCTGGCAGAAAGCAGAAAATGAAGGCTCAGGCTTCATTCCATGAGCATCAGTCTGGAATCCGACATCAGATTTCCACAAACTGTTCCACAACCCTATTCAGGATAAGAGGGAGAGACTCAGTGGACTACCCTTGTAACAGAAAGTATTCTTTTAACTGGAGACAGAATGCCTGGAAGATGTGGGGCTGGAGGTGACAACCCATCTAAGGCAATGATCAGAAGCAGGCAGGTTTTCAGAGCAGTTCCCAGTGACACACAGATACGTCATTTCTGAGGTGCTCCATCAGTAGGCAGCCTGCATGACTCCCTTCATGAGCTATGTCACCTCTCCAAGAGAGTTTCCCTAGGTACAAAATGTATTATATGTCCCAGATAGGGCTCCCCATGTGCTCGGTCATGTGAGCAATTTTAGCTGTCGCTGCTTCTTTCTTTCCTTTTGACAGTGATGCTGTGTACTACTGAAAATTGGAGTCTTTGTCCAGCCTCATATAAAGTGAGAACTCTTGTTCCAGCTGTGGCAGGTATTGAGGAAACAAACACTCATTTTAGCAACTGAAAAAGACACTGTGGCACAAGAGAATCCCTCTTCCTAAATAATTTTCTGTGGACTTAGAGCTTTAAAATCTCTCCAGGTTTGCAGTCACCTGTCAGTAGACAGGGGAGGACAGCAGAGACCAAAGTCAGGAATGATTTCAACTTGCTTAGCTGGCTTCAGTGAGGCCAAGGGGAATATTTTCTCTCTGCAAGCCTGAAGAAAGTGTAAATGCTGCTTTGCTTAACACTGTTAAGACAATAGTCTAGAGATTAGAAATGCAGCCCATCTGAAGGAGGTTTGTGGCTGATCGCACACACTGCTGTGCTCAGGAGAAATATGAATTCAGATGAAGAGGTGCAACACAGAAGAAGAGTATTCACAGTTTGGGGGCACAAAAGAACTTTGGAGGTTGCCAGGTCATTCTCTCTGCTGCAGGGCAGAGTCAGCTAAGCAAGTTGAAATCATTCCTGACTTGATTGCACATCTGACATCTTAAAAGCCTCCAGCATGTGAGCATCCTCCTATTCTGCATTTAAACCTACATCCTTCTCAAGACAGAAAAGTTACAGACACAAAGACAGACATGCAGCCAGTACCAGAACAAGAGGACACAGTCTCAGACTGTGCCAGGGCAGATTTAGGCTGGATGCTAGGATGAAATTCTATACAGAGAGTGATTGCCCATTGGAATGGGCTGCCCGTGGAGGTGGTGGAGTCACCTTCATTGCAGGTGTTCAGGAGGAGAATTGATGGGGTGCTTGGTGCCATGGTTTAGTTGTTTAGGTGGGTTGGATTGGTTGATGGGTTGGATGCGATGATCTTGAAGGTCTCTTTCAACCTGGTGTATTGTATTGTATTGTATTACTGTAGTGTACAAGAAAGTAAAGGCAAAAATTTTGAGTGAAAAATCTGGCCTTTTCCATCAAATTTAGGAGCCTCCATTCTAAGATGGAGCCAAAGATTTCTAGGCAGAGCCAAAGATTCATAGGCAAAGCCAAAGTCACTATAAGTCTTTCCAATGATATTGTTGTGTCCTTAAGAAGACAGTTTCTAGCAGTTACCATAGGATCAAAACATTCTAGACTGAAATTAATTTTATGAGTGCTGAATATGAGAGTGACATAAGATATTAATATAATTTGGAGAAATAATATGCCTCTTATGGCTCAAGAAATGCAAAAGCTGGTCCTGTGCCACTTTCCATAGGACTTCCCAGATTGTTCTGGCTGTATTGAAACTTCACTAGTTCCAGAAAACTATCAGCTATGTTGAGCACCTCTAAATCCTGCCAGTATCAACCCAGCTCTGCATTGAGCTGGAAAGAAATACAGTCAGAGACACTCCAGCTCCACGATGAATCTTGTAAAAAGGAAAATTAGGACAGTACTGGTAAATTCAGTAGTACAAAGAAAGTTGTATGTGCAATTAGCCATCCACACACAGTTCCTCTCTTGAAATTCTGCATACTGTCTAGATTGCAATTCTGCCCAGCACTTCTCTACCTCTGATGTCAGTATCACTCAGGGGAGCCCCTCCCCATGTGTTCGGTACCATGGCACAAATCACACAGCCACATAGCAACTCCTTCTGCATTTACATCTGAAGTATGTTTGCACCTGGTGTGATCATCAGCTGAAGACCCTTCTCAATACATATAGAAAGCATCTTACACCTTTCACTAGATCATGTTGTTCAAGGCCAGGTTGGACTTCCAGGGAGGGGGCATGCACATCTTCCCCGGGCAACCTCTTCCAGTGTCTCATCACCCTCACTGTAAAGAATTTCTTCCGGTCCTTCAGGTATTTGAAGGCTGCTATAATGTCTCCCTAGAGCCTTCTCTACCCTAGGCTGAATAGTCCCAACTCTTGCAGCTTGAGTTCCTGAAGAATTTTTAAAGGAAGGGACCTAAAGCAAGCTTGAGAAAACTGTTTCGGTGAGGCACTATTGTCCTGAATGGATAGACAAGCCTCAAAATTGCTCTGAACCAGACAATGAGGCAGAAGCTAGATCTGGTTCTTTAGGCTTGCCTGATCATGTTTCAGAGCCAGAATGAGCCAGGTGGGCATGCTTTTGGCCACATTTAGAAAGAAGGCTTTCTATAGGTTGCAATATCAGGGTTTTGTCCCTAGATCTGTGTTGCTACTGGCCATTATTGTCTCAGGAAATCTATAAGTACCAGCCCAAAGAGCCAGAGCATTGGTCTTGCAATTGTCCACGCTCTGCAAGGAACCACAAGCTTCGCTTGGAAGCTGAACTGTGTTTCAGTTTACCCAGACAAGACAGCAAAGCCCCCTCGCTAATTTCAGTGTTGTAAAGCCCAGGAACAGACAGTTTACCCAGACAAGACAGCAAAGCCCCCTCGCTAATTTCAGTGTTGTAAAGCCCAGGAACAGACACTTGTCTTGCAGGGCTGAGAGGCGAAACCCCAGAGGAGCTGAGTCCCCGGGACAGTTTCGTTTGGCTGGAGCAAGGAGCAGGTGCCACTGCAAAAGAATTACAGCTGAAGAACCTCCTCTCTACAAAGCTTTCAGCTACAAATCCTTCAGGAGCAAATCCTGCTTCAGCAATACGCTGCAGACACCTACAGGAAGTGAAACTCTACTCCTGCAGCTTCCACGTGGTCAGCGCCATCTTGGTTTGTCTAGATCTTAACGTGTGCCACAAGGTATCAGGATAAGTGAGGAATTAACAGTACCTGATTTTTATCAGCATCTATTGCAGGTCTGTTGCCCTGGGGAATTCTGGAGTTCCCACCCCCGCCTTGTGGGCAATCACCGGCTTCATTGCCGTTGTTCCTTTTCTTTACAGTTTAAAGTGCTGTTTGTTGTTTCTGGATTTTTTCACATATTGTTTAAATTGTTACTTGCTCCTGTTGGTGAGGTATCTGTCCACAACTGAACATCCCCAACCTGTAGGTGGGGTTTATTTAATATTTTTTGCCAGGTTTTTAAATGAGTAATAAAATTATTAATTTTTATTAATCGCTCTGTTTATTGAATATTAAATATATCCTTTTTATAGACTACAACAGCTATGCAAATGTGTGGGGGGAAAATCAACATTATAGTAATGAAAAAAATAATAATTTGTTATGTCAGTGTATCATTAAAGAGGCCCTACACAAATCTCGAGGTGGTGAGAAAGTGGATACTAAATAATGAAAATAGGGCAGTGGGTATCACAAAAAGGTTTATGTCTAAATTTTGAGTACAAAAAATGTGTCACCTGGGGCTTGTACAAGATCTCCAGTATTGTAGTATTTCAGCGTGTCATCTTACTGCAAAGAGAAGTAATAGACTGCAGACCTCAGGCAGTGATTTTGTATCTTAATCTACAGCTTTATAAGATCTAAATACAGACCTTACATTTCATGACAAAGAATGGTGTGTAGTTAAGCAATCTGAGAAAGCCTAAATTGCATTAGTAACTGCATCTAGCTCTGAGGCACAGAGGCACATGCCATCTGTCCAGGTGATGGGGGAGAATGTGCCTTCTGCCTTCAACAGGGACCTGAAGGCCTCTCTGCCATCCTGCCAGAGCAAAAGCAAGGTGGTTTTGCCCTGTGTCAGTTTTATCTTGAGTCGGAGCATAACAGCATACTTTGGAGCCAGTGACTGAGTCATAGCACTGGTTGTGTTAGACACGTGTTCAGAAAGCTCTGAGAATGAACACTTCTGCACCAATGCAGATTGCTTACTAATTGGTGTATACTTAGGTATTCCTTTGTGCATTTCTGGAAGGGAAAGAGAGGGAAAGAGATCAGAACTGGGCTTGCTTCAGAAATTTCCCATCTTTTCTGAGCAAAGTGGAAATCATTTATTGTCTGTTCTGCAATGGATGTGGACACATCATGGTATACAAGGCCCCAGGCTGTACACTGCATGGTGACAATAAAAATAAATGCCAAACAATTATAATTTTGTAAATTAGCATGCTCTGGGGAATCTAGCAATATTATCTTCGTTTTGAAATGTATCAACATTGTTTATTTACTCAACAGCAAATTGTTACTTTAAGACTAGAACACAATAATCACAGAGTAACAAAATCACAGAATCATGGAGTGGTAGGGGTTAAAAGGGACCTCTGAAGATCACCTAGTCCAACTCTCCCTGCTAGAGCAGGATCACCTAGAGTAAATCACACAGCAGCATGTCCAGGCATTGTTTTAATACCTCCAGACTCCAGAAATGGACACTGCACAACCTCTCTGGGCAGCCTGGGGAACTCAGAAAGAAAGCACTGGGAAAAATATTCTAAGTTCTGAAAACTCTCTATAAAAATGAGCTAGAAACTAATCTGTTCTTTATCAAACCTGCCAATTAGAAATGTGATTTCCCCTAGCATGTACAAGACAAATGGCCTTCAGGTGGCTAAGGAAGTCTTGTTTCCTTAACATGAAAACACTCCCGGAGCACAGACATATTTTAACTCTAAACTGTTGCCAGCTTCATTAGGTGGTCACCAGCAGTGCCCACTGGGCAATGAGGCAAGCTATGGGGATCATCTGGAGCTCTGAGGAACTCTTAAGCAGCACCTTATGAAGGGGTGAATTTTTCAATTTCTTCTCTATTTCCATTGTGGAACAACCTGACTTTCTGCACAGAGAGGCTGGAATGAGAAAACAAACCCATTCCAGCAGCAGCATGAATTTGGCCTTAACCTGACATCTGGGTTCGTAAGGGACTGATCCTGTGCTGGGCTGTGGACCAGTGCGCCTTCCAGTTGAGCTGACTGCATAGTGAGAAAGGGATGTTTTGTCACCTTTGGAGGCTCTGTAGTTCCATGCCCAGTTCTTCTCTGGAGGTGAGACCCTACCTTCTAACTGCCTTTCCTACCAGCAGAAGCAGAGCAGTGACCCAAGGAGCAATAAAAGTTGATACCAACATGCAGAAAACACCAGACTGATGAAAAACTAGGCTTTGGTTACCAAGAAAAGCCACTTTCCTCTTGAAAGACTTGCTCAGCCACACTTTCAAGCCACCACACAATCTTGGGCCCCTCTAAAGTTGTTTCTGCAAAGGACATGGCAGAGGTGGGTTTTTTGTTTGAAGAGCTGAATCACAGCTGGCACAGGAACTATTTGGGACTGTTCTTTGCCTTTGGACTGGTTGTGTCCAAAGTCTACAGCTAGCAACACAGGGTCTTTGCTGAATGAGTGTTGATGTGCAAGAATAATGACACAGCACCATTTCTTTCCCAGCATCATCTCTTTGTGATGCAGTTTGCTTCAAGTGAGGTCATATTGATATCAGTAATCCTATTGACTTCAGGGAAGCAAGCATGGGATAAATATCTTCCATCACACTATCAGGAGGTAGAAACCAAAGCATCTTTCTTGATTGATCTTTACAAGCATGGGAAAGTGCTGAGTGCTGGTTAAACACTTGCAGGAGACTAGAGGTTTTCATCAAAATGGCTTTTTAACAGAGATTTATTTTCACTGAAACTGTTGACACAGGAAAAGGGAATTATTTTTCACATAAAATATGTCTCTTTGAATGTTTTACCAAAAATATTAGTGAGTGTTTTCTAAACTGTGATTTTTATCAAAACCAGACCATACCATGGGAATGAGCTCAAGCAGCTAAACAGAGACAAATTAGAGCAATTCCCACTGGACTCATTCCCACATAGAAGACTAAATGAGGATTTCTGTGCCTCACAGACAGTCATAACAAATTCTCCCTCTCCAATGGTGAGACCAAAGGAGGAAAAAAAATTAAGGTGAGAAAAGAGTAGTACACATCAAAAGTGTTGCTCTCAGTGAAATGCTTAAATATTGCTCTTACTCAGCATATCAGTCAGTGGTAATGGTAAAGTTCACACTGCTGAAGAATGACATTTGTTGACCCAATGGGACCAACAGTGCTACAAAAATTAAAATAAAATGATGAGTTGCAGTCCCCAGTAAGAAAAGTAAATGTCTCCTTAGGACACTGGTGAAAACTAACTGAAGGCACTGAGGTCATATATATGTAAGCATGGCAAGACACAGAGATAATGGGTTTGCAGAAGAATAATCAGCCCCCAGGGGTAGTAATATTGCTACTGCCACTGCCAGAGAGCTGGACTGCTACATGCTTTTGGCCAGAATGCCTTCCAAAAAACCTCCAGTTTCTTTCTAGTTGTGATTTTATTCTAAGAATATATGAAAGCACCTATTTGGCCTTTAAAAAATATATCTCAGCTTTAGAAGGAAGCAAAAGGGTTTTCATGCTTCAAAATGAATGCTTTAATCAATTTTGCTATACCTCTGAAAAAACCATAAAGTCCTCTTTCTGTTTTCTTTTTACTTTTTTTTTTTTTTTTTTTTCATTGCATTTTCTTGCCTCTGTTTACTGTTGCCTGCACAAAAGTAGGCCAAGAAATAAGAAGGAGCTTTTGGTGGCCATTGATGGCTTTGTGTTTTCTTCCTTTATTTCTTCCAAGTGCAGAATAATAGAGAAGTACAAATGGCCATAGTTCTGAAAAGATCAAAACTAAAAGTGAGGATATTTGATTTTGCTTTTTATAAAAAAAATAAATAATCAAACACAAACAAAACAAAAACCCCACCTCACAACAGCATAAACTGGGACTCAAACATAATTGAAAATTAAATCAAGCCTTTTTTTTTTGCTTAGATTATCCAGCAGAAAAATTTAAGACAATTTTGAAAAGTGACTTTTGTGGCAATGCATTTATTTTTGAGGAACAGCTTTGATTTTCAGTCTCCCAAAAGCAAAGCAGAAAGCTTTGCTCAGTGTAGCAGCTGGAATTTGTATAAAGTCAGTCCTACAGGAGCAATACTGCTGATGCAGAAATCATTGCAATCGTGGAATCATAGAACTGTTTCAGCTGGATGAGGCATTTAAGATCATTGAGTCCAATCATCAACCTAAGATCACTATGGCTGTGAGGGAAGTCCTGCAGAAAAGGACTTGGGGGTACTGGTGGGTGACAAGCTGGACATGGGCCAACAGTGTGCACTTGCAGCACAGAAGGCAAATTACATCCTGGACTGCATCAAAAGAAGCATGGCCAGCAGATGGAGAGAGTTGGTTCTGTCAATCTACTCTGCTCCAGTAAGACCTCACCTGCATTACTGGGTCCAGCTATGGGGCCCTCAAAGAAGAAGGACATGGACCTGCTGGAGTGAGTTCAGAGGAGAGCTGTGAAGGTAATCAGAGGGCTGGAGCACCTCTTCTATGAAAACAGGCTGAAAGAACTGGGTCTGTTCAGCCTGAGAAAGGGAAGGCTGTGGGGCGACCTTATAGCTGCATTTCAATATCTGAGAGGGATGTACCCAAAGGCTGGGGAAGGACTGTTTGGAAGGGCTTGCAATGCTAAGATGAGAAGCAGGGTAGATTTAGGTTGGACTTTAGGAGGAAGCTATTTACTGGAACAGACTGCCCTGGAGACATTCAAGATCCCATGAGTGTGGGCATCCTGATCTGGTTGAAAGTGTCCCTGCTTACTGCAGAGAGGTTGGGAAAGATGACCTTTGAGAGTCCTTTCCAACCTGATGCAATTTGTGAACCCATCTGGACCCCTATACCATTAAAAAAGACTGTCCAATTGCAGACTTGCACATTTCCATTTTCTTGCCTCACTAAAATAAGTTGCTTGTCTGTAAGCCCTGGCCACCAAATTTTTGCACCAGGACATTTGCTGCAGCTCCTTGTCTTACCATAGCTGCTTGTTGACTCCCATTAGCCCACGGCTGGACTTTGATGCACTTGCTGGAACAGGACCTGCAAGTCACAAGGTTATCTCACTCAGGAAACATACATTTAATTTCACCTTTCACTGACCTCTTGTGTTCCACAGTGGTTACTGGACACTAAGAACTCGTCCTTGCTTGTCTCATGTGTTGTGGGCTGCCTTTTTATTTAATATTTTGCTGGTTGCCTAAGCACAGCTCACAGGCCTATGCTGTGTGACTCACAGCAGTAAATGGTCATTCTGAGGCTGTTTCTTGAGTCCATCTGAAAAAAAAATCAAAGTAAACGTGAATTACTTCAAATTCTGCTAAGGCCAGTAACCATGGTATGAACTGGGCAAAGATAAATGCCAAGTCTTATTTTGCTTACATCCTCCCAATGAGTTAGTAAAAAACTGGAGAGAAATGACAAAAGGCTTGGCCTTCTTTCTGTTCCAGGGCTTTTTCTGCAAGCTGTGCTACAGGGAGCCCAGGCCATTAACATTTAGATCTATGGTTGGCTGAGTGTAGCCTTGCAGCTGTAATGCCACTGCTTCTGTTCCTCATTAAGTCTAAATGTCTCCTACCACTGCTCTGCCTTGAAACACCCTTTTTCCTGGTGCTCTAGGGAGACTTAAAATGCAGCCAAATTTGCTTCCTCTTTCATCCCCATTATTAGTTTCTGACAACAAGAAAATTGGTCTACAGCTAGATTTGCTTCTAAGTCAGATTTTTGTGTATCAGTGCCTAGACTCTGCTAATGATCTTGCAATCATTTCTCTTTCCCAGGCTACTTTCATATGCTGTCATCAAACCTGCACAATATTCCTCTTATTTTAACTTCTCTTTTACAGCTATCAGAACTCCTAAGAATTAGTGATAAGTTGCTGCAGCTCACATCATTAACCATGCTCAAAAACACATGCTTCATTTCTGCTCTGAATATGCTTAATTTCCTAGCTGTTGAGCCATAATTTTGGACTTTCTGCTCTTTGTGCAAGTTGCTGGTCTACCTATCTCCTCTTCTGCATAATGTTAGTTTACCTCCCCAACTCTTTCAGTGACATACCTTCCAAAACTCTGTTCTTTCAGCTATTTACTGAACTGTAGCCCATTTCTTGACATCCATCTTGAACTGTAGCTGCAAGAAGAGGACACACCACTTCAACAAAGAAAGGCCCGTGTGTGAATGGAGGAAATATGATTTCTCCTCTCTTGTAATTCTCCCCCTCTACTCAGCTCTGGTGAGACCCCACCTGGAGTACTACATCCTGTTCTGGAGCCCCTATTGCAAGAGGGATATGGAGGTGCTGGAACATGCCCAGAGAAGGGCCATGAGGATGATCAGAGGGCTGGAGCACCTCTCCTGTGAGAACAGACTGAAGGAGTTGGGGCTGTTCAGTCTGGAGAAAAGAAGGCTCCAAGGTGACCTTCTTGTAGCCTTCCAGTATCTGAAGGGGGCCTACAAGAAGGCTGGGGAGGGACTTCTCAGGACATCAGGTAGTGATAGGACTAGGGGGAATGGAATGAAGCTGGAGGTGGGGAGATTCAGGCTGGACATGAGGAAGAAGTTCTTCACCGTGAGAGTGGTGAAACCCTGGAAGGGGTTGTCCAGGGAGGTGGTTGAGGCCCCATCCCTGGAAGTGTTTAAGACCAGGCTGGATGAGGCTCTGGCCACCCTGATCTAGTGCAGGGTGTCCCTGCCCATGGCAGGTGGGTTGGAACTAGATGATCCTTGTGGTCTCTTCCAACCCTGACTGATTCTATGATTCTATGATAACCTACTGCTCAAACTTGTGAAGACCAGATGAGGCCCTGTTACTTCAGTATTGCCCACACTTAGCTGACCACATCTTAAACTTTACATTTTAATAAAATCTCAGCAGTATAAA
This sequence comes from Picus viridis, assembly GCA_033816785.1. Lineage (NCBI taxonomy): Eukaryota > Metazoa > Chordata > Aves > Piciformes > Picidae > Picus > Picus viridis. The sequence goes on from CM066606.1 coordinate 12,184,441, forward strand.
GAATTCATATTCTCTGCATGCAGGTGTGTAGTATAAGCATTTTGGACAGAATCTTAGCTACATCTTAAGTTTTAGCTACATCCTAAGTTTTAGCTACATTTTGATTATAATGTTAGTCTCTTGTCTAGTCAGAAGTGACTGCCTGCTCTGAACAGTCTTTTCCACAGGACAAACAGCTCTTCAACACTTTACTAATCAGCAATGGAAGGTTAAAAAAAAAAGAAGAAAGAGAGAAAAGAAACAAAACCCAAATAAAACAAAACTCAAAAAACCACAAACGAACAAAACCCCACAATCAAAGAATAAAAACCCAAACAAAACAAACAACACAAAACAAACAAAACCCCAACAACCAAACAACCAAAAAAAACAAAAAAAATTCTCTCTTTTTTTTTTTTTTTTAATCTGCTTTGTCCTTCACTCTTCCTACAGCCCCCTGTGATAATTTTGTTTTAAAATTTTGGACCTTTTAGAGCAGTCAGCCCACAGCTGGAGAGGCCTGCTCAAGTTTTTGAAGCATGTGGTCAGAGCTTTTAATTATTTGGGGTCATACAGATGGATTAAACAGATTTTTATGCCAGAAAGGTTCTTTGGTGTTGATCAGTGCACTTCTGTGACACTGTCATACATCCTCATTTAGCAGTGCCTGCATTAGGCTCAGTAACCCTGGCTGAACTAGAAGGCATTGGTATTTCAGACACTTCAACTAACAGAGAATTTCTCAGGCCTGAAAAAAAAACATTTACAGTTTACCTCTGCACAGCACACTGCTTATAATCTCAGTTTCTGCATCAAGGCCATCACTTCTTTTTCAGCTACAGCCTGCATGTTAGAATCTGCTCACTCTCATCATTTTAACTCTCAAAGTTGTTTTGGAGATGAGAGGACAGGAATGCAGATTAAACACAGGACTCTCAGTCAGTATCTATGCAAGCAGGCTGAAATATACTTAATAGCTTTTCTCCAGTAGAGAAAAACATACAAATAGCAAGATAGCAGCCAGTCATCAACATCATACTGGATTTTATCAAGGTAGCATGTGGTTTTATCAGCCTGCTCTAATGTGAAAGGTGTCAGTGCTTGCTCTGAAAGCTGGTGCTACCATGAGATGCTCTCAAGAAGTAACTACTCGTTCCTAGTTATTTCTTTTTTGCCAAGGTTTAATTCAGTGAGGCTTCTGGTGCTCTCTGACACTATCTAATTGCTTTACCCAGTTTCTGGTTTGTCTTTGCTGATGCAAGGCAAGCATCCAAAGTGTTGTGGAAGGACCCTCAGAGCACAGAGAAGAAAGGTGACAGGAGAGAGGGTTTCTTCACAAGGCAGCAGAAACACAGTCATGTGTCTTGGCACAAAAATGGAGGCAGCCCCTGGATGTTTCTACCATCAGTATCCATCTTTCCTGTATCATTCATCCCGATTCATCTTGTCCTTGTGTTAGATGTTTTCTCCAGCTCACTCAGCTCATCTCTGTACTTGTCATAGCAGTGAGCTGAAGGACAATGACCTTCAGCTTTCCTTGGAGGAGAACAAATATCTAGCTCAAGGTGGCCATGTGAAGAATAATAGGTGTGCAGCTTAAAAAGACTCAAAAGCCTGAAGGTTTAGGTTGTTCAGTGGTGATGACATGGCACAGTCATATTTGCAGCCATTATTTTGAGACACAATACCACTTCAGAATTTGCAATTACATGTGTATATTAGGATCAATGTCAGTGAAAGATAGAAAATTATTATTTGAATTGAACTGCCATGTAACTCTCAGAAAAAGCAATGAAGTAGAATTGCAGAGTTGATTTTAGTGCAACTGCTCAGTGCACTGTGTGCATTAGAAACCATTGCAGGCTTACCGAAAAAATAGTTCAACCAGGGGGAAAAGCTCATTTCCTTTTCCCATGGAGCTGCATTAAATTCAAGGGCAATCTGTGCTAATAGGTTTATTTTTCCTACCTGTTTCCCAGTTTATATATAATGTAAGTGCCGGGTTCTGCACATTGGCCACAACAACCCCATGCAGTGCTACAGGATGGGGTCAGAGTGGCTGGAGAGTGGCCAGGTAGAGAGGGACCTGGGGGTACTGGTCGATGGTAGGCTGAACATGAGCCTGCAGTGTGCCCAGGCAGCCAAGAGGGCCAATGGCATCCTGGCCTGCATCAGGAACAGTGTGGCCAGCAGGAGCAGGGAGGTCATTGTGCCCCTGTACACTGCACTGGTTAGGCCACACCTTGAGTCCTGTGTCCAGTTCTGGGCCCCTCAGTTTAGGAAGGATGTTGACTTGCTGGAACGTGTCCAGAGAAGGGCAACAAAGTTGGTGAGGGGTTTGGAACACAAGCCCTATGAGGAGAGGCTGAGGGAGCTAGGGTTGCTTAGCCTGGAGAGGAGGAGACTCAGGGGTGACCTTCTTGTTCTCTACAACTACTTGAAGGGAGGTTGTAGCCAGGCAGAGGTTGGTCTCTTCTCCCAGGCAGCCAGCACCAGAACAAGCGGACACAGTCTCAAGCTGCACCAGGGCAGGTTCAGACTGGATGTTAGGAAGAAATTCTTCATAGAGAGAATGATTGCCCATTGGAACGGGCTGCCCAGGGAGGTGGTGGAGTCACCATCATTGGAGGCATTTAGGAGGAGACTTGATAGGGTGCTTGGTTGCATGGTTTAGTTGTTTAGGTGGTGTTGGATGATGGGTTGGACGCGATGATCTTGAAGGTCTCTTCCAACCTGGTCTATTCTATTCTATTCTATTCTATTCTATTCTATTCTATTCTATTCTATTCTATTCTATTCTATTCTATTCTATTCTATTCCATTCCATTCCATTCCATTCTATTCCATTCCATTCTATTCCAGTCTAGTCTAGTCTAGTCTAGTCTAAGCCTGAGGCATTCTGAAAATAACAGATCCTCCGGATTTCGTATTTGCTGCATTGAGAGTAGCATAAGGAAAACATGCTAAACTTTTGCAACAGCCAAGAGACAAATTATCTGTTATGGACATGCTACATGAGTAATCCAAGATTTCCTGTTTCTGAATTGTCTTGTGAACAACTCCAAGTTGTATTGATGTATTTGTTAAGCACAACTACAGCTTGTGAAACAAGTGAAGCCTCTGACTGGTTTGCATGCTTTGACTATTCGGCCGCAGTGCAGTTCCCATTGAAATCAATGAAATGTCTCCATTGACTGTTTTCCATGTGTGATGGTTCATTGTCTTCTTGATAAGGGGATGTCATTATTTCCACTCAGTCAAATATTTTTTAAAAATAGTAATTTGGAGAAGTGAATGAAGGATACTCTTGCCCATGCATAAATGCCCTTGTTTATGTGCAAATAAAGCTGGTTGTCTGCAGGTGGGAAAAAAAAGCCATTCTGAGTCATTAATGTAAAAAAAAACATTCAAACTCATCACTGATCAACTCAGAGTAAAAAAGCAGAAGTTCAATCATGGTTTCACTGATTCAGAAAAACCTTCTGCAAAACACTCTCTGACTGTCAGTGAAGCAAGAGTTGTCACAGAGTCATACAGAAATACACCCTCGAAAAATTAAAGGGAAATACAAACATTGCACAAGTCTATACCTCAAAGTTATGTTTGAGAACTACCTTTCATTCCCTCTGCACCATCTTATTGCACCTTAACCTTGCAGAGCCATTGCCTAATACTCCAGTTTAATGTACAGCTGGTTCTCTTGGTTGCTGAGACAGAGACATACAAGTAGTTTCCACAGGGGAGCAAGAGATATCTAAGTACAGGCAACCAAGTATTTTAACGTGTCACAGATTCTGGGATATATTAACAATTTGGGTAGTGCCTTCTGTATTCACCTTAGCTCCTTTGCACAGCTATTTTTGTTACCTCACTAATTACTCTGCACCATACTGGGAAGCAATGTTATAACAGGATAAACATGTAGGATACTAGAGGGTTAAGGCAGCAACACGAGGGATTTTCAACCTCTTGTCCTGCTCTAATACTCAGCACATAGCTCTGACTGCAGTCACTGGATATAAGTGAGGACAGAATTTGACATGAGGATTTTCAAGTGAGCTTTCTGGAAGCATTCCGTGGTGTTATTACAGCAAATAGCAACTTTCTCATTTTACCACTGGCATCCAGGACCACACACATAGGTCTTTACTGAATGCCCTTGAAAATGTCCTAAATCCCATCATTGTCACTATGTACCCAAGATCAATAGCAACAGTAGCAAACATGGCAAAAGGACTAAGGAATCCAGCCACTTACTGCCCACTTTGGAGTGGCTGCAATTAGCCTAGCAGGTAAAAGAAAACTCTGCTGTCTTCAGTTGTCATCTACCTGAAGTCTTCTATAGACAGGGCAAAACCCCAAAGGGATTCAATAGTTTCTGTGTTGTGGAGTTTGTCATGAGGTGTCTGCAGAACTTGGTTTGAATTCCATGACTACAAGTAAAGCATCTCAAAACAGTAAACCATTTCTCTGGATCCCTTTTTGTGCAAAACTGTATGGATGGCATGTGAAACAAACAAACAAAAAAAAAGACACACTTCTTCTCCATGTTTGCAAAAACAATCTGCAGAAAAAAATGTTCCAAGATTTAAGGCTGTGAAATAGCAACGCCAGATTTTAAATGGATGAAATGTTTGCCTTTTTAAGGGTGGAAATGCCACTGATTTCTGACAGCAATGGGAAAGGTGCCAGGTCAAATGTTCCACAAAGTAATTATGCTCTGCTATGATCCCAAGGAGGGTGAATGCTGCAGGCAGACTTTGGATCCCATCCAGATTTCAGTAAGAGCTTTAAGACCTGGACAGTCAGTTGTACACTCTCATCTGTTTCAGAAGAAGCTGCGAACACTATCACTTCTTACTGCAATGTTACTAGGAAGCCATTCTACTCTTCACTGCACTATGAATCAGAAAACAAAAAAGCTTAACTGATAAACCATATATAGTTTAACAGACTTACCTCCTCCATGAAAGAGATCTTCCTGGAACTTGTTCAAACCGAAGTACAAAACTAGTTTATGCTTTGCAGGGTTTTTTTTTCACCATAAACTGCTGTTTTCAGCTCTTTAGGGGCAGAACTTGACTGAAGGAGCTGGAAAGGGTACATGCCCCGAGGTGACACCCATTAACAGGTCAGCTAACTCAAAAGGGACATTGCTTTGCAGGAAGAGCTCCAAATCTTTTTGGCCATCATCCTCATATTCAGATCCTTCACACTTGTGCTGACTTGGACCAACTTCTGAACCCTCCAAAAGCCAGAATCATAGAATCATAGAATTATTAGGGTTGGAAGGGACCTCAAGGATGGAAAATAATGAATTGATGGTACACAACTAATACAGGCATGAATAAAGGGTGGGATGTAGAACAAGGAAGATCAAAGAAGAGAAAGGAGCCATAGTAATATACAGTCACCCTGCAACTGATAAAGGAACCAGAGACATCATTGGTTTAGGTAGGGCCTCTTCAAGCACCTCAAAGCCTTGCTTTTTGACATAGTCACAGATGCAACATAAAGGGGCTTTCTGGCATGATATATTTCTTTTCAGTTTTCTTTTAATCAGAAGGAGAAAAGAAGAAGAGAAGGTAAGAGAAAAAGAAGGCAGTATCTCATTCATAGTATTCCTTGTTGGCTCCTATTTTTGCTACTTTCTAGTATGCATTATGGTGATAACTGAGATATCACCACTGATACCGTATCAACCTGGACCTTGAGAGAGTGAGGCCATCTATCCAAAGGAAGGAGAAGGATGTAGTTAGGACTGACCACATTTGAAGCCAAGCTTTGGGTACATCAGGAATAGCAAATCACTTTCCTAGAGGTAACAAAAAAAATGCTTCCTTTCACTTAACTAATACTGCCTGCAATCCATGCTTTACAGCTGTAAATATACCATTAACTTCAAGGGACATAAGCAGTGTGAAGAAGGATTGGCAAAGTCAATTTTATCCATGAGTGCTGAGGATAGAGGCTCACTTTTTAAGCAAAACAGACCTGAAATGTCTGAAAACATCAGTTTTATCCTGGAACCCATCAACATGCATGCGCTTTCTGATTTGTAAGGAAACCAAACCCAGAGGAAGACATTTCACACTGTCCCTAACAAGGCCCCAAGCCTGGGATGTTGGCTGTGAAGCAAAAGCAAGCTTCTTTCAAATAATGCTGAGTGGGAGGCAAATGCATCCAGGCACAGGTTCTGAAGCCTTCTCTGGGCCTCCTGTTGGGAAACTGCATGATAAGTGGGCAGTACCAGGGAAGGTGCACTGATGCCTAGCAGTGGCTAATTTCATCTCATTCTGTCAGTCTTGGCTTGGAGAAGCCACCATGGAGGTCCATATACTTGTCTGAATCCAGCTTGAATTACTGAAGCTTGTTCTACCTGGGGCTTGCTGCAGAAAAGACCAGAACATCTTTTCTTCGTAATTACTCTTTTAAGTGCATATTCTCTCCCTATGGTGTCCATTTCTGGTGGCAGGTCAAGGTGTTGATTGGTCTTGGCTAAGAACTCTGAGCAGTCTCTTCTCTTTATTTACCCTCTTAGAGCAGCTGCAATCTGGTGACTGCTCATTCCAGCTGGTGGCCGTAAAAGCTGCCAGCTCTGAGGTAGCTGGGTCTAATCACGGATCACAGGATGTTAGGGATTGGAAGAGGCCTCTGGAGATCATCAAGTCCAAGCCCCCTGCCAGAGCAGGACCGTAGAATCTAGTGTAGGTCACAAAGGTATGTGTTCAGATGGGTCCTGAAAGTCTCCAGAAAAGGAGTCTCCACAACCTCTCTGGGCAGCCTGTTCCAGAGCTCTGTGACTCTCACAGTGAAGAAGTTCCTCCTCATGTTGAGGTGGAACTTCCTGTGCTGTAGTTTGTATCCATTACCCCTTGTCCTGTCACTAGGTCCAACTGAGAAAAGCCTGTCCCCTCCCTCTTGACCCCCAGCCCTCAGATATTTATAAACATTTTTTAAATCCTTTCCCAGTCTTCTCCTCTCCAGACTAAACAGACCCAGGGCTTTCAGCCTCTCCTCAGAGGGCACATGCTCCAGTCCCAGGTAGAGGTTAGTCTCTTCTCCCAGGCAGCCAGTACCAGAACAAGAGGACACAGTCTCAGGCTGCACCAGGGCAGGTTTAGGCTGGATGTTAAGAAGAAGTTCTATACAGAGAGAGTGATTGCCCATTGGAATCGGCTGCCTGTGGAGGTGGTGGAGTCACCTTTGTTGGAGGTGTTCAGGAGGAGACTTGATGGGGTGCTTGGTGCCATGGTCTAGTTGTTTAGGTGGGTTGGATTGGTTGATGGGTTGGACGTGATGATCTTGAAGGTCTCTTTCGACCTGGTGTGTTGTGTTGTATTGTATTGTATTGTATTGTATTGTATTGTACTGTATCCTTGTAGCCCTCTATTGGGCTGTCTCAAGTAGATCCCTGTCCCTCTTGAACTGAGGAGCCCAAAACTGGATACAATATTTCAGGTGAGAGTAGGTGGGGTGGAGATTTGGGGTTTTTTGTTCAGCATCCAAGAGAAACTATGGTATCCATGCAGTCTCTTTGCTTGTTTTCTTTAGGTTTGGGATCAGGTCTGGGCAGTGTTATGGCATCACTTCCCCCCCTCCCCCTCTATTTTAAGAAAGAAGTATCCTTGAAAATGCTGTAAATGCTGAGCACTGAAAAGAGTAGCACAGCTTTTTGTTATCTACCCATATGCAATAGCCTGCAGAAGGACACTAAAAAGGCTTCCACCTCACAAAGTGAAGCTCATGTAAAAAGAATTTTTCAGCCCAAGATCAGACTTCCACCAGCAGAGGGCTGCTGGTGGCAGCAAAAGCAGAGGGCTTTTACCATATCCTCCTGCAGAAACTTGCAGCATTAATAATTCCATTTTTTTCTAGCAGAATGAGCCAAAAGTGCAGGAATTTCTCACCTAGTATTTTTTCTGTCAAGTGATGCAAAAAAAATAATGGAAGGAAGATATCCTTTTGTCTTTACCTTGGTTTTGACAGGTATCACTACAAAATACAAGAGCACCAATCAGCTGTAAATTTGGATACATCCACAAATGATCGTTGGCTTCCAGGACTTCACTGTTACCTTATTGGTCAATCTGCTACTGCTACCTGCACACCAGGTGAGGAATTTACACATCCTGAGGAGCAAACTGAAAAGACTATAATTCAGTTCAGCACTCTGCTTTCAAAGATGCTGAGCAACCAGGGTCCAGACAGTGCTGCAGAAAATGGCAGCAAGACTTCCTACAGGCTGCTGATGCTGCTGAATTAGAGTGTTTTCCTTGTTTGGGATTTTCTCTGATGGTAGACTGCAGGTCAAAAACTCTTTGAAGCTAGGTCACTTTGTTTAACCAATGAAAGATTGCACTATGCTGTTTTCTGGATGTGTTTTGCTGTGAAAAGCACTAAAATAACTGAAGACTTTTCACTTTCCACATATGACAATAATGAGCCAGATATATTCACTGAACAGTAGTATCTGGCTTGGGGATTTCTTGACTCCAAAACCTCCATATTCTCCTGCTTCCAGAATTTTGTGATTTGATGGACTTACTTTAAACCACCAGAACATCATGAGTGATGATTTTGGGTGAGTAGTGGTCAGACTGCATTTTAGTAAAGAGAACCATGCATGCCTTTAGTAAGCTGAAGGACTTGTATCACCCTTTCTGGCTCATTAAGAACAAACATTACTCCCTTTGGGACAAAAGTTAAGTGGAGTCTGACTACACTTGCCATGATTGTCTATAATAAGCAAAATCAGTTTTGCCTTGCAGCACTTAATAACTACCATTGCAGATAAGTTTCCTGGGTTCATAGAAAACCTCTTTCTCATTGGAAACATGGTTCAGTTGTCTTTCTGCAGGAGAAGCTGTCATTTGAGAAGCTTACACAGAGCTGGAAAGTTCAGTTTCATCCTCCCCAAGTGTCAGCGAGCTCAGTTCAGAGCACTGACATTCAGTGTGTGCCACATGCAAGGCAGCCTTAGTGATGCTAATAAAGACTTATTACTGCAGTCCCATCCTGTCTGCCAAGAATCAGGCATGGCATGCAGCCTGCTTTTTTTGCTCTGTGCTTAATAGTTCAGTTCACTTGCTGTCCCCAGATTTACACTTTCTTGTGCCACCAAGGAAACCATGCTCAACTTGTTTTGTTCTTGTCTCACTGCTGGCCCTTCAGATTTACATCTTCACCCTTGTAGGTCAGCGACATCATCTTTGCCCACTGTGCAGCAAGCCAGGCACTGGCAACTCCACACTCCATACTGCCAAGCAGTATGTCTTCCTCCCCAGAACACCAGCATGGTGGGACCCGTCCAAGCCAACAGCTGTTTTCAATATGTAGTTCATCTGCAACTAAAATTTAACCTGGATATTAGAAGCCTTTACTAAGGAAGAAACTGATCCCAGATTTCAGGCCATCTCTAGGTGTTTGAAAACAAGACGCATTCATCCGAGCATGCAAGCGATGTGAATCTTACTTTATTCTCTTCAAAAGACAAAGACAGCAGTGCCTACTGAAGTCCTCAATTTTCATTTCTCTTAAAAATACAAAACCAGCTCCCTGCCTCTTCCCATGTTGATGCTGACTTGTCATCCAGTTTCACCACGTAGGGGAATGTCAAATCAGTGTTGGAGCCCTACCGCACGGCACCTGCATGTTACAGTTTGAAGGGGGACTTTAGCCTAAATCCTGACTGCAAAGACTGTAAAATAAATTGCCATTGGATGTAAAAGGAAAATTATGATGAGGTCTTTATAATTCATTGGATTGCTAATGGGATATAAAGCAGAGGCATGAACAGTTCTTTCTCTCTCTTTTCTTCTGTTGTTGCTTCTGCTTGCAACTTTCCTCTTTCTCTCTTCTTACAGCCTTGACAGGGGCATCTCTGTTTTAACTACTGAGTGAGATCATGGGAAGTAGTAGGGAGGGAGAAGGGGAGGAGGTGAATGGGGTCCCCTGAATCTGTCCAGGGGGGTCTGAGGAGTTTCTGTGTTGTTTATACATTGTAAATATGGATATATAGTACATACATATTGTATACTTTGTACATATTCATTGCATTCCATATTTCTAGGTTTTAGTTTGCTTGTAAATATAGCTTCATTTGCTTCCAAAACCTTCTGAGTTAGTCTGGCAATTTTTATTCTGGGGGTAGTTTCTCCAAATTAGTTGGGAGGTAGTTTCAACTGTGTAATGGAAATTTAAAGGCAGCCAGAGCCAAGCCACACTGTAAATGCTGTAAATGTGAAAGACTGGTTTTAAAAGTACCATGCTGTAAAGGGATGTAACAGAAGCAGCATAACTCCCCTTTTGCATGGGATAAAGCCAAACATAAATGGAATAACAGAGTTTTTTAAAGGAAGAAGAAGAAAGAAAATCCATGCCTGAGGAGAAGATCATCATCTTATCTGTCAAAAGCTGATAAAATAACAGAAAACTTGCCATAGAGGAACCAGAGATAAAGTTTTGATAAAAATCTCTGCCCCGGGCTGGGACATCTATTGATTTCAGTGCTCAGATCTGTACTTTCATGGGAGGCTCATCCTAACCGAAATAGACACATTGTCGATAACTTCTCCAGCCAAGTTTCCTGCCTCCTGGCACTGACTGACCTGATGCCTTTTGACAGAAAGTTCACACCTCTCAGGTCTTCCGACACACTCACATTTTGTGGACTGCAGGTGCTCTCTTCCGATACAGAGGACGCTGGATTTCCTTAAATGTGTTACACATACATGAGCAGGGGCAAAGAGATCCATTCCCCTTTATGCAAAAGAATGCTCCTCAACTTAGACAAAATAAAGGATGCAAGTATGTGTGAAGGAGAGTGTTTCTAAGGGAGAAAATGATGACAGTGACCAAAACTACAAGAGACTGAAATAATTTACATAATACATCATCCGCAGAGTATGCAAGAGTATAGATGTCTCACTATAGGAAAACTGAGTTCAGAAATAGAAAACAATTTATGGAATGTACCTATCGTTAGTCATTGAGGTCTTGAAGCCATCACTTTCTATCTGTGGCTCCCTAGGGTTTTCCTACCAGCTCTTAAACATTTCTCCAAAAGGGGTTTCTATAAAACCATAGTCTATAAATACGTTATATTGAGATCAAAAAGCATAAACACTTGATGAAACCGTATTAAGAGATGCTGGAGAAGATCAGCAGTTGTGCACTGCACAACTGTCAGGAACGTGGGTGATTATTTAGAAAGCCTGTAGCTAAAGGCTATCAAAGGTTTCTGGTAACAGAGAAATTCTTTTGCCTTGCTAGTAGTGACAGGATCTTTGGTCCTGGTTCAGATCACAGCAGTAAATGCTGGTAATGTCACTCAAGTGTTAATGCCTTGAAATTGATCTAGTTTCTTCCTCATCTCCAGATTAATATACCTGAAATGCATAATCATTTCATATATCTGACTCATAGCCCTTTTAAAGAGAAGAACCTGTCTCAAATTCTTTTAAAAACAGATAAAATATAAAAGGCAGATTCTGATGTCCTCAAGGAACTCCACTCTCACAGGTTAGTTTTCTTTGGAAAGTGCTCAAAAGCCACAGTGAAAAATGGCATATAACCAGAAAAAATGTGGACGAAAGAGAAAGAAGGTAAGAGAGAAAGAGAGAGAAAGAAAAAGAGAGAGAGAGCACACTGAGTTGCAATTGGACATACTTTCTAACTTTTGACCATTCTCTAAAGAAATGAGAAATGTAAAAAAAGGAGAAATCACCCCCTTGTTATCTTCTGCCATTTTCTTGTGCCACTGGAATATCCTAGCTTCAGTGGGTCTGGCCTATGTTTGTACCCACACTAGCAAAGAATCTCAAGTGCTCCAGACCTATGCTCTGTTATGATGAATGGCAAATGTGTGGTCTAATGGTGGCAGCACTTAATTATAAGAATTCTGGATACCTCTCAAAGTTTAGCCCAACATCCTCTAAATTATCTACCTGAGTATTTTACTTACTAGATATAATAGCTTCTCTGGGAAACCTTCTGCCGAAAGTCTGTGAGCTGCTGAGATTAAATAAAAAAGAGAGGTTTGTCATGGGTGAAGGTTACCAGGATCCCTGCTTACACAGATTGTACGGACAGCTACTAGGGCAAGGCAAGCAATGAAAGTGAGACTAGCTCTGGCCTTGCCACTGTCCATACCAACAGGCTGAGTGCTATTGATCTCAGTGGTGCAAGTTAGGACCAGCTTTCTCTGCAGGCACTGCAGAGCACCGCTGGCAGAAGCTGAGAGGTACAACTGAAGGTATATATCATCTCTGAACAATGGAAGCACAAGATTTATGGTTTAGAAATGATGTCTCAGCTGCTTGACGTTTTTCCTGTGAGTGACTGAAGACTTTGATCCACAGTGCCTTTCTGAATTTGCTAAGCCAGATAAAGTACTCATTAAATACTATGAGCTCTGTTCTGATAAAAATGAGACCTACAAAGAGTGGTCTTCTCTATGTGTTAGCCTCCTTCTTTCTTTTTTTCCTTTCTCTTCACACATGTAATTAAATAGCTCTTTCCCTCTGCAACCCATACCACAAAAATTAGTTGGCTGATTTTGATTCCTCATCATTGATTATGATTCCTCATAGGCCTTGAGCACAAGCCCTATGAGGAGAGGCTGAGGGAGCTGGGGTTGTTTAGTCTGGAGAAGAGGAGGCTCAGGGGCGACCTCATTGCTCTCTACAACTACCTGAAAGGTGGTTGTAGCCAGGAAGGGGTTGGCCTCTTCTCCCTGGCAGCCAGCACCAGAACAAGGGGACACAGTCTCAAGCTGCAACAGGGGAAGTTTAGGCTCGAGGTGAGGAGAAAGTTCTTCACCAAGAGAGTGATTCGTCATTGGAATGGGCTGCCTGGGGAGGTGGTTGAGTCGCTGTCCCTGGAGGCGTTCAAGAGGGGACTGGATGTGGCACTTGGTGCTATGGTCTAGTCATGAGGTTTGTGGTTACAGGTTGGACTCAATGATCTTCGAGGTCTCTTCCAACCTTGGTAATACTGTAATACTGATTTTGGGGTTTGGTTGATTGATTGGTTGGGTTTTCACAGCCAGAAATGTTTTGGAATGGGAGGTCAGAAGAACTGCTGTATGAACTGAAAAAGCTTCATGTAGACCACCTAAAGAAGCTCACCATGATGGAAAAGAAAAGGATGTATCCCATGTAGCAAGAGATATGATCACCAGTCGTCTGACAGAAAACTGAAGGGATATCTTCTATCTTAAAAATAGTGAATTCATACTATTCTTGTGGTAAGAACAGGCTGCCCTTCCCCTGCCTCTTTTGGCACCACCAGAACAGAGTTACTAAGTGAATCCTAAAAGCCTTTACTGTGTTCCTCACAGCTACCCTGTGCCAGCCCTCCTTGGCTGAGTGTGACACCTCAAATGTGGCCAGAATTAGACTGTGCAATCCTGCCACAGGTAAGCATGCTCCTCCATCCAGCCACAACTGTCCTAGCACTGGGCTTAGTCAGCCCCTTTGTGAAGCAAGCAGGACAAAGTGGTGACTCTTGTGCAGCCTGCCAAAACCTTGCTGGCTCTGCAGTGCTCAAAAGGAATACCTCTTTTCAATCAGCAGTGCTAAATATTAATTCCCTCATAAAATTCATCTGTTGTTGGAGAGATGCTCTCTTGTGAGGATACTGCTTGGAATAACGTTTCAGATTTCAAGGCATTAGGCAGGAGTTACAAGCGCCTGTGTAACCAATAGTACTGCAAATATAAAACAGAAGTTAATTCTGTCAAGTGCTCAGAGGGACATAGTCTGTAAGATTTCCTTAACCTTGGGATATATACCTTTAAAATCAAGCTTTTATGGATGCTTTTAAATGCTAAATGTTTCCCATGAGGTGGTTCATTCAAAGCTCTTAACAAGTTTTCAAGTCAATGTTGGTAGTTATATGAGAACAAAAATCCTTAAGGAGTCATCTGGGAAAACATAGGAAAAAGGACATCTGTCTTGTTTTAACTTCCAACCTGGGATCTGGATTTTCTAATCCTGCTCCTTCTGGGAAGGATGTGGAACAAAATAAAGAAAAGTTTCTGCAGATGCATGTGTCTCCTTCAAAATAGAAGTATGAACACACTTGTGAATACAGCCATTCATCAGTGCCCAGGTATAAAAATGACAAGAGGGAAATAAAAAGATATTTTTTAAATCCCCAACCATTTCTTTCTATTTTCTGTGATCTGCTGTCTGGTTCAGACTGCACTTAGCAGGGCTGGAAAAAGACCAAAGAGATGTCAAAGGAAAAATATATGAAAATGCAAGGTATTCTCATAGACTGGAACTAAACTTACTGTACCTTCCCAGCTTCACTCCAACAAGAAAATGCAAACTGTTTTCATCTTACCTCCTCCTCTCACTTTCCACCCATAAGAAATACTGTGTTCAAATTAGACCAACAGAGCCTGAGATTACCATTCAGATAACTTTTCAGAGACAACTTCACAGTGCATGCCTGAGGGGTGGTGATCCTCACTGACCATCCTGGGTAATGTGGAGAGGGTTCTATAACAACTTTTGTGGTGTGTTTACCCAGGCTGAAGACCCTGGTGTATGGTAGCAAGGACACAGGAGAGGACTTTGTGTCCATGGAGGGATCCTGCTCAGCTGAGGAAGAGGAAACATGAAAAGAGACATCACCACCTTAAGCTCCTGATGTAGCACTCAGCACAACAGGGTTGGGGCAGCCCTGGGGCTCCGGGTGCTCTTTCTATGCAGAGAGATACTGACACTGCCAAGAGCCTGGTGAACCTCATGGGCCCTGCTCAGTACTGTTCCTCTATGAGTGGTACTAACTTAATGGATCATAGTTACAATAGCATATTTGTAACAAGAAAAATAGTAATTTATTATGAGAAAGGTGTTTTTCTTAATGGGGAATATTTACTGTCTTCAGGGGCACAACACACCACAGGTCTTTATCCCCATGGGTATGAAGCCAGCATATCCCCTTTGCCAGAAGCTGTTCTTGTCCCCTGGCCTGATGGCACCCGGTCTGTGCATCCCAAGCTGTGATGCCAGTCCCCCACTGGCACTAAGATCCTGGGAAAGCATCTTCACATGCTGTGAGGGACCAATCATCCCTGCAGACTTTACAGGTCAGGGGCTCTGCAGCCCTAGGTATACTGAGCTCACAGCTGCTCCTAAGTCACTTACTCTGGCTGGAACCGGAACTAAGAGTCTTCGGACTGAGCTCTGTGTTCATGACACCTACATAAGTCTTGATCCATGGGGCTGGTCTGCTGGTTGAGTCTGCAGCAGAATCATGAAGACTAATTCTAATACAGTATTATCAATACATATAATAAGAGATTGCATGACTGAAATTTTTATCAGTGAGGGATAATTTCCTGTAAAAAAATCAGGACTTTGAGAGTGACTTCTGGTCATCGGTTCTAGTCATTCAGTGGTCATTCTTGACTCACTGAAACAAAAAGTTTCATAAGAAAGAGCTGACTTGAAGAGACTTCCTATTTGCAAACAAGAATCAGGCTTTGAAATTGATGAAATGTCTTGTTCAGACATTTTTACATAGAACAAGTTTATATTTAAAAAATATTGTTCTAGGTACTGTGATTTGAATCTGTATCATGAGCATATAAAAGCTAACATTAAACTGAAATGTTCAGAATTAGTTTCCTTGCTTGCTCTGGGGTGAGTCTGTTTTGCTATATTTGCAGTTCACAAGTATTTATTCACCTTTTAACTTCTAACAGTGCTTTTGGATGGCAATACTCTTGGACAGGAAGAATTTGTTATGGTCTGAAAAGCTCTTTTTTTGTCCTATTTCCATCATGTTCATTCTGTTCCTCCTGAATGGCCTTACTAGTTTCAGTCTTGTTTGGAATAAGGATTACCTCACTGTACATCTCAGCTGATGTCACAAACAATATACCACACAAAGAAGATGGAACTTCTATTTTAGTAACAAACTAAAACCAAAACCAAACCAACCAACCAAAAGAAAAGCCATGAACTTTTATATCCTTTTGAACTTTGGCAATACTCCAAAGGATAAACTTCCTGTATGATGGGGTGGAAAACTGGTCAACAATTGTTCCTCTTGCATCATGTTCATGATAACTCCTGAGAGCTGAGTGCAGCTCTGCCTGCACATGCACAAACCCCTGGTACAGATAGCTCCAACAAGACAAATGCCTGTCCACCTTGGAGAAATTCCTGCTTTCTCACTCTGTCAGGTGCAAAGACAAGGGCTGAAGATGGCACAGCCACAGTTCATTCCTTTTATCGACCACCAGCAGAGACCAGGCACAATGCCCATTTGGGTTCCCATTGGACCTGTGACAAAACCAGCTTCCCCTCCTTCCTGCTCTGTCCCCAGCATCTGGCATGCTGCTCAAGGGTTTGTGGCTGGAGTGGGGTTTCCTGTGTAAGGAGAAGCTGCCAGCAGGACCCTGGGACTCCAGGGGTCCAAGGTCATGTGCCTCAGCAGGCTGGTGTCTCCCAAGGGGGGCAGTGAAAAAGCCCTAGGAGATGAAAGCAGTACCAAGAGACTAACTGTGTCAGGGATAATATTTATTTCCTTTTTCTTCAAATAGCAGAAGGTGTAGCCCTGCTAGTGCTGTTGGTGAGGCAGCCTCTACAGGGCTGGGGACAGCCCTGAGGGATGGAGGCCTTGTTTTTGGGGAGCATCAGGTTCCACCAGGCAAGTGGCCTCTGCCCTTGCTGGGAGTGGAGGGTAGAAAGCAGTTCCCAGCTGGAGTCCTGGGCAGAAGGACCTGTCTTCACCTTCCTTGGCTCCTCTTGGGGCTGCTCCTGCTCTGCAGGGAAGGGTGCAAATGGTGGGTGGCCATGCCTCTTTTGGAGGGTGGCCGCTGACATGCTGGCTTCCTACTCTTCCATATTGACTTCCTTGTCTTCGAGCTTTTCGTCTTCCACACCAGAGCCTGAGGAACCACTGCAGGCAGGAGTCTCATCCCAGGAGGAGCTGTGGCTGTAGAAGACACTAGGCTGGAACCACAACCTGCCATTGTGGGAGAGGATCTGTCCCCAGGCTTCCTTGCTGTTCTGCCTCTCAAGAAGGTCGATGAGGCCATGGACCAGTGGTGTTGCATGTTGCTGGAGAGTCAAAGTGTCCTCATGCAGTGCATACAGACACAGGGTGCACAGGAACTGCTTTTCTTTTAGGCCTGCCAGCCACCACGGTGGCTCATACAACGCCTCCAGCTCACAGTTCAGCCAGGGCATCACAGGATAGATGAAGTACTCATATTCCTGAAGAATTTTTGCCCAGGTAGAAGGCAGAAGGACACCCCCATAAGCCCTGTCCTCTGTCCCCACAGCCCCGTGCTATTCCAGGAAGCTCTATCCCCTGTGGAGGGGAGGGAGGAGGATGCTATGGGGGGATGGGAGCTGCTGCTCAATGGGCGGCTGGGAGCAGTGTCTGCTCAGCTGCTGGCAATGTATGGCTTTGCAGGGAGCATAAAGACACACTCTATGTAGTCACTTCTCCCAACACAGAGAACTTGACTTTCTCCACCTGTCCTCTGTAGAGTGGGCAACTTGATGTTCTTTTTGCCCAGAGCAGAATGTATCCCAGGCAGAACTGTTGTTGACATGGCTTCATGAAGGCAGTGCTCTTCTGAACAGATGGGGCAGCTCTACTCTGTCTCTGGGGCCATTTTGATGGCTGTGTAGTGGACTGGCAAGAGCTGAGGATGAGGAGTTGCTCATGAAAAGAGGCCAAGGTTACCTGCTGTCAGGGGAGGAGCAGAAGAAATGTACAGGCCCCTCGAGAAGGACACTCTCATCTACCCAAGCCCCACTACTCACCCAACAGCCACCCTGGGTGGGTGTTCCCCAGCCCAGGTCACCACTGCTGCTGCAGGTGCATCCTGCAGTGCTCAGTGAACCAGACAGGGCCAGGAGATGGCTCTGGAACCAGCAACAAGAGCTGCCAACAGCAGCCCATAAAGCTCTACACAGTACCACAAAAAGCCTTGCTCAGTCCTCCAGACCTCACAGCCATGCAGGGCAGGAGTACAGGCACAAGACAGACTGGCCCAGGCTCTTCTGGCACCCAAAGCAGTGAGGGACGTGACTTCACAGTCCACCTCTCTGCGACACCAGCCTCCACCACCCACTGCTGTCAATTCCATGAAGCTTTCATAGAGAGACATTTCCAGCAACTTAAGAGAATCAATGTGTGTAAGTAACTTAAAAGATAAAGAGAACAAGCAAACAAATTTTTTAAAAAAGCTGTTTTATTAGCTCTGAGGCAGAACAGGAGCATTGACTTTTCTGGGAACATTTCAGAGGGACACACCTGTAGCCCCTCTCCCACTGGATCCTAGCAACCTAGACCTTGTGCTGTTCTTGTGTTGTAGAAGCTGTGTCACCACCCAACAGCAGGCATCAGGCCTCAGTGTTCAGAGCAGTCTCTGTCAGTGTACAGAGCAATCGGCCTCCAACACCTGCTCTTTCCAGGAAAGTTCTTCTGAGTTAGGCATTTTCCCTTGAGTGTGAACACACTGGGACACTGACACGTGCCATTGCAAGCATGGCAGAGATGGTCTGTGCTGCAGCTGGCTTTCTTTTGGATTTGGTCAGTTCTTTCACCTACTTTCTGGACAAACCCTGGTTGATAATGGAGTTGTTAGCATGTAAGTAGAGGTTCTTACTAAACAGAACAGCAAAGCTGGTTTGTGTATCGCTGTGTTCTTTTGGTGTTCCTTAATAAGTGAGTTGGTTCTTCACCAAGAGTGCCACTAAGGTAAAGCACCTGTCAACAAATTCGGCTCCTAAGGTGATGTCTCTATGGACACCATTTGTCCACAGAGCTCCCTACATGTGAGATTCTGTGGCAGTGGACTCTGTCAATTTCCGCAGTTTGCTGGTTCAGCCAGTACAGCTTACAAAGCACGAAGACGGAGAGCTTCTCAGAGGTCCTTCCAAAGACTACCATTCTCTCCAGGGTTTCCTAACATTGCTCTTCTCCTGAGGACAGGCACCTTTTCTCTAAATTCCATCATGAAAATACTTGACTCTCTAATATGATGTTTAAAGTTTGCTGAAAGAGGAACATGCCAAAAGGCATCTCAGGCTGCGCCAGGGCAGGTTTAGGCTGGATGTTAGGAAGAAGTTCTACACGGAGAGAGTGATTGGCCATTGGAATCGGCTACCCGTGGAGGTGGTGGAGTCACCTTCACAGGAGGTGTTCAGGAGAAGACTTGATGGGGTGCTTGGCTGTATGGTCTAGTTGTTGGGTGGGCTGGATTGTTTGATGGGTTGGACGCGATGATCTTGAAGGTCTCTTCCAACCTGGTGTATTGTATTGTATTATTGTATTGTATTGTATTGAAATGCCAAATGCCAAACAGTTGGTGTGTGCTCCTGAACTCAGGAGCTGTTGCTTTGCTACGTCAGAACAGAACTGCCCTTCAAAGGGGCATTTTGGTGAAGCTTTCATAGGGAAACATTTCCAGCAGCTGGAGAGAATAAATGCAGGTACATTACCTAAAATATAAAGAAAACAAACAAATAAAAATAAAAAGTAAATTTAAAAAATCTGATTAGCTCTGGGGCAGAACAGGAGCACTGACTGTTAAAGGAATAAGCTAGTCTAATATTGCCCTGTTCTCCTGTGTGCTGTGTATAATCACTATTGCTCCTGGAGGGATGTTGTGAAAGAAAGATGCCATCTCTTTGGATGTGCTTGTTCTGTGGGATTCCCGACACCAGGCAGTGTGATAACAGCATCTGGTTAATTTTCCCTTGCGCATTACAGGTGGCAGTGTCCGTGGACCTGGCAAAGGCCGTCCTTTGGTGAGTGTGAAAGCCACCTTTTAATGCCAGAGCCTTTAAGAACAGTGGAGCATGTTGTGAGCTTGTGTTGAGAATGTCTGACAAGCCATTGTCTACTCTGGCCAGGTTAGCAGCCACTTCCACAATTTCCCTGGACAAGCTGGGTAACAGAACTGTCTCACCAAAACTACAACACTATGAGAGTGTGCTCCAGGACAGGTGGGGTATGGCAATGACACAATCACCTAAGCCGTAAAACACAGGTGTGAAGAAGAGGTCTCCCCCTTTCCTGTGGGCTGTAGTCCATCTAAGGATCAGCTGCAGCCTGGCTTTTGTTCCCCAGTGCCTATAGCAGGAGAAAGCCTGGGTGAGCAGTTAGGGTGCTGCTGCCTCACAGCCCCAGGCAGTTGGTAGGATGCACCTTGCTGTTGAGAGGGCTGCAATCTCTAAGGACCACTATTTTGGTAATAACTAAGCAAACCCTGGGGAGAACAAAGTGTTAAGTTCTGGAGCTTCTAGACAGGGAAAATCAGCACTGTGGAAACAGGCCATGTGATTCTCCCATGGGTAAAAGAGCAAAGAAACAAACAGCCTTTGTCTCTCCAACCAAATCCCCAGCCAGAGAAACCTGGAGCCTTTGCACTTTGTAGTGTGTTCAGTGACCTAGCCAGTGAAGGCACCTTTAGCTTAAGGAGCTGCTACAAGTTCTGTAGGCACAATGCCAAAGCAGTTAACCAGCAACCAGGTGTGACTTCTGGCAATCTATTCCAGCACTACATTTTGTGAGACTGGCTGAGTGCAGGGATGGTTTAGCTGTCTTAGTTAAAATGAGATACTCCAAGATGAAATTACAAACCAGTAACTGTCACTTGTGCCCCTGTCTGCCCACAGAATGAACAACCAGGATCAGAACCAAAGGAAGCCCCCTCTGACTCTGAGGAAGAGGCTAAAGATGTGGAAGAGGAAGGAGTAGGCATTGACAATGCTACTCTTCAGGTACCAGACCCTGAAAACACAAGATCTATAACTCTCAGCTTTGTTTGGCACTCTATTTGGTGTAATTGAGTCCGGTGTGTTTCTGATCAGACAGCACTCAGATGAACTCTCTGAGGACTGGAGTCCTGCCATGCCCTATGTGCTGAGTGTAACTTAAAAGTAAGGCATGTAGGACTATGGCCATGTCTAGAATGGTTTCTAATGTCTAAGCAGACTGAAGTTGTGTGTCATTGCCAAACCTCTGAAGTGCTAGCATGGTCACTGCCACTCGTGCTCCTGTCTGTCCACAGATCACACAAGTAGGATCAGAACCTCAAAGAGGTTTCTCAGTTTTTGATGAAGAGAAGGAAGAGGAAGAAGTAGATGATGAGGAAGATGGCGAAGATGATGAGGAAGTTGAGGATGAAGATGAGGATGAGGAAGATGATGATGATGATGATGACAATGAAGAAGATGAGAAAGATGAGGAGATCCTAGAGAAACTGAGTATGTATTTGCTATTGCTTGTCTGATAAAGCACTGTGGACATGTCTCAGGATTACAGGTACCAAATGTTCCTCCTTACCTGAGTGTCAAGTGTCACTCACAACTGGCACAAACGGAGATTGCACTTGGAGGAGATGAGAGAGCTCTCTGGGTGTTGCTTTTGCCTCTGAGGGCAGCTGACTGGGCTGCTTTTGCCTGCACTTACTTCTACACCAAAAGCAAAAGCAAAGATTATTTCTGCTTGAGCTGAAGCCTGTGACCTGATCTGCTGCAATTTCAAGTAAGCGTCTTTCAATTTGTTTCTTTCAGGAAGCATTGTGAGTGTGGGCACCCCTGACGAGAAATACTTAGAAGTGGAAGAGCTTGGCCAAGGGTAATATCCAACCACAGTCACTTGCACAAAAAACCAGGGCCAGGACTTTTGCTGATGTAATATGAAGTGTGAAGTTGGGCAAGTTCCAAATATCTACAGAGACTGGGTTTAGATTCTCCTGTCTCCTGGTACTTGTCAGAACTTAGAACTGTGGTCAGAAGGCATTGTCAAAGAAAACTTGATGCTGGCAATGTCTTGTCTGCAGCAAGGAGCAGAACTTGGATGTCCTAGTGCCCCACATGTATGTGCCACCTGTTTGACTATTTTCTTAGGAGAAAGAATTTGTGAGTGGCTCAAAATAATATGGCCAAGGTAAAAAGAGAAAACATTATTGCTGCCACCATGAGCATATGAGCATGGCTCTCACAATCTTTTGGTGGTCCTAGGAGAGAGCTTGTACAATCATGTCTCAACAACCAGTGGAAAGAGAAGTGGCCAATCTCTTGCCTAAAAGGATATCTGAACTGATTTCCTCTGGCTCTTAGTACAGCCTGGATCTCGCAACCACTTCTTACAGAGGAGTGAGTGTGCTGCCATAGTCAGCTCATGACTGTGATGCTGCAGATCAGTTTGGAGTGACATGGAAAGACCCTCTTGAAAAAATAATCACAAAGTTTATCAAAGAGGATGATGTGCAGAGATGGGCTGCTGCACCAGCCCTTTTTCTTCCTGTTGCAATTGTTTGACCCTGGATAGCCTGCACAGAAGAGGGCTAGTGGGTTGCTGCACTGTGCATGGTGGGGTGAAGTAGTGGATAAACACAGCAGGGTTATAAACACTGAAGCCAGTGGAGATCTCTTGGCTGGGCTTGCTGCAACTCACAAGGACCAAACTGCTTCTCATTTCTTTGTTGCTGTTCTGTTTCTAGGGGATGTGGAGCAGTTTATTACTCTGTGGAACTTGCCACAGGACAAGCGGTGAGTGTCAGGAGTCCCAGCAGATTCTGCAGGTCTTCAGTATGTTCCATTCAGGTGCAAACTGGCCTCTCAGTCACCATCAGACCTTTACTGAGAAGGCTGGTCCTCTGAACCACAGATTAGTGGTTACACACTGAACCACAGATTAGGGACAATACCCATTATCTGCTCTCTCAGTTTCTCAGTGAAAGCTCTTTGAAGGCCATGTGGTTCTGTGCTCCAGGAACTGAACACTTACTGTGACCATCCACTTTCCAGCAACCACTGCACACAGGTGTTGAGCACTGCCTGAAAAGATGTCTGCAAATTGCAGGGAGGAGGTCTTGGTCTTGCTGGAATCAGCAAGAGCCTTGGTGCTCTCCGTGTTTGGGCTGATAATGATGTCTCAGTATCCATGTTCTTTTCCAAGCTAGAATTTTTTACTATCTGCTAACCCTACCCCAAAATCTAACTAGAGAAACAGGAGTGAGAGCAGAGAGGTGGTCTCTTCTGTGCCACACTGAGCACAGGACTAATCAGAGGAGGTGTCTATCCAAATTGGGTAGGGAGGGACAAGAGGCAGTCTTCAAGTAGCCACAGACCACATCTTCCCCCCAGGAGGTGCATGTGGGTAGGAGGGCTCTTCAGGGATGTGACCAGTTTAGGCTGTGCCTTTAAGAAATGGACACTTTCTGAACACGCTGGCTGAATGTTTTAGAAGTTGTGGGGAAGTTGTATTTGTACGCATTTTACAGGGCCAGATGTCCATGGCTTTGTGTCCTGTAACCAGCACCCAAAGCAGCAGAGTGCTGGGGTGTTGTTACGTAAGGCACTAAGCTCCTATGTCTAGTAACAAGACAGTTTGGCACAGCTCAGCTACAGCACTCCACAAGTATGCACTGCATGTTCATCCTGATCCTGTGCAACCAACTACTCCAGTTAAAGGTTTTCAATGTCATTTCAGGTGGCCATAAAGCATATGAATGTCAAAGAAGAGCCAAAAGGTGTTCTGCTGAATGAGATTGCCATCATGAGAGAATATAAGAATCGGAATATTGTGAACTATTTGGACAGGTCAGTAGTTCTGTTATTCTCATGTGAATATTCAAATGCATACTGCAAGCCAAAGATTCACTGGCAGAAAACTGACCTGTTTCTCATTTATCTACTCTGTCATTGCTTTCTTTTCAGCTACATGGTGGGTGATGAGCTCTGGCTTGTTATGGAGTACATGTCTGGAGGCTCGTTAGCACATGTTTTAAAAGAGACACTTCTGGATGAAGGAGAGACAGCAGCTGTCTGTCGGGAGGTAAGGGATCCTGTGTGTGCTGCCAATTATTTGGACAGGATGGTGCTTCTCAGTGGGTGGCAAGAACATGAGTGATGTCATGTGCCTTCATTTAGAAGATTATTACTCTACCAGTGCTGTCCCTTGACAGCAAAATATTGTGGCATCACTGACAATTCATATCTAGAAATTAATTTTTTTAGACCTTGTCCTTTCTTTCCTCTGGGATGAAATCAGGTCATGAATTTTTACTTTCATGGTTCTGTTTTCTCTGTCAGTGCCTGCAAGGGTTGCATTTCCTCCATTCCAACCAAATCATTCATCGTGACATCAAGAGCTACAACATCCTTCTGGGAATGGACGGCTCTGTCAAACTGGGTAGGTATTCTTGGTCAAGCACAGTGTTCCCAGGATGTGGTGTAGGGCTGCTTTTGACTGACTGCCAGTTACCCAAAAGTGTTGATGTTGTCATGCCTTGAGCACTGCTGCAAGCTGAGAGTACAGTTGCAGTGCACAAGGAAGTATAGGAAAGAAAAAGGTGTCAAGAGTGGCTTTGGTTTGAGCAAGTTCCTTCCAGAGAGAAGGAGTTGCAATCTAAAGCTTCAGAACTTAAGGGCTTTCCAAGTGGCCATTTCAGTATTTCCCTGGCTACAGCACTGAGCAACCTCTGCATGGTTGCTTCTCCAGATAGATTCAAGCGTTCTCAGACAAATATGTGGTGGGTGTTGCTTTTGCTTTGTGTCACAATTCAAGCTGGCTTTAACAAGGTTTGTTTTTCTTCTCAGCTGATTTTGGTCTTTCAGCTCGTGTCACACCCAAGCAGAATGAAAGGACTACCCGTGTTGGAACTACCTGCTGGATGGCACCAGAGGTTGTCAAGCGAAAACCATACAGCTTCAAAGCAGATGTGTGGTCTCTGGGCATAACAGCCATAGAAATGGTGGAAGGAAACCCTCCTTACCGCTATGAAATGCGTAACAGGGTGAGGTGCAAATCAATAGATACCTCTGTCTTTCTTATCTGTCCCATGTTCTGTCATAAGTCTCAGTCACATCAGCTTGTTTCATTGAAGTCAAATATGCTTTTGCTGGTGCTAGTACTAATTAGGTCAGCCAATGCAATCACCTGTCAAGGCAAGAGCATTTCAATGTTGGAACATCTGTGGCTGTATCAGGGTTGTTATTTGCTGGTCTAGAAACATCATCTCTAGCCCTCTGCTAGGGAAGAAATTGCCACTGCAGGCTGGATCTTAAAAAACACACAGAGAGAGGTCTGTGTGAGCATTTGTGGATATGAAAGAAACAGATGAATTCTCCTGTTTCCTTTTTATCTAGGTGAGATATCTGATAGTTACCAATGGGACACCAAAGCTCCAGAAACCTGAGCAAAGGTTTCTTCTGTTTCGTGTGTTTCTGAAATGCTGCCTGGAGGTGGATGTGGACAGGCGCTGGTCGGCTGAGGAACTTCTGCAGGTAAAATGCAAAGCAGCTGCAAGACAAACAGCTGCACTGTGCAAGGGTTTTCTCACCAGCTAAACTTGAAGGCATCTGCAGACCCTGCTCATGTTAGTCTCCAGTCTTGGTGCTTTTCAAATGAAAAAAGTTAGATCAGAGAGTGGGTTTGGTTGGGCAAGAACCTTAAAGTTCCTGTAATTTAGTCCCCACTGCAGAGAGAAGGCACATCATCAACTAGAGACAGTTGCTGAGTCTTGTCCAACCTGAGCAGGAATGTTTTCTTGGTTGGGGCATGTATCACCTAGTGAAAGGCTGCCAGAAGCTGTCCCTGGAGCCTCTTATCCCCGGGATGAAGAAGCACAACTCTCAGCCTTCCCTGAGAGATGAGCTTCTCTAGCCCTCTGATTATTTTTGTGGCTCCTGTTTCATATTTTGGGAGTATAGCTAGTTTTAGCAGGTGGCAGAATTCCTGGTAACCAGAGGAGCACTGCTTGAGCCTGTGAGTAACTGAGTTTGGAAAGTAATGGTTTGTTTCTTTTTTTTCTTCTGGACAGCATCCATTCCTAAAATGTGCCAAGCCACTCTCCAGCTTGACTCCTGTCATTATGGCAACAAAGGAAGCAAAGAAGAACTGCATCCACTAGGGCTTGGGGCTGACCTACCAACATTCCCACCAGCCTGATAACACCTCAACACTTGGCCTGCAGGACAGAGGGACAAATGAACAAACCAGATGACCCAGTCATAGAATCATACAGTTGCCTGGCTGCAGAAGACCTAAACATCAGCAGGTCCAGCCATAACCCAACAACTCCCTGTGCATAGCTGCATCCCTAAGCACCTCAGACAAACATCTTCTAAACACCTCCAAGGATGGGGATTCCACCACTCCCAGGTGTCTGATGACCCTCTCAGAGAAGAGTGTCTAATTTGAACTTCCCCTGCTGCAACTTGAGGCTATTTCCTCTCGTCCTGCTTGTCCTCATGTCACTACAACCTCCCTTATGTTCTAAACAATCCCATTGGAGTGATATCTAGCATAAGATTTAGTTCCCAAAACAATTTCTCTCTCTTTTTCGCTCTGGGAAAGACACTAACTTGCTTCTGCTTGACCTTGGCTGCATTGTTTTGGCTAAGTCTAACATCCCTCCACTCCTTTCTCTTGTCCCTTTTGCCCAAGGTGTTAAGGGGGAGGCAAGGATGG
Source organism: Picus viridis (assembly GCA_033816785.1). NCBI lineage: Eukaryota > Metazoa > Chordata > Aves > Piciformes > Picidae > Picus > Picus viridis. The sequence continues at coordinate 12,210,886 of CM066606.1, forward strand.
AGAAAGTAGCAGTTTCCCCTGGTCAAAGACCAGGGGGCTCTTCTGCTGTTTATTAATTTCAAATATTGTACATTTGTACATATTAATTGTATTCCATTGTAGATTGTAGTTCTGCTTGTAAATACAGATTTTATTTGCTTCCAACTGAGCTGGTCTAGCAACTTTAATGTTGGGGGCGGAGAAATTTCAACCCACCACACACAATACCAACCCCAGGGAACATAAACTGTCTTCAACAGCACTCTGTGGGCCTGGCCATCCTGCCAGTTTTTGACCCAGCATAGTTGTGCCCAGACCGTGCACAGCCAAGAAGATGCTGTGAGAAACTGTTGAAGGTATGCAACATCCACAGCCTTTCCCTCATCCACCAAGTGGGTCATCTGGTCATAGAAGCAGAGACCTGCCTTTCATAAACCCATGCTGATTGGGTATGAACCCCTTGTTATCCTGCATGTGCCACATGATGGCCCTCAGGATGATCTGCTCCATGACCTTCCCTGGCATCCAGGTCAGACTGACAGGTCTGCAGTTGCTTGGATCTGTGGCCTTCCATATAAATGGGTGTCACATTCGGCAATGTCCAGTGAAAGGGACCCCTCGTCCAGTCAGGCTGGACTGCTGACAGATGATGGAAAGAGGCTTGGAGAACAGACCTGCCACCTCCCTCAGCAACCTTGGGTAGATCACAGAACTGTTGAGCATGGAAGAGACTAAACCATGCCCCTGATTACATTGATGCATCTTTCAGTTGTAGAAGGTGAAGAGGTCTCAGCCTCCTCCAGACTAAACTCCAGTTCCCTCAGCTGTTCCTCGTAAGACTTGTGTTCAAGGCCCTTCACCAGTTTTGTTGCTCTTCTTTGGACATGCTTTGGGACCTCAATACCTTTCTTGTAGTGAGGGTCCCAAAACTGAACACAATACTTGAGCTGTGGCATCTCAGAGGGACAAATGAACTAACTAGCTTCGAAGGGGGAAAGGGCTGAAACCAGTCCCCCCAGACATGAGTCTGAGGGTAGTAAGCTGGAGTCAGGGGCAAAACCAGCAGCCCAGCTGAAGTGCATGTATACTAATGCACGAAGTATGGGCAACAAACATGAGGAGCTGGAAGCCTTGTTGCAGCAGGAAAGATATGATGTAGTTGCCATCACAGAGACGTGGTGGGATGACTCACATGACTGGAGCGCTGCAATTGACGGCTACAGGCTCTTCAGGAGAGACAGGCAAGGAAGAAGGGGTGGAGGGGTGGCCCTGTACATCAGGGAGGCTCTTGATGCCATTGAGATAGAGATCAGGGACAATCGGGTTGAGTGCGTGTGGGTGAGAATTAGAGGGAAGACCAGCAGGGCAGACATCCTGGTAGGAGTCTGTTATAGACAACCCAACCAGGAGGAGGATGTTGATGAAGCATTCTATAGGTAGCTTAAGGCTGTTTCAAGATTGCCTGACCTTGTTCTCATGGGTGACTTCAACCTGCCTGATATCTGCTGGGATCACAACATAGCAGAGAGGAGGCAATCTAAGAGGTTCTTAGAGTGCATGGAGGACAGCTTCTTATCCCAGGTGCTGTGCGAGCCTACCAGGGGTAAGGCTATGCTTGACCTCCTCTTCACCAACAGGGAAGGGCTGGTGGGTGATGTGGTGGTCGGAGGGTGTTTAGGCACCAGTGACCACGAGATAATAGAGTTTTCAGTATTCAGACAAGCCAAGAGGGGTAGCAAGTAGACCTCCACTCTGGATTTCCGGAGGGCAGACTTCAGGCTACTCAAGGAACTAACTCAGAAGGTTCCTTGGGAAACAGCCCTTAAAAATAAAGGGGTCCAGGAGACCTGGACCTACTTCAAGAAAGAACTCTTGAAGGCGCAGGAACAGGCTGTGCCAGTGTGCCGGAAGATGAGCTGCCGGGGCAGACGGCCAGCCTGGATGGGTAATGAACTTCTAAAGGAACTAAGGGAAAAAAAGAGGGTGTATTATCTTTGGAAGAAAGGGGAGGCAACCCATGGAATGTTTAGGGATGTTGCTAGGTCATGTAGGAAGAAAATTAGGGAGGCAAAAGCACATTTGGAGCTCAGACTGGCCTCTGCTGTGAAGGACAACAAAAAGTCCTTCTATAAATATATTAATAGCAAGAGGAAGGGCAAGGACAACCTCCACTCCTTGGTGGGCATGGAGGGGAACATTGTAACAAAGGATGAAGAAAAGGCAGAGGTACTTAACGCCTTCTTCACCTCAATTTTTACTAGCAGGACAGAACGGCTTCCAGACAGCTGGCCTGCAGAGCTGGCAGAAGGAGCCAGGGAGCTGGATAGTACCCCTCTGTTCCAGGATGGGACAGTTAGAGATCTTCTCAGCTGCTTGGACCCCCACAAGTCCATGGGACCGGATGGGATACATCCTAGGGTGCTGAGGGAGCTGGCGGATGAGCTGTCCAAGCCACTCTCCATCATTTTTCAGCAGTCCTGGCTCACTGGAGAGGTCCCAGAAGACTGGAAGCTGGCCAGCGTGGTGTCCATCCACAAGAAGGGCCAGTTGGAAGAGCCAGGGAATTATAGGCCTGTCAGCCTGACCTCAGTGCCAGGCAAGATCATGGAACAGGTCATCTTGAGTGCGATCACACAGCACTTCCAGGATGGCCAGGGGCTCAGGCCCAGCCAGCATGGATTTAGGAAGGGCAGGTCCTGCCTGACCAACCTGATCTCCTTCTATGATCAGGTGACCCGCCTGGTGGATGTGGGGAGGCCTGTGGATGTGGTCTACCTGGACTTCAGCAAGGCCTTTGACACTGTCCCCCACAGCAAACTCCTGGCCAAGCTGGCAGCCCATGGCTTGGACGGGAGCACACTGCGTTGGGTTAGGAACTGGCTGGAGGGCTGAGCCCAGAGAGTGGTGGTGAATGGTGCCACATCTAGCTGGAGGCCAGTCACTAGTGGTGTGCCCCAAGGATCAGTGCTGGGCCCCATGCTCTTCAGCATCTTTATTGATGATCTGGATGAGGGCATTGAGTCCATCATCAGTAAATTTGCAGATGACACCAAGCTGGGGGCAGGAATTGATCTGCTGGAGGGTAGAGAGGCTTTGCAGAGGGACCTCGACAGGCTGGACAGATGGGCAGAGTCCAATGGCATGAGACTGAACACATCCAAGTGCCGGGTTCTGCACATTGGCCACAGCAACCCCATGCAGAGCTACAGGATGGGGTCAGAGTGGCTGGAGAGCGGCCAAACAGAGAGGGACCTGGGGGTGCTGGTTGATGGGAGGATGAACATGAGCCTGCAGTGTGCCCAGGCAGCCAAGAGGGCAAACGGCATCCTGGCCTGCATTAGGAACAGTGTGGCCAGCAGGAGCAGGGAGGTCATTGTGCCCCTGTACTCAGCACTGGTTAGGCCACACCTTGAGTACTGTGTCCAGTTCTGGGCCCCTCAGTTTAAGAAGGACATCGAGACACTTGAACGTGTCCAGAGAAGGGCAACAAGGCTGGTGAGAGGCCTTGAGCACAAGCCCTATGAGGAGGGGCTGAGGGAGCTGGGGCTGTTTAGCCTGGAGAAGAGGAGGCTCAGGGGCGACCTCATTGCTCTCTACAACTACCTGAAAGGCGGTTGTAGCCAGGAAGGGGTAGGCCTCTTCTCCCTGGCAGCCAGCACCAGAACAAGGGGACACAGTCTCAAGCTGCACCAGGGAAGTTTAGGCTGGAGGTGAGGAGAAAGTTCTTCACCGAGAGAGTGATTCGCCATTGGAATGGGCTGCCCGGGGAGGTGGTTGAGTCGCCGTCCCTGGAGGCGTTCAAGAGGGGGCTGGATGTGGCACTTGGTGCCATGGTCTAGTCGTGAGGTTTGTGGTTGCAGGTTGGACTCGATGATCTTCAAGGTCTCTTCCAACCTTGGTAATACTGTAATACTGTAATACTGTAACAAGCCAGCAGTCACCCTCCTGCTGGTAGAAGAGAGAATAACTCAGTCCCTGCAGGAATAAAACTGGATAATTTGTCTTCTTCCTGCTTTCTGGTTCCTTTATTTATTTTAAAGATAGAGCAGGGGTAAAGACAGGTAGGTAATGACCCAAAATGTGTTGCTGCCTCCAGCATTTTGACAGGGCAGCCCTGTCCAACCTGACCTTGAATGTTAACCATAGAACTCCTACCACCTCTTTGGGCAACTTATTGCAGTGTTTCACCACTCTCACTGTAAAAAATGTCCTCCTTCTACCTCCTCTGAATCTGTCCCCTTTTAGTTTAAAACCATTACCACTTGCCCTGCTGCAAGAGGCCCTGCTAAAATATCTGTCCCCATCTTTCTTATAGGATCCCTTTAAGTAGTGACAGGCCATAAAAAGGTCTTTCTGGAACCTTCTCCAGGCTGAAAAAAACCATTCATTCTTAAGAGCCTTCATTCATAGGAGAGACATTTGGGCCCTCTGATCATTTGTATGGCCTTCCTCTGAATCTGCTGCAACAGGTTCATGTCTTTTTTTTTTGCTGAGGACTGCAGAGATGAATGCATTACTCCAGGTGAGGATGAGGACTCACCAAGTGGCAAAACCACCTCCCTTGACATGCTATGCCACTCTTCTTTGCCTGCAGCCCAGAATACAGTTAGCCTTCTGGGCTCTGAGTGCGCACTGTGGGCTCATGTCTGGCTTTTCATCCACCGTATTTCTTGCATTCTTTCAAGTCCCTGGCAAGTGCCCATTACCATGATGCTATTCTAACCTTGCCAAGGATCTTGTTTACAAATACATGGGCAGGGAAAACTGGGGCTAAAATATCATTGTCCTGTTCCTCATTTTGCTGGCTGGAGCATATTGTCCTCTTAAGACCTGTCTGTAGGCACTACCATGCATATGAAGCCTAAAGTTCCTAAATCAATGCTCAGTGCTTCTCTGACCTGAGCAGGCCTTTTCACCTTCTCTTACTTCAATCCCCCTATGTGTAAAATTGCTTTTGTAATTTTACACAAGTCTGCAACCTGCTCCATCACTGCCAAAGTTTCTATAAAGTATTCCTGGTAGCCTCTGTTAAAAAAACACATGAGCCATAGGTGCCATAGTGGTACCTTGCAGCCAGATCAGCATGAATATACTCAGGTCAGTCACAAAATGTCAGCTACCTATAAGGCAAAACTGTTTGTGTCACTGCTGCAGTGATGAGCATAAACCAGCAAACATAAGAATATTCTCTCTGGCTGCACTGTTGCACTTACATGGGTGTTGAATCAAAACTAGCTCACAACTAATTAGAAGAGCAAATTAGCACCCACTCGCAAACTGATCATGTTTCAATGAAATGACTTTTCCTCTTGCATCTGCTTCCTAGCAGAAGCAAGTTTGAAGAGTAGTTTGTTGATACAAACATTACAGCACTGCTGACACTCAGCAGCCAGTAAGTGACAAAACAAATGCAGTAAAAGCTTTGCACACGTAGAATGAACAAGGTTGGAAAAGACCTCAAAGATCATCAAGTCCAACATGTTACAGCCCAGGTTATGTAGGGTGTCACAATGCATACACAGGGCCCTCAACAGAAAATTCTGCAATGCTTCTTTGAACAACTTAAAAAAAGAAAAACCAACACAAAATGAACACCTCACCAAGTGGAGGCCCCTCATATGCAGCTGATCACTGACCATGCCTTGTCATGTGTAGCTGCCAGGTCATGACATCCTTCCTGTGGGAGCACACCAACAAAATGAATTCAGCCACAAAACACTCACCTGAACCCTGCAGGCTAGTTGAAGGGATGGCATCCTGCAGTATCACATCTCATTCTCTGCACTCTGAGCTGGACAGTGTCTTGTGGTGAGAGATACAGGCTGTTCAACACTTTCTACTGACAACCAAACACAAAGCAGCAGTAAAAGCGAGGATCCTGTAAAGATTCCTATAAAGTTTAATTTCTGTAAAACTGTGGCACAGATGACTTCTCAGCAGAAGACTCTGAATGTTGAAAACAGGATGGCAACAAGGCTACAGCACACACTCTTGTGTCACTCTTTCTCCTGTTTTCCCACTGGTAAAACAGCCTGCAATACTCAGAAACTCATACCATGGATGCACAAGGCAGTCAGATTGCTTAAGACTGCCATGTTGCACACCACCGAGGAGGACCAAAACATCTGCACATGTCTTGGCTCTTCTCAGCAGGCAGGGCAGAAGGCATGAGCGTGATGTCACCTTACACTTATGGTCATGGTTCAGCCTGGACACTGTCTCCCACAGGAGGAATGGGAAGGCAAATCAGGAGGAAAAAGGTCAAAGTCCACTGAGATAAGGAGAGTTTAATAGAACAGTACAAAGAGAGGAGAAATAACAGAATAAAACACAGCTCACCTGAGGTCCTTACTCTGTCCTGGCTGTGATCCAAAGCTCCTCTGCCCTATCCACATTCCCCTGCCTGGCACAACCCTGTCCTTATGTAGTGCCTACAACATCATATGGGATGCACTGGCTGGTTCAGTTGGCTAGCCTAGCTGTGGCCTCTCCCAGCATCTTGTGAACAATTAGCACTCTTCTAGCTGAACCCAGAACAACTTACCTCAGGTTTTGCCCTAAAGTTTGTTAACATGGGACTTTTCAAAAGCATACCGAACCTTTTGAGTGCTGCTGCTGTGTGTAAGGACAGTATTTCCTAAGCTGAGACAAGCTGCTGCTTCCCCTGTTGTCTCACACCACCTACTGGGTGGAGATCAGCTGTGTGCACACACAACTCCCCTTTTCTGGAACTTGATTTGACAATCATGGAAGTCAAAGGGAGGAACATGAGAGAAGGACTTCGCAGCTCTCTCATTTAGGGCCTGAGTTAAACTCTAGCTTTCACTTCATCCCTGGAGAAGTGCTCCTACACTGAGCTGTACTGGGGGTGGGGAAGAATGAGCTTAATCTGTTTTTAACAAGAAATCATGTGATATTGGAAGATTTCAATCACTTCAAGGAACATGCCCAAGATTTTACTGACATGTGGAGCTGGCTGTCTTTAGATACAAACATACAGAGGCTCAGTGGCTGAAAGAAAAATCTCAGTTAAGCTAATGAGGATTGATAAAACTGAGCTTTAAACAACAGTTGTTAGATGATGCTCCCTTTACTGGTGGTTTTTGGAGTATGGCTACCTCCTGTAAAGAGCCCGGTTAGGCAGAAAGCACAGGCATGTAATATTTGCACACTGAGAACAATGAAAAGATATGCTTTGATGGCAACTGAAGATAAATCCACACAAAAGCCTCTAAAGTCAATAGCAACGACTCCAGAGTTACATTAGACAGCATAAATCTGAGTTCTTGATAATAGGCAGCAAGCCTGCTTTCCTTTAGAGATGTTGCATGTAACCATGGGCTGCAAAACCCCACGCTACTCAGGAAACTGGACCTGTATCACATGATGAACTTCAGTCCCACACTGTGGTGGGTTAACGCCCTTTTCTGAAAACAAAAAAAAAAAAAAAACAAAGCAGGGTGGAGGGCTTGCAGGTACTTTTCACTCCCTGCAGGGTGTTTCTCCCTCCACTTCCCCCTCCCTACCCAACTAGGGTATAAAAAGCAGGACATCATAGCTGTTAGCCCTTTTTGGCTCCTGCCTCTGCTGGATGAGAGCTACTGCAGCTGCCCTCCTGCTCCTCTGCCACGTGGTCAGACCTGATCCTTCTCCCTGCTGCCTCCACACCTCCTCAAAGGCTGGTTTTGTATTATTCGCTTGTTTTTGTCCCACTCCCATCCGTCCTTGTTCCTTGCCCTTGTGAACCTTTCCTGTTATTGTTATATATATATATATATTGTTTAAAGACAACTCTTTACCTCTCTACTTCCAAGCCGACTCCAAATTATTGTTTGGTGGATTTGCTCCTTCTTTTTCTCACCTCTCTGGTGGGAGGGAGGAGGAGGGGGGAGTGGGGGAGAGATTCTCAGCCTTGGCCCCTCCTGAGCTCTTAACTTCCAGTTAAGGCTCAAACCACCACATGCACCAAGCACACAACCTCTCTCCTGGAGTAACCTGGTGCAGTACAATAAATGGATTTCTGTTGAACTGCAGGGTCAGGCTTTAAAAATTTGTTTCAAGAATTTTTGCCACTTGCAGTCACAGAAAACACAAGTGCTGCACCCTCAGTGCATTTGCATCCTCAGGTGAGCTAAGAAACTGTTTGAAATGGGTGCAGTGGTGCAGACTGCATTTGTACTTCCTCCTTGATAAACTGCCTTCATCATCATATAAGCCAGCTGGCTCATTTTTCACTTCAGTGTAGTGGGGTTTTTGGTGTTCTTTTGGTTTGGTTTGGTTTGGCAGGGGGCACAAGTTTTTTGGTGTTTCATTTCTTTTTTTTTTTTGTTTGGTTAGGTTTTCAGTAGGAAAGTACTTCAACTTTCTGAAGTTACTTTGAAATCATGGATACCAGGCACCCAAAAAACCCCCAGACAGCTACTTGGTCATAACAATATCACATCACTGAAAGAATTTACCCATACCTCTAGACAATAGCTGCTTTATTTGTTAGGGGTTTTTTGAGTATTCATTCTTGGGGGGAAAATAGTCTTTTTTTCCTATTTCATTTGCTGTGCAAACATCAAGAAAAAGCCGTTTTGGAAGTTGCCCACAAAAGGCAATGATGCCTACTCTGTTTTTTCAGAACTTCACTGGTAGATGTTAACATTCAGCAAGTAGCTGCACATTGCAAAGTACATGCACATAGGCCTTTAGCTGCAACATAATACTGAGTTTCTAGCTCATCCTTGGACAACATTAGCTGGATGACTTTCTAGCTCATCCCATATTAACCTTGTACCTACCAAATGAACGTGCAACGATGAAGCAAGTCATTCCTGCCATCTGCGGTCCACCACTTCGTATCCCACTCCAATATGAATATACTTCTGAGCACTACTGCCTGCCCTGCTGATGGTCTGAGAAAGGGCCTGTAACTACGCTATCTTCAAGTTTTTCCTGTGACCTGAAATCACAGCTAATTATGAACAGCAGTGACCCAGCACACTTCATGATGAACAGCAAGAGAAGCCATGGACAAGTGTCAGCTGGCAGATCAACATCAATGAGTTAAAATGCAAGCTGACTACTCAAATCATTACCCAAATCTTTTTTTGAGGAACAATCCTTCCCGCTCAAACATGCAAACAAAACAATCAGACCACACTCATATATTAATTTTTATTTTCCCCATACAGTATTCACAGGGACTGCTTTTTGCCTTAATTGAACAAAACTTCCTCCCCACACCCCCCACCCCAACTAAAACAAGAACTGACATTTCAGGACAAGGAAAGAAGTTCTGTAAACATAAAACATCCAAGGAATAGCTGAAACCCAGAGACTTTAGCAATTTAAAACACAGTTATATCCCCTTTAACGCAGAGCGTGTACTTGTGTGTCAACCATTAACCAAACTATCATTTTCATATACTAAAAAGATGTAGCTTTAACTGGAAGTCACAATGCAATTCTTCACCCACTGCGTGTTAGCATGTGTTTTTGTTGTAGCCTATTCAGTCACATTTTAAAAACTATATACAGCTATGTTTAAATGTCTATTTGTGCCATGTTTTCAGTAACACAAAAATAAGGGCGGTTTTAATCTATTGCTGCACATTATGCAGCAGGGTATCAGAGGACTGCTTTGGTTACTTAACTTCAATACAGAGGTCAGGTGCTCAAAACCTCTGTGGTGGGAGCAATGTTAAGCTGAACAATCCCACTTCACACATTCGAACAGTATGAACGATGGCTGACTGTGGTCTGTCTTACTCCACTCATTGTGACAGCACACAGAAATCCCCAGTGGAAAAAGAGCCAACACATTTCAATCTTTAAACCGAATACCTTTGCTGCAATTAAAGCTACACAAGTGATATTCAAACTCCATAGGGTAACAGTGGACACTAAAAAAAAATTAAATCAGGTTTTCATCCGACACTTGCAACAGAAATGTACCCCTTGCTTCATTATTGTGTGCCACACAGCACAGAAAGTACTATCAGTTGCTGAAACACAAGAATAAAGCATCCAGGTACAATCAAGAATATTGAGTCCAGGCACAAATTTGTGTCATAGAAGAAAGCACTAGATGTGTGTTTCCTGATCTTTGTTAGTCTAACCATTTCTGGGAAGCTTGAATCCCAAAATGGGACTTTAGTATGTAAAAATCATTACAGGAGAGAAAAACATTACATGTAACTCTGAAGATTTTAAGATCCCTCTGACCTTCTAAATAATTTTGTGGCTGTTTAAGGTGTTTCTTCAGTTTTGAAAAGAGCAGACATTCAATTCTCAACAGAAACTAGGTGCACTTTTATTTTTTCCAGCCATCAAGATTTTAAAATCAAGCCATCCTAGACCACCTCTTCAGACTGCTCAAGTGTCACCTGCATGTGTAACTGCTAAGTTTTTTCTATAAATAACGTAGGAAACTAAGAAGGGTTAAGCATTATTTCTCTGCTTGCCAAGAACTTAAGAACAATCTTTTGATTTATTTAGCAATACGTGACAACTTTTTCACCTTCATTTAGTGTGCACTTAAGAATTGGTCAGTCTGCTTATTCCTCCAAGCCATTTGACAGTTTATCATTATGATGACCAGCTCAACTCGAGCTACTTGTATGTACATGCATTTACTACCTTCCCCATCCAAATAAAACAAGACCTTACAGTACGTAAGCTAATAAAGACATGAGCCACTGAAATGACGCAACTAGAACTCTACCAAAAAGATAACCTAAAAGATTTCCTGACCACTAGCAAAACAGAGTGGAAATCAGATGCACAAGACCACCTCATGTATCAGTGCACCACACGCAGGAAAATGAAATTTACAGCACTTGTGCAATGCAAGTATCAGTATCAAATAGGCCTCATAATAGGAAAACAATTTAGTAAGAAGCTTTGTATGTGCCCAACACATAATACAATCTTGTCCATGCTACTGCTCTGCTGCTTAATGAACCAAGCTACTTCTGGTCTCAAATCCAAAAAAGCAGCAGCAACATGTATGAGCACAGAAACTGTAGTTTCAATGAGAAAGTTACAAGATCCCCTATTTTACTGTATGTTTTTAAAATACACATGGGAGATTTGGATTTTGGAATAGAGAAAGCGGATTTCCTGAGTAGTCTCAGCTCACATGTTGTTCAGTCAAACAAACATTGTCGAAGAAGAAATGGATTTATTTGACTAGAGAAGAATGTATGTTTCAGCAAACATACTCAAGTATAAAACTTAGCAAGTTTTGAAGATGGAGACTTACCAGGTTGACGGAGAATTTACACCATGATGTAATATCAGGCTTGCATGTTTTACACATAAGGGGTACAGCAAATCAAAACAGTACTCTACAGTTCATCACATTTGCTTTTTTACAAACCAATACATTCAGACTGAAAATTAAAATTGGATCAGATTTTCACATGTATTGTCTTCTGTATCAGACACTAGACTGCTAGGTTATTTTGAAGTGTTACATTGTACTTGGCTAATCTTACTGCTTAAAAGTCAAACTCAGTTTAGATTAAAATCAGTAGAAATAAAGAGAGGCTGGTCACTGCCAGGTATTTAAACAGAAATCAAAAAACACTGACGTTTCAAGATATTTTTTGAATATTTGAAATCATGTATCCCTTTCATAACATTTTGGGCCTGTTTTGTGATTTTTGAGGAATGAAGGGCAGACATTTGAATGTTGCATATATTCAGATCCTTTGTACCTACAGTTAATTGGAGAATGGTTAATTTTTACAGATGAGTAGCACACAACGACCTGAAGTATTCCCACTATGAATTATGATCCAACACGGGTTGTTGTGGTTCTTTTATCAGAGAAGAAGCTTTTGAGGAGAAACACCTGCCCAATACTAACAACAAGAAGAATAATTGCCTCCCCTATGGACCAGTAGGCCACCCTTGTGTTCAAATCCTCTGCTCTGCTGCGGCCCTGTGCTTCTCTCAGGCGGAAGTGAGTCTGATAATCGATGACAGACTTCAAAGCCTCATGAATGGAAACACAGGCAGACTCCATCTAAAGAAGCAAACAAATAGACACCACTGAATTAGGAACCCTTCAAGAGCTTTTTCTGAAAAGTTTTGAGGTCTGGTAATTAAAACTAGGATTCATGTAACTCAGCAAGCAAAAGATTAAATGAGTCCATTGTGATAGGGTAAATGCAGTACAGTGATCAAACCACACACAAAAACGCACCACTCAAACACAGAAGCATATAAAACCGCAGATCTAATAAAAAGAGTGACTATACAAATCTTAAGTTCATGTATATTTGGGTTCAAAATTAACATCAACACTTTTGAAATGTCAACAGTACCCCAGTTGTTAATTACACATATACTAGAAAGACAAGCAGTCAAGCAGTTGCCTTTAACACTAAGATGCACATAGCATGCTCCTGCGTCTCACAAGTATGACATTCTTCACTGAATGATTCACACACTGAAAAATCTACATTACTGAACTCAGGAAGTTCTTTCAGCAAGACACTCTCCTCTTCACCAAACAGTGAGTGGTTAGAGAAAGTTGAATTGTTACCTTTCAAAAGGTGGTGCCAAAAGATCCATAACACAATCATATAACCAACACTTAATTGTTCAAATTGTCCTTTTGCACTTAAAAGGAACATTATCAGTTTTCCAAGCCCTAGATTATTTTCACATAATCTTCTTTTAGTGTATTTTCTCTAATTAAAACTCAGTACTCCTCATTATATTTTGATCACCAAGAGATTAAGCAATAGATCTCCAAAATACTGTTTCTAGACACTATTTGGGTTTCTGTTTAATGGCTTAAAAATCTGTATTTCCTGAAGATAAAACAGCACATAATACTCTGACAGGACCATGTTTTCAAGTTGTTTCAAGACATGTGTCTGAACATGTCCAAGATACTCTTCTCAATGAAATTCAGGAAGAGGTTTTCCAAACCAAGTTCTGACATTCCTGTCACTAGTAAACTATACAGCTCTCCTATTCTGCACAAGGAATTTAAACAAAATCACTTTGGTTTTAAGGATTTGCCTTTTACCATCCCTGTGAAAAGCTGCCCAAACTTGGTCAGGCTAGCAGCTTTGTACCAGAGATGTTTTCTATTCTGAAAATTAACTTTTCCTGTCCAAAATACTTTATTTGCATTGCGTATGCTACAACCCAGTGATAAACTGTATTTTTATATACATCTTCTCCCACAGGCTGCAAGGGGCTGCAGTGATGCTAGACCCAGGAACTGCATGTCCTTCATTGTCTCAGACCCTCTGCTGGTGCCACAATAGGAAAAGAAAACCTATACGTAACAGATCACACCAACTGAAAGGAATGAAGACTGAAGTAAGCAATAGAGATGGAAAGATACAAACCCAAGAATGACAACACAAAATAAAGCAGAGCAGAGGAATGAGCAGAAAAAGAGGCAAGAGCTGTAGCTGAACTGGCAGAAAGTCATCTACTCATTACAGATCTCTGCTCCTGCAGGCTTAGTGTGGTAAATTCAGGGGAAACTGGCATAAGGAAGGCAGTATTTATACTGCTAAGTCCAGACTAGCATAATAGCAACCACGACCAGCGTTCTTTAATGGCTGTTTAAAGCAAAATTTGATGATGGCTATAATGTAAGAACACGAATGGGAATGCATGAAGAGTTCCAAGAGAAGTTTTGGTGGATTTAGAGGTGGTAGAACACTGAGAACTTCTGAAAATACAGTAATAATGACCTAACACTTTGTAGTGTCTTATAGAGGGCAAATACATGGAAGCCAACTAAATTTGACTTGATATTATTATTCTTTTTATTTTGCTAGAATTTTCTTTTCCATTTTAAAAATGGGTTACATGAGAGTTCAGCTGAAGTCCTCCCCCTAAAAAAGATTCCACCATTTTAAACATCAAGACAATGTTCCCTCAAACCCTGATCCATCAACATTTACAGGCTGTGAAACCCACACTTCAAGAGGTACACAACCATAGGACTAAAATGAAGTTTCTGTAACAAAAACCAAAACTAAAAAAGCCAAACAAACAAAAAAAAAAATCACACCACAAACACAAAAAAGAAAGAAAGAAAGATAGTGGCCCAGAATTAATTTTACTATCCTAATTTTCTCTTAAGCACTTTCTGAACTCGGTTCTTTAAATCTGATGTTTCAGATAGAATGTTTATTTTAGTAGTTCTGATTATTTTAAAAACCCCAATCCATTGATTTTTCAAAAGTGATATGGATATCTAATGCAGCTGTAGAGGCACTAAAGCAGCTGCTGTCAAATGCAACAGCGTTTTACCTGGGTAAGTGCAGTTACTCTGTTCTCACTAGGAAACAAAGGTGGATCCTCTCCAACTTGGAAATCAAAGTACACCGTTTTGTGTGTAAAAGTAGAGAATTCGTTGCTGAAGCAGAATTTGTACGTTCCATTTCTGGATGCAGTGAACGTGAAGCTATCATATTGTTTCTTCATCTCTTTGTACAACACAATGCCATCAGGATCTTCCAAACGACAGTCAACATCATAATGTCCTCCAGTGATCACCTGCAAACAAAAAAACAAGACATTGTCTTTTTAAGAAAACTAACATTGATACCTTTCTTCTAAGAACTATGATTTGTGAAGTGGTAGTGCCAACTCCTTTACTCTAGCAAAGGTTTTAAAAGAGAATGCATCAATCTGAAAATCTTTCAAAGCAAGCCTGCAAAACAACTTTCCTAGGAAAGACACACAGAACATAATTCAAAATACCTGAGGTTCAGCCTCATGCAAGATCATTATATATGAAAATATATTCAAATCATGTGCGAGAACAGTGTTTGTTAAACTGCTACAAACAACTGTACAACAGCACAGGCTACAGTATACCAAAGCTGATGGTACAGCAAAGACATTACTGTAACAAATCATCCATCTGCTGTTATCACCAAGTCTTCAGCAACCATAACTGGCCATGTGCAGTATGACAGCTCCTTTCCCTGTGTCCTAAGATCTTCATTTCCCTATTGGCTCAAGCCACCTCAGGCTGCAGGAATGCCACTTGACCAGCAGAACAGGTTATTTCCACCTGGCTCATCTCTTCACCTGTGCTTGTGAAGAATGTTCTGGCAGTCTGCTGCCCCTTTCCTGCACAGCTAGCCACTGCACTTCTTCCCCAAACCAACACCTACAAGTGACTCGAAACATCACCAGGTTGTCTCAAGGGGAATTTTTCAGGCTTTGATTACTGTTGGTCTACAGTATATTGCTCTGTAGACTAGCTATCCAACTTCTACAGACTTACAACTTGGTGATCTGATGACTCTTGAGCTAGTGCTTTACACTCAATCCTGGCTCCAAACCTTTTGCTTTAAAGATAAAACAGGCCAAAAGAGGAGGAGGCTTACACCTAAAGAAAGGCATACCCCTTTTATACGTGTAAGAAAATCACTGAAATACTTCAGTAGCTGATAATCTGCACTTCAGTTCACGTAGTGTCATTTAAACTCACATCAGTTTATTTAGGTATTGAGTTGTTAAAATTGTAACACTAATAGAACAATTAAATTAGAAAGAAGCAGTAACTGCTTTGCAAAGTGGAAGTTTTAAAAATACTCAGTTGGCCAAGCAATATCTTCAGTTTTTCCAAAAATGTGATGACAGGACACAAGTAAAAGAAAATATTTTTGGATTTCTGGATGTCTCTATATGTATGTCTGCATGTATCTGTTTTTCATACAGAAATGCTTACCTGCTCAGAAGGCAGAACAAAAACATGATTTTCCTCTAATGAAACAACGGTTCATCTTTGAACTGCAATCTCAAATTTGACAGGGGCATATTTTTACCCATTACATGGAAGTCACTCACATTCAGCTATATCACACTTCCTAAAAAACCCAGGTTACATACACACGGCAAAGATTTGCCAGAGCTTTTATCTCCCCTTGGATGCCTTCCCACAGAACTTGCTTGAGTTTCCTCTCAGCTATGAAGACATGCTGCCAAAAAAACATGCAGACAGCACTTCAGCCATACAGTGGTTGATCACACCCAGACATTCCTTTTGACAATGCTACTCCTGTTCTGATCACCATCAAAAGTGACAGTAGCAGGCTTATCTGTCCAACAACCTCCAATGAAAGCCATTTCAAAACAGGTGGGAAAGTAACACACAGAAAAAACATTGTGATAGCAACAAGCAGAGACAAGAAACACTGGGGTAGAGAAGATAGATCTAAGAACTAGAACATGTAGGACAGAGGAGCACAGGGCAGGACTGGCAGCAACGTTCCTTGAAATATTAAGGGCAGGACAGCAGCCAGGGAATAAAAAAGGGACTTTAACAAGAAAAGCTTGACCACAGCTCCTTCAAAAATCTCCAAAGGTAACTGTGATTCCCATCATCAAGGACAATTTCTCACCCATGCTGTACTGTGAGTGACTTTATCAGCTGAATTAGCAGACAAAAAGCTTCCAACTGTGCCAACACAACGGCACCAAAACCGTCAGAACTGCATGCTCCATATATCTCAAAGACGAACGAAGTGCTTTATCACAACGGCTTCATGTTCAAAGTGTTTGAAACTGGGAAAAGTATAAAAACCTATGCAGCATCACTTAATATGTGCTTGTAAGCCACAATTTTCAGTAAGATACTGGTTGCCCAAGTTTTGCTTTTGGTCACGTTCCTGCCTTGATATAAGCTTAGTACACTTCGTTAGCAGTGCATAACTATTCCATCCCTTTCTCAATGTGACCACCATTGGAACCATTGTCTGAAACCAGAAGCATTAACTCCTCCAGTTCTATCGTGCTCCTTATGCAAATACTTGGCAAACCACAAGGAAGCGACATTTGTGGCATCCTGTTGGGTGGCTGCGGTTTAGGTATTCTCCACGCTGTTCGGGCGGAGACACTGCATGACACCCGTTAAGAGCAAAGGGCGTTGCGAACTCTCTATGTCTCACATAGCTCCGAGCTAAATCTGCGCCCTCCCGTCGCCTCTGCGGAGCACACGGCCGCACGCAGCACTTCCCCAGCCAAGCTGGAAGCTCTGCAATGGCCTCAGCTGCTGCTCCCGCGCTCCGTTCTCGCAACTACTCCATACAGCCGCACAGCGCGCAGCAATCGAAGCCGAGAGGCTGCCCTGCCAGCACAAGCCCCTTGGCCACTGCTTCCGGGCGGCAGGCCGGGGACCGGTTCCGCCAGCGCGTCTCGGGGCGGCGCTTCCCCACGGGGCCGCCCAGCTACCTGGAACTCGAGGGTGCACTTGGTGCCCTGGGCGATCTCCTCGTAGAAGCACTGCTTGGCGTTGTCGGGCAGCTCGAAGGTGATCTCGGAGGCCCGCGCGGCGCAGGCCGCCAGCGCCACCAGGAGCAATACAGGCACCCACCCCCGCGGCCCCACGGCCCGGAAGCTCCGCAGCGGCATCGCCCGGCGCGGGGAGAGGCGAGGGGATAGGCAGAGCGATCCGGGAGCGGGAGTAAAGGCGAGGAGAGCGGCGGCCCGACGGGATGCGGCGACGCCGGCGTGGCGGGGGTACCGAGCGGGGAACCGTGCTGCCACCCGGAAGCACCCGAGAGGGACGGTGACGCCCTCCGGGAACACTTCCGGGTGAGCGCCCCCTGCTCCCGCCGCTGATTTTGCGGACGTGGTGCGCGACGGGGCCGGGCGGGGGTGTGGCTTCTGGACGGGGAGGACCGAGGACCGGCGTCTCTGTAGGCTGCTGGCAGTGCGGAGGCGGCTGGGGTTCGTCCCGCCTCCTTTTCCCGTGAAGGCTCTTAGGTGTGTATCCATCGAATGCAATTACCCGGACCGCCTCCAGGCGCCCGAGGCGTGAGGCGTGATGTGGAGCTGGAGGAGGGCGCTCTTGCTACCGAACGCCGGCGAAAAGCAATGGCGCTGCGCCCCCCCCCCCCCCCCCCCGCCCCGAAACTGCGCACAGGAGTGAGACTGAAGAGTTCTGCTTCGCAGGTCGTTAAACACGCATTGCTTCAGAGAGATAAAATACCAGTTAAAAGTGCTTGCACTGACTTCAGGAACGTCAGCTTTAAGTGCTGGTCCGGCTGATAGCTATTGGTGCAATGTAGGATTCAAAAGAATAAATCAAAGATAACCCCTATCCTTGTGTTCATTTAAAGTTCTGTTATAAATCAGAGCAGAAAAACAAAACGCAGCTCCAGTCTCCCAGGCAGGAGAACAAACTTGTAAAGGTCTTACGTGCCCATTTTGCTCCTCTGGACAAGAGCCTAACCCACATGATACAGCTCATTCCGAAAGAGAGTCTGTGCTGGGATGCTGCTTCATCGTCCTCTCCCATCAGTGAGCTGATTCGGGTCCTGAGATAGCTCGGGGAGCGCGCAGATTTCCCTCTCAGCCCTGTATGAGAAGCCTGGGCAACTGTCTGAGGACTAGATTTTACAGAGGGCAGAGGTACCCAGCAGTCGTATGTTAAAGGATCTGATAGATAATGTAGGTGTGCATTAAAGTGAGATGGCAGGTGCTTTTCTAGCCATCCACCCCACCTCTGAGGCAGAGTTTATCCACCTACAATTAACCTTCAGATCTTGCTGTTTTCACTTAGACACACTGGTTTAACTTCAAGTTGCATTTAAGTGCAAATTTTGTGTCTGTGCCGGAGGAAGCTGCTCCAGCCATTTGTTTAAGCTGATGACTACAGGCTAGTAGCTCCTTCTTCTTCATGTGTCAAGAAAGACTGGGGTTTTTTTTACAGCAGCTGTAGTGGTCCTGTGTAGTTTACAGTTTCCCAGTCCACTCCTTTTAGCTATTTTCTTAATGCTTTTTTAAGTTGGCAAAATCAAGCTTAGTTAAGAAATGACAGTTGGAAACCTGTCATGAAATAACCAAGTAGCAAGGCAGAAGAGAAAATATGCCTGGTAAAACCAAGACAATTGTGTAGAGCAGGCAAGAAAGGATGTAATCTGCACAACAATCAAAACTCAGAACATGTCCCAGTCCTTAAAATCAGGAGCAGACGAGATCACTTCGTTTTCTATTGGATTGGGAACAGAGTATAGAACATCAAGTGAGGAAAGAAGAAAGAAGGCATTTTGTCCTGCAAGGAGTCTCAGGACTGATCACCTTGGCTCCAGTGACTGAGGACCACCAAAGAGTGCAGCCATTAGCACTAACTGCAGAGCATCAGTGCCACTGTGCTGTGTGCTCACAGCTCATCTGGGAAAGTTTTGTCCAGGACTAATTGTTTTGTGTATGTAGCAATAATGATTGATAGTAATCAAGAACTTAACTATTAGCAACATGAAGTGCTTTTAAACATCACTGCTCCTTTTGAAACTTGAAACTGATTTGATTTGTCCGTTTCCTAAACAGCCCAGCCATAGACATACCCAATTCCCTAAAGGAGGTACTGAACTATACATAAATTTGAAACACTAAGGAGCTCAGCTTTCCTCTTTTAGAAGAGCACCCACATATGCTTTTGTACTTAGTGATTGCATTATGACTTTTATTTGATCACTAGTTTATAACTTGCAATCCTTACAGGGGATAAAAAACATTAATCAAGTTGCTGTTGCTGGTGTTGCTGCTGTTGCTGGTGCCATATTCTTCCCGGTTTCCATCATTCTGTCTCCATGTGTAGTATTCTTTTTATCTTACTGTGTAAATGAATGTTAACCCCAAAATAAGTTCAAGAAATAAATTTTAGAGGGAGTCATATTAATTATTTTTTTCTTTCCTACTGGACAATCAGTTTAATCAGGGTGAGACAGTTTCAGATGCTCTTTAGTACAGTTTTTGCTTAAGAATGGGGGGGGGTTAATGAGAAACTATTTGTGAGCAGAATTCTGAATTACAGCCTGTCCCAAACATCCATGTATTGCTAGGTACTTTTATTAATGTGCTCTTTTGTTGTATGTGTAAAGTTGCAACACAGCTTTTGGATAAAGAGTAGAAAAAGCAAGGATTCATTTTAACATTACATTGGTTTGGCTTCAAGTTTGTAAACCTATGTTGCCATCTTCTGCCTGTGGAAAATTAAAGTTGTCAAACTTCCAGAATTTCTGGGGCAGACATTAATTAAAACATGCTCTCCTGAAGAATGCTAATGGAGTATAGTGGTACAAGCAGTTAAGTTCTTCAGAAATACACCCGGAAGGAGCTGCAGAAAGACTGAAGAAACCTGCAAAGTAGAGGAGACTCATAGAATCATAGAAGCAATAAAGTTAGAAAAGACCTCAAAGATCATCAAGTCCAACATGTCACCACAGACCTCATGACTGCTAGACCATGGCACCAAGTGCCACGTCCAATCCCCTCTTAGAACACCTCCAGGGACAGTGACTCCACCACCTCCCTGAGCAGCCCATTCCGATGACAAATGACTCTCTCTGTGAAGTACTTTCTCCTTACCTCGACCCTAAACTTCCCCTGATGCAGCTTGAGACTGTGTCCTCTTGTTCTGGTGCTGGTTGGCTGGGAGAAGAGACTCTGGCTACAACCTCCCTCCTGGCTACAACCTCCCTTCAGGTAGTTGTAGACCACAATGAGGTCTCCCCTGTGCCTCCTCTTCTCCAGGCTAAACAATCCCAGCTCCCTCAGCCTCTCCTTGTGGGGCTTGTGCTTGAGGCCTCTCCGCAGCCTCGTTGCCCTTCTCTGGACACATTCAAGAGTCTCAATGTCCTTCTTAAATTGAGGGGCCCAGAACTGGACACAGTACTCAAGGTGTGGCCTAACCAGTACAGAGTACAGGGGCACAATGACCTCTCTGCTCCTGCTGGCCACACTATTCTTGATGCAGGCTCATGTGTCTGTATGTCTCTTCTACTTAGTGGCTGAGACAAGTTTCAAATCTTTTCTCCTAAGGCAGTTAGAGGGCTTCTGCCCATATTAGAGATAGATACGGTTGTAATTTCAGGCAGATTAGAGGAGTTCTTATGACTGAAATGCATTTCCTATTCTTTACCTTTACAGGCCTCTACTGGAGGTCTTCCCTACTGGAGGTTTTGAAAGGTTCTTTCACAAAATTGTTTCATCTGTGTGGCCATCCTACCTTTTCCAGAAGTCAAGTTGCATGTAACAGTTTAAAAAAAAACATCCCTTTTACTGTTTTCATTTGATTCTCACTTTAAAGTACATTCATCAGTATGCTTTATCTCACTAGTCAAGCTCACCTCACATGGTAAAGTTTCATGATTTTTGTCCTTTTTTGGGGGGCTCACTTTGACAAATTTTATGTAAACAATAAGCCTTGATACCCAGATACTAATTCCTGCTACTTATGAGTACAGTGCTGAGGTTTTTGACAGACCAAAATTACCAAAACAAGCTAATCAGGTTATAATACAAAATAATCCTCCTTGCACCGTCCTTCATACTTGAAGAATCAGCCCTGAAAAACATTGGCACCTACTAAACACTGGAAGGGCAGTCAAGTATGCCAACCACACTTTCATCCCACTGTTTCAGCATGATTTTTGCAAAGTCATGCTGTGGAGGAAAAAATCACCAGACCTTAAAACTGCTTGATTTTATCCTTTTGTTTAAGGTTCACTGCATTTTTTAACCTGTATTCTCATGTTTTCAAAAGTGCAGTGAACAAAACTTGAGCTTGTTTTTGTCTAAAAGGTCAGTGCACTGCTGTGTGCTTGTGACAGCTGACTGCATAAAGGCCAAAACATACCAAGACAGGATGCCTCAAGAAATTAACCCATTTAAGTAAATATTTTAGAGAAAAAAAAAAATCAAATTAAGTTTAATCCAAAATGAAGCATATTATGTATTTCCACATGTACGTTTTCGCAGGAGAAGAGGTTGAAAGCTACTGTGGTACGAGGCCATCATAGAAGAAGGAAGATGACTGGGAAAGCTGCTGCCCCTGTCACCTGAAGTACACTCCAAGTGCACTCTCACAGACTCTCAAACCTCAGTGACAAGAAGAATTTGTGAATTTATATTCACGAAAACATAGTGCTTTGGGTTTAAACCTTTTTTTTTTTTTTTTGGAAATAATATGTTTGTAAGGGACCCCCACTGCAGGGGAATCCCCACCACTTCAGCGTGCTGATGTTCCGCGGGTTCTGCGCAGCCCCGAGCCCGGGCCGTGGACACGAACCTTCTGTTCTCTCTGTCATGCACAAGAGGGAGCTGTTGGTCACAGCAACTTCCCTCTTCTCTATGTTGAAAGTACAGTCCAAGCCTAAACTTTTCTTAGTATCAAATTGGCTCTTCCAGTCCATTGATAAATGGATATCGGAAAGCTACCAATAAATAAATAAATAAATAAATAAATAAGTGAATGAATGAATTAATAAATTAAATAAATAAGGGATAATCTTGGCCACACATAATGTAGGCATAGCTCAATGGAATGGGTTATAACACCCAAGGCTTACGGTTCAGAAGTAAATGCCAAATGTCACTTAAGGTATCAAGACTCCACATATATAACACAGAGAGATCTCCAGCAATGAGGCACATGAGCACCCATATCCTGAACAGGGAGCTGCAAAAAATGGTCTGTAGGAAATGAAGAAATCTTCCTCCACATGAAGCATTGTTGTGTTCTCACATCTATGTCAAACGTGGCTTGCTCTCAGCAACAGGCAGGAATTTGTCTCCATTCAACACTAATAGGTCCCAGTCCCCTCCAGGCATGGCACCAGCCCAGGATATAGTTATAGGGTGGGGCAGTAGGGATCATCCCCATTAATGCAATTTCTTTAGGACTAGGGATGTGTGAAAGGCTGGTTCCTGTCTTATCCTCTGGCTGAACCTAGACTTTGGTGGACTGTGTGAAGGGAAAACACCTGGAAAAGGGCTGAAAAACCTCAGAAAGAGACAAACAATGAAAGGTTAGCTGCTGCATTGAAGAAGATAGGAATCCCAAACAATGTTGTAGCTATATGTTGTTTGGGTTTGGTTTTATTTCTTCCAGTCAGGGATGAATTTTGATACTGCTGTTACAGGTACCTAGTGAAAGAAATACTTGTTCTTTCGTTTATGCACTTCTACCCACTCAGATTTAAGGGACTTTAAAATTGCTATAAAACACATAGTAAAAATAGTCCATCTTTACAACTATATGTAGTCAATCTAATAAAAGATAGTTACAATACAATACAATAAACCAGGTTGGAAGAGACCTTCAAGATCATCACGTCCAACCTGTCAACCAATCCAACCCACCTAAACAACTAGACCATGGCACCAAGCACCCCATCAAGTCTCCTACTGAACACCTCCAATGATGGTGATTCCACCACCTCCACAGGCAGCCCATTCCAATGGGCAATCACTCTCTCTGTATAGAACTTCTTCCTAACATCCAGACTAAACCTGCCCTGGCGCAGCTTGAGACTGTGTCCTCTTGTTCTGGTGCTGGCTGCCTGGGAGAGGAGACCAACCTCTGCCTGGCTACAACCTCCCTTCAAGTAGTTGTAGAGAACAAGAAGGTCACCCCTGAGTCTCCTCCTCTCCAGGCTAAGCAACCCCAGCTCCCTCAGCCTCTCCTCATAGGGCTTGTGTTCCAAACACCTCACCAACCTTGTTACCCTTCTCTGGACACGTTCAGGCAAGACAACATCCTTCCTAAACTGAAGGCCCAGAACTGGACACAGGACTCGAGGTGTGGCCTAACCAGTG
Source organism: Picus viridis (assembly GCA_033816785.1). Taxonomy (NCBI): domain Eukaryota; kingdom Metazoa; phylum Chordata; class Aves; order Piciformes; family Picidae; genus Picus; species Picus viridis. The sequence continues at coordinate 12,234,451 of CM066606.1, forward strand.
CAAGGAACAGGGGCAGAATGACCTCCCTGCTCCTGCTGGCCACACTGTTCCTGATGCAGGCCAGGATGCCATTGGCCCTCTTGGCTGCTTGGGCACACTGCAGGCTCATGTTCAGCCTACCATTGACCAGTACCCCCAGGTCCCTCTCTGCTTGGCCACTCTCCAGCCACTCTGACCCCAGCCTGTTCCCTCTGTTCTCTCTGCAGAAACTGCTCAAAGCATTTTAAGAAATACTGTGGCTTCATCAGTAGTGAACAGAATTTAAGAGACCAAGAACACCCATATTCTATATAATAATTATGTAGAATTCTAAACAATTTAGTAGTTATTAAAATAAATTATTATTAACAATTCTAAGATATATATATGCATATTTACTTCTGTCTGGTACTTAAAGGGTTCTTCCTCATATATAGTAATTCCAGCTATTCATAAGAAGGCTGTTGTTACACACTGAAAAATGGGGATCATGGTGTTACCTTCTGTCACGCTGTAATTATTGTTTATAGGCAGCAGCCAGTTGAACAAATAAAGCCTTTATTGGGACTGGCTCTCCAGTAAAATTGCTATCTGAATATTTCCTGAGGGAAGCAATATAGAATTTTATACAAGTGAATAAGGATTCCTATCTGATACATTGCCTGACTACCCAAGTGTAGGTGATTTTAAAACCACTTGTCTTAATCTTGGGTAAAAGAACACAAGACACTGAATATTTAAAATGTGCCAGATATGCATTAGTGTCTTTAAGTATCATCAGTATTCAAAGCCAACAGGAGTTTCCACATTTCACCTTAGACATAACCAACACAGCAACAGCAATGTTAATGTCTTGGGAAGCAAAACAATCAGATAAGCTGTGAATCAGCTGGTGCTTTGTGGCTTTTCTCATTTGTCCTGTGTGCTTTGTTGCTTTGATAGAAAGATTTGTTGCTTAGAGATTTGACATATTGGTACATTCAGGTATTCTTTCAGAAAATAGAAGCATCTGGAAAAGCAATCTATTGTCAAAGCATTTAAAAATGGGAGTCCAAGCCTGGATGTGGCAGTGTGTAACAGATGGAGTGTGGGCAAAGATCATCCATTAAATAAATCCAGGAAAAAACTCAGCACTTAGCAGCATCACATGTAGGTAACAGAGAAGAGAGAATCAGATGAGTTGCTTGAGGTGGAGTAAGAATGGGAAACCCCATATTAAGGGCAAAAACAAGCATCATAGGTGGGATCAAAAATAAGAACAAAGTTGCTACCCAAGAGCACATCACCACTGCAAAATTGCCTTGCCATTCTGCAGAGCAGGACACTGATGTGTGAATGTGCATTTTGGGACGTCCACTTAGACAACGAAACACAGAGATTCTTTGTAGCCTCTCTTTTTGCTGTAAAAGTGGTGAAGGGTCTGTAAAGTGCATATTGCAGCAGGAGTCACTACTCACCGAAGTATTCTCTAAGCAGATGAAGAACATCTAGAAGTTCTCAGAAGCTAGGTGACAGGTGACAGCTTATGACTGATAGGAAGGGTTGTCTACTGTTATCAGTAAGAAAATGGGCGAGTGATGCTCTTTGGACAGTTACACAAAATGCTGCACAAACATTATGCTGACATGAGCATGTTCAGAAAACCTTGCTTCTAAAAAGTGCCTCAGTTTGTCAGCTTGTGAAAAGACATTACAGGCACTGGCTTCTGCATGTGGTAGCAAGAGAAGTGGGAAAGGAGCAGAAAAACCTACAAAATTATTTGACCCCTTTCATGTCCACAAAGAAAGATAAGTAACCTTTTGAGTGTTTTAGAGCACAGACCAACTTTGGATTTCATGGGATGAAGTGGTGGTCATGACAGAAAATAAGCTGTTGAACCATGTGTTCCTTTTCAGAAGGAAAAATGTGTGTGCACATATTGTTTCTTTCACCCATTTGTACAAAAAAAAGGGAGGGGGGGAAAGTGAAGGGTTAGTTAATAGGCAAGAGGTGAAAGAATATAGAATACCTCCATGATTTGTTCAGCAACTAGTCCTCATAAAAAATACAGATATAGAAACCTCAGAGGGAACTTATCTGCATCTAAATCCAAATCCTAATATGATGAAAATCTCAGAGAATATGCAAGGACAAGACTGGTAATGAAGATCTTTGCCCAGAACACAGCCTTTCAGAAAATGGTTCTCTTTACTACAAATTGGCTCAGACTAGAAGCCTTTTTAAGGAAAAGAGCCTTACCACAAAAACAGAGAGCCTTCTCAGTGCAGATTGATCAAGACTTTGGGCTGGGAGCCTGGAGTCAAAACTGAACAAAAGCCTGCCTGCTCGAGAGGAATTTAGTTCCAGCAACCTCTGTTCCACGATAGCAAAGCCCTGCCAGCCACTTGAGGCGGAGTGGGAGGAGAAAGAGAATCCAAGAGGAAACTTGGCTTTGACCCAATTGCAGCCTTAGTCATCCTTTTTGAACAGGATTCAGCTGACAGCCATATGGAAGACAAACACGGGTGAGGAAGTACAGAAACAGCTGGTATGAGAGGTGATATTGCCTCTCTCTTAAGCAGGTTCTCTTGTTCTGCTAGATAAAAACAGTAATGCTCGTCCTGTCATTAAAACTAATGCATTGGGGTGAATAAGGACATCCAACAGGCATCTGAGGAAACAAATTTCCTTGAATGAAAAAAAGAAAGAAGTGTTTTTATGGATTGGTGAATGTTGTTCCAGTTGTTTACAGTATCTTGGTCTCAGGGAAATAGTAAGATTCATGGACAACAAAACCTGCTTACTTTCTTCCTCCTGAGGGTTCCATTCCACACTCATAATTTCTGTTTCAATATCCTGTAATTTCTTTGATAATCTCCTCTTCTGGCCCTTTAAAAAGATATTTTCAAAGTACTTGCTTAGGTAAGCCACCTGAGCTTGCATTATTTATTGTTTATTTTTATAAGGTATACCATAAAGTCCATGGAACCTGTGACCAGGGAGATCAGCGTGCCTGTGTTTTGAATTATGTATCAAAGCTTTGATGGTGGCTGATACTTGGAAATATGATTTGATTGTGCCGGTCTGCAAAACTAAATGTATACCCGTGGCTGCCTTCCAAAAATCCTTCCAGTCACTTCTCTTGGCAGCTTAGTCAGACACACTTTGTGTCCCAGGAGCTCACAGGTTATTTCAGTGCAAAGAATGAATCTGTTTTGTTAGAAAAAGTGGCAAACATAATCTGACGAATTTGGTTTGGTGTGATACGTGTGTTTTAAAGCAGACAGGGGAGAATCCTAAAGTGGGTGTGAGAGGGAATCAAGGCCAAGAACATAAGGATTTGCCTCAACAGTTAAGTTTGCTTATGGGCAGAGGAAGGTCAAGACACTATTAAAGTGAGAGATTTAACAAAAGTCAGTCTGCTACAACAGGTATTTATTTATGTTATGGTCTTGATTGCTTGTAGATCTTCTTGGTGCCAGGAACTGTGGCTGTTCATTTTTCAGCTTCTTACAGCTTAGGATACTGTTACACATTTTCAGCACAAAAATGTGATAATCCAAAATCTGACTGTAGAGTAAAAGAATGTGATAATTAAAGCTATATATAGAAATAAACCCCAGGATTCTTGCTTAATCTTATAATTTGTTTTTAATTTGTTTAGTAACATACCAAGGTACAGACAGGATTTTGACAAGGGCTTTTTCTAAGTTAGATAAAACAGAAAGCTGACGTGAAGAAACACTGCAGAGAAAATAAAGTATTCCAAGGGTTTCTGAGGCTTAATTTAGAATACTGATTTCATTTTTGAAAGTCACATGAGCCTACATTTTAATTCCACAAGACTTAAAAAAATGTACCTGTTATTGCATGGCAAAATATTGATGTTGCTATTAATAAGCTGTGTAGAATGAGACTGTATAGAGGTTGAAATGAGTTCATGAAATTTTTCTGACTGCTGATGGAATGGAATTTAGGTGTTCACTCTGCTCATTTGTCTAAGTTAGAATTTATATCTCTAGGATAACATTATTACCACCTTATGAGGACTTTAAATTGTAGGGCTGCATTTGAAAAAAATTATCGTAATCATCATTACTGCAGTCTGAAAGTCTGGACACTAATACATGTGGTTATGGTGGTAGAGAAAATAGGTATTTTCTTACACTCACAAATAGCCTTTGCATTTGTAAATTTTTTATAAACTAGAGATTGAAAGAAATGGGAGTAGGCATGTTGTGTGTTTGCATTCTTGAAGCAACTTTGGACTTGAACAAGAGATAAAAATTATACTAAGTATATGAGTAATGCTTTTTATAACAATATGTTTACAAATCAGAGAGGAACCTTTATAAAATTACTGCTTTATTTTTTTCTTTTCAATATACATATGTCTTTCCTTTCTAATCATATTGCTGCATCTCTGCAGATTATAACTAGGTGTTGATCATTTTTAACTTTCTATGTGTGTCAAGGGACATATATGCATTTCTTCCTTGTATTTATCTCCTTAGAAGATTAGCAGTAACTTAAGAAGAGGAATCTAGCATGGCTGCCTTCAACAAGACTTTTCTATTTTATCAGTTGCATAGAGAATAGAGGAAATTCTTTAGTCCTGAAGTCATTTATCCAAGAAAATAAGTAATAAAGGCAGGAAAAATAAACATTTTATTATTATTTCTCTAGACATAGCTCATTCTTTCACTGTGAGATCACTTCTCCCCAGTCCAAAAGAATCACCTACTTGAGAGTGGAGATATTCAAAGTTTACCATGGATCAATATGTAATACCTCCAATGCAGCCAGCTGATCTTTTGTGGACCTGCACCTACAGGTCACCCAACTGACAGCATCACAATCTGTCCTTCTACAGTAGGACAAAAATGTTAAAACTCAGCATATTTCTTAGGGAGTAAAAAGGTGAACCTCCTAACTAGTACAGAAAAGAAGTATAGCACTGAATGTGATATATTCATCTGAAGGGTAGTGGCACCTCAAAACCAAAAGCGTTCTCTACTATGTTTTCATATCAGGGGCTTTTTAAGTTGCATATTCATAGAATTAGTAATTTGTCACACTGACTGAAAGAGGAAGTACATGCAGTTGTCTAATAGGGCATATGTGATTGCAATTCTAAATCATTTGCACCTGTACAAAGAGAATGCGAAACAGAACAGATTTCTGCTTGCTTTGCAAACTTGAAATACTAATAAAAGATTGGGAAATAGCTGTAATCAGAAACAGTGAGTTTGGGCAAAAGAGGATCCTGCACAGCTTACATCTAATTAAATGACTGAGAGCAGTAATTTTATAGACTGGTATGCCTAAAGCACATCTCTCTCATAATTTATTCTATAACTTACTGTGCTTCTAATGTCAAGAAAGTATTCCTCCTACCTTCTCCCCTCCAAAAAGAGAGAAAAAACCACTGTCCTTTGGACAACAGAAATCATTAGTACAGCTAGAAAACAGGATGATTGATTTCTTCAGTGGAAAAACACAGGAGGTCACTTGTTCCAAGAAGCACTGAAGCAAATCAGTTTCCTCTGTGAAGACATGTGTTTCAAAGGCAGATAGATTTGATAACATAAGGTGAACATTTACCTTCCTGGAATTCTTCCATAGTCTAGCTACATCATTCAAGTGCTTTTCCAACACATCAAGTCTAGGTCCTCTGACAGTTAGTCGCCCATCTTCCTGAAAGGATGCTCTTCTCTTCTGTTCATACCATTTTTGCAGTTGTTGCTCCATACCGGTAAAGCATGCACAGAGCTTTCTTTCAAAGCTTTGAAAACCCTTTTTTCCCCTCCTTTTTGATTCTTGACTCTTTAAGGCAGATCAACAAAGATGTTTGATTCAGGAAAAGCAGTAGTGCTGAAAATAGAGCATGAAGGTTTTCTAGTACCATGTAGTCTGGAAAACTCAATGAAAAACAAAACAAAAACAAAACCCAACAGTGATTCAAGAAGCTGTGGGTGAAATCCAAGCTGTAAATGAAGTCAGTGGCAAAACACCCCTTGACACCCTCAGGCCAGGTTTTCTCTCTAAATACCCAGTAGGTAACTCAAGACGTAGTCTGTTTTAGGTACTCACTGCAGTAACAAAGCCATAGCCACAGCACTGCAGGGACGGATTGGAGCACAGCACTGAGATTCAGGTTAGTTAAGAGCCTTAAACTTTGATTTTATCTGCTTGTCAAACAAAGGATCACTTGTACTTCTGCACTTCTGCGCCAGCCAATTAAGATCGAAGAAGAAGGGTCTCTAGTGCTTTAGATTAGATTACTTCCCTACCACTTAAGGAAATACACAAATACTACATATGCAAAATTAAAGAGCTTTTCCTTGCTTCTCGTTCCTGCTTCTTGATCCTGTGAGTGAAGAAGACCACGTCTTTGTGTCCTAGAGCACCTAGCGTGAGAGAAGCCTCTAAGTACATTGTAATTTAGCCTGTTTGCAGTATTTCACTTCAGAAACTAAGATCGTCTTCACTTGGTGAGTTTTGAGTATAAAGAACAAAGGAAATACTGATTCCACAAGAGGAAAGAACAAAAATTGACTTAGGAAGAAAAGAAATAATCTGTGTTAGGCTATTTAAAACACTGGGGGCTCTGGGTTTTTCTTCTTTATTAATTGCTATTTGTCTTCAATAACAAATTATTGCAGTGAAGATTTCAGAGGAGGGGCTTATCAACATTGTGCCTGTACTTATGAACTCCTAGTGATAATTTTTTTCTCCTGGGTAATGTTGAGTGAGCTCCCAAGTCCGGTGTTTATATCTTGCACTTTTCAGGGTGGAATAACAAGCATCTTTCCATTCCCATTTAAAACCTCTCTAACGATTTACTTTCTGCCCCTCTCTTCCAACAGTCATTGACTTCTAGTGCTCCATATCTACCTAATGCATCCACATAAAAACAGCCTTACAAATTGCTAGTGATCTGGGCAATAGTCATTTTCCCCAGCTAAAAATCTCCAATCTGTTTCCAACAAAACACTCTGCTCTTGCACACAAAGCCTGCACTTGCGCTGAGTAAGCAGGGTGTGCACAATCAAGCGTATTTGACTCAAATACAGAAGCATAGATTGGTTTACTCAGTTAAAAGCTTTGATCAGGCAACTACAGTTATTAGGTAGAGCTAAAGGAATCCACTGTGTTTATGGATCCTGATTTACTTTTGGCCTTCAAAGGAGAATTCTTAGGGTAGGCAGGAATTTCTTCACTGGCACTAACAATGTTGAGTCCCTGAGAGTGAGAGGCATGCTATTCTGCCTAATAATTCTGCTTGTTATTATGGCCTTCTCTTGCTAGTCTGACACAAATAAGTTATCATTCTGAGTTATCATTTTGCCACATGATACTACAAAATATTAAGCTACCTCCACACAAGACAAGGCACTAGCTGCAATCTGCAGGAACTTCAGTGAGACATACTCAGAAAAGGAATCCTGCCCTTGTTCAAAGACATTAAGTTTACTTCCATCTTTCATTCATTTCAGTGGTGGTGGGTGAAGCCAAAAGAGGTAGCTATCAAAAAGGGTCCATAGATTTTTTTTTAGTTCTTCTTTTAAATGTGCCTGATATCCTCAGAATTGGAAATAGTTGGAATACTGTAATCTGTCCAAGAAACTGCTACAAAGGTAATAAGAAATTTTTGTGGCCATTAACTTGCAACCAGTGCAACGATTTGGCTGTAATCCTCAAAATTACTGATCAACTGTTTTCATCTAGTCAGCTATTTGCTGTGACGTAAAATGAGGAAATAGCTTCTTGGATGAGATAAACAAGCAGCTTGTTATCACTGCAGAACTGAAGTGTGCAACTGCGCAAACAAAACAGATTTTTATATTCTGGTTTTAGTAGTTACCACTCATTATCTTACTGCTAAACTCCTTCCAACCATTTCTGTACTCCTGCTTTGCTTAAAAAAAACCTAAAATAATTACCCTTCCTGCCTTCTGTCTTTAATTTAAAAAAAAAACAAACACCAATAATTTAAAAAATAATAATAATAAATTGCTACATTCCCAGACATTATAAGAAATTTAAGCATACAGATTGGTTTGCTCAGGTGTTTTGGCTAACAAAGGTCAAGAGGATTGGGTTATAAATATGTAAATCATTAATTGTGGCATGTGTTCCTTTTCCCGTATTGCTGAGAATTGCACAGGAGGAGAGAGATTAAATATTTCCCTTTAGGCTGCAGTGGTTTCCACCACCCACCCCACCCCCCATGCCAGAGTTGACTCTCCTGGTTAAGATGGGCTCTGCTCAGTTGTATTGCTTCCTTCTGCCAGCCTCTAGAACAGTCATAAAGAAATAACATTGCATAGAGTTTTCTGTGACTGGAGTCCTTGATTTTGCTGGAGAATAGAGCCTTGGTTTAAAGTGCTGTAGTACCAGACTGCCATTTTGTCAGGTCCTTCAATACTCATATGTGTTGGTAACAGCAAAGGACTTTCAGCATATGTGGGAGCTCACAGACTCAGGTGGCTGATCCCAGAGTATTTAATATGTGAATATTCCCACTGGGTTCAGTAGGAACATTTCTGAGCTTAAAGTGAAGTTTGTGATATATTAGTGGCATATTGGTGTCTGAACACATTAAAAAAAAAGAAAAATACCTCTGTCTCAAAACTGTGTTTGCAAGTTATGGGTCAAACCTACTGCTGCTGCTGCAGTGTGCTACCCTCTGCGGATAGACATTAGTTGTGACATAAAGACCAGGGATTTAGATAGTGCAGCCCATGATTTTTCAAATTGCACTAGTTAGTCAGTGAGTGTGTTCATACAGCACTCAAACTTAACATGCTCTGCTTCTGAATGGAAGTCTGGACATATTTTGGGCTCTAAGAAAGAGCAAACTGTCCCCATCTGAAGAGGTAGCTGCTGAGTGGGGCTGTGGGTATTGCAGTGTGGCTGACTGGCGAATCTGGACCAAAGAGCAGGCTTGAACTGCACTGAACTGGTACTGCTGACATGTCCAGGACATGTAATGCTTGATGTATCTGCTTCCCATTGCAGAAGAAGGGCCTTCATCAAGAGCTACCACTGAAGGGGAAAATTAGCATGCAAGATACTTTCTTACCAGTGGCAAGATCAATGCTCAGGGAAAACATGAAGAGCAAGGAATGAAAGCTTATAGAAAAGACAGAAATTGCAAAGCATCCAGCTTTGAAAAATGATGTGTAAGCACCAGTAGTGAGAGCTGTGCTAATGTTTTGGCACCCAAATGCAACTAGCAACCTTTGACTTTAAGCCAGTTCAGCACTGGGTGTGAAACTCTTGGCGGTTCTCAACTTTACAGCACTTTTTGGTCTGGAGACACAGAGAGAGAGAGAGAGAGAGAGAGAGAGAGAGAGACTAGAGACCTGATTATTGTATAAATCTTGTTTCTGTTTCTATTTTCTACTCAAAGAAAATATTCCTGCCTTTGGGGAGAATCTAACTCTGAAGGATCATGTTAGAGAAACAGACCACATCTCTCATTTCTTTAAAAATGGTATTTAGAAGTATTAAACTGTATTTTCTGCTCCCCTTACACAAAATGAAAATAAATATTTCTAGATATGTTATTGGATGTGATTTTCAGGAAATGAGCTATCTTTCCAGCTTGAAATATCAAATTTCCTTGTTTAGAGACAGGATTACTTTAACACCTTCCCCTCTCACAGAAGTATCAGAACTGCTCAGAGTATGTGGAAACAAATGGTCATAGCTCCTAAAAACATTGACAAAGTGAAAATATAAGAATGTTTATTTAGATATTTAGATGGTGTTTGCACAACAAATTACATCATTGTAGTTAAACTCATGTTTCAGCCAAAGTAAGGGATGCTTTTCTGTAGGAAAAGGGTGTTTTGAGATAGCTTTGGAAGGCTATATTTAGTCTTTGACTTAGGAAAGAAGGCAAACACCTTGTAACTGAAGGAAGAAATTGGGCAGAATTTGGTTGGATATTTTAAATATTGTTTTGTTATTTTAACCTATTGTATGCCTTAATTATGGGCATGCCAGTAGAAAATAACCAATTTAGATGTGACACATGTGCTTTCTGATAGAGTGTATAAGTTTGCTGTGTAATGTAATAAACATCTTGTCCTGGAAGCTGGGCTCAGGGTGATCAAACACCTATATTACAACAAATGCCCTGACAGCAATGCTATACTACAACACTTATCCAATTGAGTGGAGTAATTTTCTTTGTGCTTGCAGGTGAGTTTACCCAGGTCAGATGAAAAAAAAAAAAAAAAAAAAAGTGTATATTTTATATATATATATATATATATATATACACAATACATGATATAAAATCATACGTCCTCTCATTAATCAAATAACTCTGTTTCTAAAAGTTAAAGTTAATAGGAGTAAAAGTATCTTTGAGATTGTGATAATTACAGATTTTCCTCAGAGGTCCTTCTCCCACCTGCTGTTCAAGACAGCAGTCCTGCTCTCACTCGGAGCTGTGCCTGGAAGGAGGATGGCAGGCTGCGCTTCATACCATTGCTGCCATAGACCTTGGCTGCAGAAAGCCCTGTCGGGCAGACAAGGTGATCTAGAAGCAGCAAGGTTAGCAGAGGCAAGGCTTGCTAACCTCAGTCACCAATATGTGAAAGGATTCCATCAGTCCTTTCCTTCTTTGGTTGTGTTGCCAAACAGTAATGTCCACTGACTTTTTGATGCCTGTAGTGCCAGCTTCTCTTGCCATCATCTTCCACTATGGCAGAACAACCCACAGATTTGCTGCTTTGGCTATTCTAGCATCTCTTTGGGAACCTCATTGCCAAGTATGAACACACTACTTCAAAGCAGTAATCCTTCAGAAGATACTGTGGCAGCTCCTGCAGACGTTACCGAGAGCTGTAGCCTATCCCACAGACTGCCAGTACACATGCCTGGTTTTTCCCACGCTGGCTTGGAAAAGGAGGCAGAGTAGCAGCAATGTTCATTTCTCCACGTTGGCAAATCCTACACACCCTGTTTTGTACTGTTCAAAATGTTTTGTTCCTCTGCACTTCCTGAATAGGATTAACACTTAGAGCTGTTCCTTTAAGCTCTGGTGAACTTTACCAAGATATTCAGAAACTGCATCAGAAGTGCTAAATAGTCTTTTTCACTGGTGGTTCCCTTGGCACCATAATTTCCTGACTTGATAGAGGCACTGACACTGTCAGTGACAGTTCTTGTTCTATATCACCATGAGAGTGACATATTAACTTTCAAGCAGCCTAGAGGTTTTATTTGCTGTCACAGATCTCTTTAAATATTGACCTCTTTAAACATTAAACATTGCAGACAAACACCCCAGAATTGATAATGCAGAGATTGCAAAATAAATTACTGTTTAAACCGTGGAATGTGCAACATGACAGTTCAGAGCAGCTGTCAGGGCCAGCTCCAGCTACCCTCTGTAAAGTGCTCTCACTAATTGTGGTATTGATACTAACGGTGGTTTCAGACTTAGTCTTGGAATCTTTATCATAAAAAAAAAACATAATAATCAATTGCTTTAATGACTCTAAATTAATTCCTTATTGTCTGTCCTCCAATCTGTGGAGTTACTTCTCTGAAAAAAACAAAGTGTTGTTGATCATTTGGGACCAACAAAAATGAAAGTATATGACTCAAGAGATTTAAAACTTCAGTAGTGAGGCTTATAGCTCAGTTATTTCCTCTCTAGATAAAAATGTATTGGTCAGGCTCAGGAAGCTTGCCCAGTTTCAAGATCCTTGAGTCAAATACTTTGGCTTTAGAAGGCACTGCAAATTCTTAACCATTACTACTCTCTACCTGGGTTTTCCTGCTGGATGTGTGTCATTTTCAGTACACTTGAAAAATAAGAAACAGTTGTTCTCTGGTGAGCCTCAGAAGAGTTACAATGCCATATGTCCTATATGCTAGAGAAATTTTACTTCATCTCAGAAATAATGCTTTTGCAAGCAAGTTTACCTCTAATCCAGTAGGAAGATTTGCAAGACTGTACTCAGACTACACTTATGGAAGGGTGTACAGCCAAGCCTGGTCCTCAGGACAGAACGAATAAAACATCCTTCTTGGTCTTGAAGCCAAGACTGGAACTTTGAAGCAAATGTCCTTATTTTCCCCACATACCACACTACAGAGAAGTGTTGAATCACACTAACCCCTGGAGTGCCACAACCACTAAAGAGTTTTCTATGCATGGGTCAAGACACAAGCAGTCTGAAGTAAAACCAACTGAAATTAATATGTCGTGGACTACCCTGTCAGCAGAACCAGTTGTTTTACTCCACACATCCACTCCTACTTTGTTACCCTACTTGTCAATGTGTGTAGCCCAAATGATCTTCAGATACTCAGTTACCATCCCTTAGATATTCTACTGGAGTATCACCTTTGGTAGGTGCTGAGTAACTCACAAATACACTAACAAGGAGGGAGGAGTGACATAAAGGAAAGGCAAACAAACACCAATCCAGCAAGCAAAACAAAATAAATGGTTTCTGGTACAAAACACAAATTTCACTACTCTAACACTTCTGCTACTGCAAAGTATGCAAGAGAAATACAAGAACCAGGGCTTCCAGACACAGGCAAGAGAAATATTCAGATGATTTATGTCACCATTACTTCACTGACTTCAGAGACAAAATAAGTATACATCCCAGATGAAGATCTAGACAAGAAGTGCTTGCTATAATCACTGACTGCAAATTCAAAACTCAAGGCTAGATTTTAATGACTACAATAAGGATACTGCAGGACAAGCAGCAAGATGCATTTTCTGTCCTTCTTACTATGCTAGTGAGGACTGTCTGGAAGGATTCATGGTGCCAAGGTGAAAGCCATGGGAACAACGGCTCCATCCCACACAGTTCCACAGGAAGTAAGCCAAACCTCTGCATTTCAGGCTTCCCTTTGGATACTAGATGTTGCTGCACTTGTCCTTCCATCTATCCACATGATTATATTGTTAGCTCAGGCAGTGTTTAGAAATTATTTCTGCCTCAGAATTTTACATTTGTTTTGTCCTGTTTGATCAATCTTGCTTTGATCTGCTTTAAATGAAGAATGGTATCATACCTCATAACTTTAAGGAGGTTTGTCCCAGCCTGCATTCTAGTTAGTGGTAATCCTCTCAGAAGAAGCTGCAGGCTAGGTCTCCCCCTAAAGACTCACATTTATATCTTGAGTTTCCAGATCTTATTTCTAAATGGAGATTGATATGCTGAAAAAGAATCTACCTGCAATAATTTTTTTTTTTTTTCTATTTTTTGGAAAGAGATCTTTTCTTGGAACCTGCAGTTGCTTAGTTGCCTTCCCCATTCACCATTTTTCAAAGATACTGGAGTTAGATCCATCACCTGCATTTCCAGTGCTGCTAGGTCTTGGCATTTCAGATAATTTCTTTCTTTTCCCTGTGACCAAACAGTTGTAGATTTTCCTACCAAATGCACCTGAAGAAAGGAAACAGGACTGCTATAAGGAGAATGTTGCCAAGTGTACATAAACCAGAATTTTGCTGAGACTGGTTGAATTTCAAAATCTTAGTGGAAGGTTACAGTTAGCTGAACTGACCTTAGAGGACCTGCAGATAAAAGACACAGGTCAATTCAACTGTAACTCTGTGCAGAATGGCATAGCAATGGGATGACTGTCTGGAAGGACATTGTCAATCTAACTTTAGGTAACTGCTGAAAGTTGTTAACCTGAAAACATAACAGCTCTAGAACAGACTTATGCCTTCCAAAGGTGATTAACTTGTATGCAAAAGATGCCAGATGACTGGGGGGGGAAACAACAACCAACAACCAACTAACAAACAAACAAAGAAAGAAAAAACAACAAAACAACAGCAACAACAACCAAAAAAACCCAACGACCAACCACCACCAAAATTGTTGTATGTGGGAACAAAGCAGCTTATCCTGTTAAAAATGCCCAGATTGTCCACAAACATAAGGCTTAGGATGCAAAGACTTGAGTTTCATGATCATGAGAGAATCTGGATTCCCAAGCAACCTCTGAGCAGACTCACAGCAGTGGTGCTGTGCTGGAGTCTGCCAAGTTTTGGATGAGGTACTAACAGCTCTCCTGCCATCTCTGTCAGAAGTTAAAATCCAAGGCAAACTACAATAAAAGCAACAGATATATTGACAGCATTAGCCAATGTGCCCTTTAATCCAAACAAGTCTGAATATTCAATTTTGCAAGTATGATTGTGCAACTCAAGATAACTGCTCCACCTTTTGTCCCAATGCTCTTAACTTAGGCATGACCTGCACTGTTTTCTGTAATACACGCCACTGATTCTGAATACATGATTATGAAAAGGATTATATGTATGAAAAGAAAATTTCTTCTAGTATGCAAGACTCTTCTTTTCCTACTGCCCCGTAAAAAAAACCACACCCACTTGTCTTTCTTTGCTTCCATGACTGCTATCTGTACTTCATACTCAGGAAGACCCTACTGCAGGAGTAACAGCCTCTGTGGACCTACTCAGGACAAGCAAAATATCTCTGAAACTGGCCGGCAGTTCAGCAATTAGGTTTTTATCTCCTCAAAACCTATGAATAGTTCTAATCATCCCTGTGTTTAAAATCGAGGGTATAACTTACATAACTTCCTTAAACTGGGATATTACACTGAAAAAAAGCATTCTCTGAGTGACTTCCCTACTGCTTTCTGCTGGTGCTACCAAAGGATAAGGCTGAGCTGGTGACACCAAATACAGCCAACACTTAAAAACGGAAACAAAAGACTTAGCTCCCAATTCTTCCAGTTAAGGAAATCGCTCAACTTAGAGATTTATTTAGCAGCACTTAGCAATGTATCAGATCTGACTGAGGATCTGGGAACTGCTTGGCCTCTTGCTAACACCTTTAAAAGGGAAACTCACTCAAGATGAATACTACGACGCCTGCACGTGCTTCATGAATGTGAATAAAAATGCAACCAATCAAGTTACACTGCTGAAAAACGTCTTTCTACAGCACACAGCTACACTGTTGGGCTGCCTCATGTTCAAATCTCAAAACACAATCCTGACAAGGATCATTCAAATTTAAAGAGTTTATATGGCCAGCTTTCTGTCTGCAAAAGGCTGTTGAAGCATTTCAGTTTTGTTTTTCACACACTGTCAAAAGATTTTTTGTTTTGTATTGTGTGCTTCCTAAGTCACAACAGAAATATGTACAAAGGAGCTATTCATGTTAGTATTTAACTGTTGATTGACAGATCTTATTCTGTGTGCTGGTGAAAGCACGCTGAATTGTAGCTTTGGCTTGAAGGAGCCAACAGTGAAACTGAACACCTCTTCCTCAATCCCAAATATCTACAAATCTAAAGGGCCTTTTGTTGAAAGAGTACTGAGGTTTAGAAGGCTAGGCAAGAAAGGAAAATAACTCTTTCTTCAGCCTTTTCCTTGTGCTTATTGCTATAGAGTTCAGCTCCAACTCCTGAACTCAGGGCAGATGTTTCTACCATGCTCATCAACACACCTCCAATAAGAGATTGTTAGCTTCTGTCAGGTGCTTTGTTTCCTTCCACATCAGTTCAAGGAAAAAATTTATGAACTTTAAAATGATGGCTGTTCTTATGTTTAAAGTATCTATGGCATAAGTAGCACAACCCCTATGAGGAGAGGCTGAGGGAACTGGGATTGTTTAGCCTGGAGAAGAGGCTCAGGGGAGACCTTATTGCTCTCTACAGTTACCTGAAGGGAGGTTGTAGCCAGGTGGGGGTTGGTCTCTTCTCCCAGGCAACCAGCACCAGAACAAGAGGACACAGTCTCAGGTTGCACCAGGGGAAGTTTAGGCTCGAGGTGAGGAGAAAGTTCTTCACAGAAAGAGTGATATGCCATTGGAATGGGCTGCCCATGGAGGTGGTGGAGTCACCATCACTGGAGGTGTTCAAAAAAGGATTGGATGTGCACTTGAAGCCATGGTTAGTCATGAGGTGTTGAGTGATAGGTTGGACTCAATGATGTCTGAGGTCTTTTCCAACCTTATTGATTCTATGATTCTAAAAGAAATGTCAGAGAAGCAGGCCTTGTTAAGTAATGAGACCCTGTTTTCTGTTCATGTCAGTTGGAAGCTTTGCATTTTGAAGGACCGAGTTAAAAAATCAAGAAGTAGCTGTGTGATTTTGGTTTCACATCTTTTAACAAAAAATTATCTCAATGTTTTTAAGCAGTATTTATATACAACTGGCTACTAAAGAAATTCAGCAAAATTTACAGAAAACAGTTGCCACTTTTACCTTTCTCTAATATTTTGAGGTTTTATTTTTAAATCTCCCCTTTTAAAACACTCAGATGAGCTCTGTAGAACAAACATGCTGGACTTTGTTTTTCAAATACATAGAAACAATCTGGCATGG
This sequence comes from Picus viridis, assembly GCA_033816785.1. Taxonomy (NCBI): domain Eukaryota; kingdom Metazoa; phylum Chordata; class Aves; order Piciformes; family Picidae; genus Picus; species Picus viridis. The sequence continues at coordinate 12,250,774 of CM066606.1, forward strand.
GCCAAGATACTTAGAAGGTATTCCCTTCAGAGGTGGATTTTTTGACCATTTTTGACCATTCATACAGCAAGACAGCATTAGATCAGACTGATTAGTGTAAGAATATATCACTCATAAGGGGTGTACATCTACATTATTATTTAAATTGTCTCTCTGGTGTTAAAACAATTTATCTAATGTTTCAAAATATTCTCACACATCAAAAAAAAAGTGAAATAATTGAATCAAAAGAAATATCATGATGGGGTTTTTTTTAAGGGAAGATAGTAAAAAGAGGAGATCATCAACAATACAATACAATACAATACACCAGGTTGAAAGAGACCTTCAAGATCATCGCGTCCAACCCATCAACCAATCCAACCCACCCAACAACTAAACCATGCAGCCAAGCACCCCATCAAGTCTCCTCCTGAACACCTCCAATGAAGGTGACTCCACCATCTCCATGGGTAGCCCATTCCAATGGGCAATCACTCTTTCTGTATAGAACTTCTTCCTAACATCCAGCCTAAACCTGCCCTGGCGCAGCCTGAGACTGTGTCCTCTTGTTCTGGTGCTGGCTGCCTGGGAGAAGAGACCAACCTCTGCCTGGCTACAACCTCCCTTCAGGTAGTTGTAGAGAGCAATAAGGTCACCCCTCAGTCTCCTCCTCTCCAGGCTAAGCAACCCCAGCTCCCTCAGCCTTTCCTCATAGGGCTTGTGTTCGAAACACCTCACCAACCTTGTTACCCTTCTCTGGACATGTTCAGGCAAGCCAACATCCTTCCTAAACTGAGGGGCCCAGAACTGGACACAGGACTCAAGGTGTGGCCTAACCAGTGCAGTGTACACACTGCAGGCTCATGTTCAGCCTCCCATCAACCAGTACCCCTAGGTCCCTTTCTGCCTGGCTGCTCTCTAGCCACTCTGACCCCAGCCTGTAGCACTGCATGGGGTTGTTGTGGCCAATGTGCAGAACCCGGCACTTGGATGTGTTAAATCTCATGCCGTTGGATTCTGCCCATCTGTCCAGCCTGTTGAGGTCCCTCTGCAAAGCCTCTCTACCCTCCAGCACATCAACTCCTGCCCCCAGCTTGGTGTCACCTGCAAATTTACTGATGATGGACTCCATGCCCTCATCCAGATCATCAATAAAGATGTTGAAGAGCATGGGGCCCAGCACTGATCCTTGGGGCACACCACTAGTGACAGGCCGCCAGCTGGATGCAGCACCATTCACCACCACTCTCTGGACTCAGCCCTCCAGCCAGTTCCTAACCCAACAAAAAGAGAATAGCAAGCTATTAATAAATACACACTTCCTATCCTGTATTTTGACAAAATTTGATGTGAGATTTTGTTCTCTGGGGGTGTCCAGTACTTTTGCCACACTTCTAATTGTGTAAACTCTGAAAGAGAGTCACATTTGTCATAACAACTTTCAGCTATTCAGGTATTCCTTCATTACTTGGCACAGAACAGTCTTCAAAACAAGTTAAAGAGAAGATGATTCTGGCAGCCAGACAAATAAGCCTTATGTCAGCTTTTCACACAACCCGTGCTAATAAAGGAAGTGTTTTCTTCCATTACTTAAGTGTGTCAACAGCCACCCAACAGTCATGTTTATGGATCTCCTTGCAACATTACCTTCAAGTTTTCATTAGAAATTGCTCATTTGTATTGTTCTATCAGCCTTTTATCATGACCTTAAAGACTACATTTTTCTAATTATGGATTTCACTCTTGGGAAAAAAAAAAAACAGTGATCATTTGTGGACATCTTATGGACAAGATCTTTGAAGCACATCAATAAAGGAGAAGGAATGGATTTAAACAGGAATTTTGTCTTGCACTTTGAAACTTTTTCCTGCATAAACTTAAATCAGCCAATCTTATAAAGGCTTTAAAAGCTTTCAGAGGAAAGTCAAGGAAAACATTCTGACAAAATGAAATGAGAATTTTGCCTGAAACTACACAGCCACTGCTTTAGTAGGAGCTATGTACATGAAGTAACCCAAGACAAAAAAACCCAACCAAACACACAATCCCCATAACACTCATTAAAACTTCAGAAAGAAATACTTTCCAGTGAGGGTGGTGAGACACTGGAACAGGATGTGCAGGGAGGTTGTGGATACCTCCTCCCTGGAGGTGTCAAAGGCCAGGTGGGAAGAGGCCTTGAGCAACCTGGTCTGGTAGAAGGTGTACCCTCCCATGGTGGAGGGGTTCAAACTAGATGCTCTTGAAGGTCCCTTCCATCCCAAACCATTCCATGAATCTATGAATCTATAAAATTCTTTCCCTGTGTATAAAAGGGAGCTTCTTCCAGCCCTACTGCCTCGAATGAATGCTACCTTACAATTTATATTTTCTACTTTATATGCATCTAGATGTTGTACATAAATTCTTTGTATGTACTTAGTTGAATGTATAGGTATCAACATTCTTTGAAAATTCAATTTTCACTAAGATTTTTTGAAATTCAGCCTGTTCAAAAACTTGACTCCCAGGCAATTGCAGGACTATTCTAACATCAGAAGCATGCTGTCAAATTCAGCATTAAAAATCACAGTAACCTGCACAAAATGGCTTCAGAATGTAGATAAAATATTCTAGTCTCAAGTACTCAAATATTTTAAATAGATCTGTTCTGTAGTGCTTTCACTCTAGCAGTAGTTGTAGTCAGGTGAGCAAGACTGCCTTGGAACTTCATCTAAACCTTCATAGTCTCTCTTTGCCAGTTAAATTGATTCCCCTCTGAAGCAGACAAGGGCAGCTGTTGGGACGGGCACAGCATGTGATTCTGCAGCCAGCGAGTCAGACACTGGGAAGAATAAAAACAATAACATAGGTAAACACACTGCAGAAACCAGCTTCCTTACATGCTGGCGCATTTCATTGGGCGAATGCATTCAGTTTGTATATGTGGCAGAGTTTTATTCCTCCTTACATGCTGGCACCCTTTGATTGGAGCATATTTGAGTTTATACACATAGCTGGATCCTACTGGTTAGATGTGCCAATGTGAGAGATAAAGAAAATATATAAAAACCAGGTGCTTTGGACAATAGATATTCAGGTAGGGACTTTGGGGTTTAGGGCTTCTCTAGGGACTTCTATCTCTGTTAGCTGCTTCGTCTGTTAAGGGCTTCCAGGACTTCATCTGTAAGAGGCACTCTGAGACTCTGTAATGCTGGGAATTCTACAATGCTGTAATAAAGGACTTCTAAGATTCTCTACTCTGCATTTCTGGAATTCTGCTTGCAGCAGTGGCAGGGTTCATTCCCCTACATTCATCACCCAATGGTATCCCATTATCAGGGATTACTATGACTACAACTGCACCCCAGGAAGGTGGTGTGATACCTCTCTTCCTGTCCAAGTTCTGCTTGGAGAACTATGTAAAAGGTTGATCTAGGTCATCCTTTTGGACAGCTTTTATCACTTGCATTATGGGGAACAGACATACTATGTGTAGGCATAAACCATCAGCTGATCTGAACTGCTTTGATTTATTATTATGTGTATTTATACTTTGCAATGCACAATGTTAAATATTATCCCATGGGGCAAACTGGAGTAGAAAAACAGCCCAGTGTCTTGTCCAGGAGCAGTGAATACTTCCCCTTAGAACACGCAACCTCTGGTAGCATTGAGCAAATCATTCTTTACTGGTCTAAGATTTTTGTCTTTAGAAACTGTAAGCTCCTGGTGCAGGAAACTTCTTGTGCCTTTGACTGGAACCAGAATGAGAAAACTCCGTCTCATCTTCAATATTTTGTGCACTCTGTTGGAATAACCCTAATGTAACTGCTAAAAATACTTGTCCAGTTCTGTTAAGGCCGTTCAGATTAACATTACTTGTATCTGTTTTCATCTTTTTCTCTTTGTGCAAGATGGTAGTTCTAAAGTTAGTTTGGCAGTACCTGTATAAACATAACTAGTTTCTGTCTAAACAGCTAAACCACTGTTTTTCACAAAGTGCCTGCCTAGGGGGAATTTCCAATAAGAACTGATGTAATACTTCTGCTTGTGAAACAGACAGACTGGGTCACCTGTGTCGTCCCTGGGCTGACTGCAATGATGTATCTTTGTGTCAACAGGGCGACGTGACCTGTTCTCTTCACTGATGCAAAAGTACTGGCAAGTTTGGAGAACTGCAGTTGGAAAAGGTAGAAGTTAGCTTTGGGACTTTCACTTAGGGTTGGATGATGGGAACAGACACACTTTACACAAGGAAAAGCAAACAAAAACAAGCTTAAAATGGACAACGTTTTTGACATATCCTCTACATCTAGAGAAGAGCAAAAAACTCATGCATATTCTGACCAAAGGCCAGATGCTGAGCCTTGGCTGTGCACACTTGGCTCTCATTGTAATCAGCAGGAAATCTGAGTATGTTGAAGGTCAGAACTGAGGCCTGATGTAAGATCAGAATAACCCACATGATTTCACCAGCTCCACTTAAGTGTAATAAAGCAAAATTTAAGCCATCATGCAGCTGATTAATGAATTTGATATTTAAGTAAAGATGCAGAATTCTAGTTAAGTAAACAGCAGTCCAAGGAAATTAAAGTCAGCATAAACCAGATTAGTGCCTTACTGTACAAAATGTCAAAACTCCAGCCATTTATTGTGGCTTAATTATTATGAGTCCAAAACAGTAAATCTGAAAGAATAAGAGACACACTAAGAAAGCAGACATTGAAGCTGCAGAAGGAACTGCAAGCGATGGGTGGATTTATGTTGAACACATTACCTCAAATTTAGTGTACAAGTTTACAGCAATAAATCTTTATCCTTAAATGCTGACAAAACCTGGACATTTCCAGCTGGATCCAAAAGGCAAGTGCACAAACTGTTCTCCAGTCCTTCAGCCACTGAAGAGAGGAATATTTTATCCTTTGAGAGTCCTACTGCCTTGAGTTAGCTTTGCATCATCTGTTTCGTCTGTGTTTGCCACAGCATCAGGCTACAATGAATCTTTTCCTTCCAAAACACCACCACTTCTGTACATCCTATGAAGGCAGCCAGACAGGAACTTGAACAAATAATTCCTGAACAATTCTTGAACAAATAATTCCTATTTCCTTGTTTATAAACAGGAACATATAGACTCTGCACATACAGATACAGTTGTTCAGAGCTGGTGAGTTATGTACACAGACACAGTCAGTTGCAACCTGTTCTATACTGGCACATCTCTCATTTTTATTTGAAAAAAAACCCTTTTGGCAGAGAATCATTGTCCTGGTTTGAGATCAGACATCCTCTCTTGCACCTGAGAGCGGCAAAAGAATGACACTCACACAAATGGAAAAGTGATGGAAAGTTTAAATGCAAGAGCAGTACATGTTTTACAGAAGCTACAAGCATAGTGACAAAAGAATCCCAAAGCATACAGAGTCCCCTACAGCATGCCCGAAAGCCTCCTAACACTTCCCTTTTCTGCAGCTGAGGGTATACACAAAACCCTCAGGGTTCTTTCTTCCCCCCACTGCTAGGCTACTCTCAGGCTGGCCAGGTCTGAGACTGGCCCCCACACCCTCCTCTCCTCCTCCTTCCTCCCCCTTCTCCTCCTAGCATTAAGCCTAGCCAGGCCTAAGAGGCCTCAAGATACTCCCCCACCATTACCCAATAGGGAGCATCTCCCATGGGAGCAGAGAGGGAAGAAAGAGGAAGAGAATGACTTTGCAGATGGATTTATAAGGCACAGGATTTATGGGTATGAAATGCACAGCTTCCTGTGTCCACCTACTGGGTTGGACCCTCTGGACACCGGAGGTGTAACTTATGTGGCAGGAACAGGAGGCAGCCAGCCTAAACTGCCATAATCACCCACATCAGCATTTTCCCAGTTTGCTTTTCTGTGAATAATCAGCAAGACTGAGTTTATATATGCAGAAGGTAGACTACAGGTAGACTATATTTAGAAAGCAGAAAATCAGCACAGCCAAGGAAAGTACAGAATGCTAAAAGAAATTTGAAGTGTTTGCATGTTATGAAGCAATTTTTTTCATTTTCTGTCTTCCCATGTGAAAGTGGAGATGTGGAGATATGTATTATGGTGCTTTATTTGTGTATTATGCTCTCTATTTTAAATTTTATTACTATTTAAAATATTTTACTACTAAACAAGAAGCATTCAGATCATAAACTAGCCAGGCTTAAAGTAAGAACCAGATGCAATCACAATATGAAGTTTTCCACCTGATAAAGTACTGCTTACCAGTGGAGCCTTTCTGTTGGCTGCTAGGGGTGATGTTACATTTGATCTTCATCTGTTCTGGTAATGTGGGGCATGATTCCGCTGTCCTACTCCATCCTGGTCACACTAGTGTGATGATGCAACATCACACTAGGGGGTGGACTAGATGATCTCTGGAGGTCTCTTCCAGCCCCTCCCACCCTGTGATCATGTGAACACAGCACAGCAGGGAAGAAGTCTACCAGGACTTCCCTGGAAGTAATTGATCAACTTTTCTGCAGACAACAGATCTGACTCTTGAATTCTGTCTTCTTGTTACCCTTACCTTTGAAAGTTTAGTCTTAAGCATTTAAAGGACTCACAAGAAAAGAAATGATGTGACAAACTTCCGTTTAAGTGTCTCCCATCTGCTTACCATCCTCACTTTGTCATTATTTCATGTCTGTGTCCTGGTTTGCCACTAAAAATGAGCTTTGGATTTCCACGTTATTATTGACTCAGTAATTTAGGTTCTTCAGAGTTTGCACATGCGGGACACAACATCTATCATTTAAGAAAGATGTTGAGTTGCTCAAATGTGTCCAGAGAAGGGCAACGAAGCTGGAGAAGGGTTTGGAGCACAAGCTTTATGAGGAGAGGCTGAGGGAGCTGGGGTTGCTTAGCCTGGAGATGAGGAGGCTCAGGAGAGACCTTATTGCCATCTACAACTACCTGAAGAGAGGTTGTAGCCATGTCTTCTTCCAGACAACCTGTGACAGAATGAGAGGACACAGTCTCAAGCTACGCCAGAGGAAGTTTAGGCTGGATGCTAGGAAGAAGTTCTTCACAGAAAGAGTGATTGCCCATTGGAATGGGCTGCCCAGGGAGGTGGTGGAGTCACCATCACTGGAAGTGTTTAAAATAAGACTGAATGAGGAACTTAGTGCTATGGTGATTAGAAGGTGTTGGGTGATAGATTGGACTTGATGATCACAAAGGTCTTTTCCAACCTGGCTAATTCTGTCATTGTGTGAAATTGCGGTGTTTTTTGTTTATTTGTTTGTTTTGTTTGGAGGTTTTGGGGTTTTTGAAAGGTGATTTCTTTGTTGTTTCAAAATCTTCCTCCTTTGATGCCCTAACTGTAATCACAGCACTCTTTCTGTTTGACTTAAAGCAAGAAGCAAGCATTTCCCTAAGGAAACAGAAACCTCTAATGGGCAGAAGCCCATTAACCACTGACTAGGAAGGTGAGAAGCAGGACAAAATCCTGTTGATTTGGTTGCACTTATTTAGCAGGTTCAAGCCTTGAAATAAGATGTAGATCAAAGATGTTTGAAAAGAGCACTAGATGTGTTGCTTTACCTATCCATTTAAATTGTTCACTATTCTTTGAAAGAGCTTCTCCACATAATGAAATTCCCTCTCCTGGCTCTAGCCAATGATACAGACCAAGTAAGATGAAAGTGGTGTTGAGGAGGAAACTACAGTATGAAGTCAGGAAGGAAAAGAGAAAACAAGCTGGTAAGAGTAAGAGGGAGGAAATAAGAACAGATTTTGAGCTAACTACATTCCCACAGACTAAATATGGTGAAAAAGAAGATATGAACTACACCAGATCTTCACTTTAAAATACCTGGCTTTTACTTCAGTGAGGTATTGCTGGTTAGCATCCAGCAAAGAAGACACCCTCTTAACTTGATAAAACCTTCATCCATACTGAAAAATACCACTGCTGTCTAGTGAGTAGAAATGCTACTTACTGGATTAGGGCAAAAAGTGAAAAAAGTGAACAAATAAATCTAATTGGATATGGGAAAAAATGTGTCTGTGTGGGAAAAGGTAATTCCTGAGTTGAAAACTAACCAAAAAGGAGACCTGAAATAGCAGAGAACAGTAAATAGATTCCTGTGAGATGAAATAACGTTGTGCCCTGCGATGAAAAGTAATTGGAAAGTAAAGAAAACAAGGAGATTTGAGCCAGAACATAACAAAAACCATCACAGAGCCTTAGATCCCAGCTAGCCCACACACTTCTGGTACCTCTTGAAAGAACAGTTTGTCTCCTGTTTGACCCAGGAGAGTTTACAGGAATTTATAAATGACAGCTGCCTCTGCTGAAGAGGACCCAACGGATATAAAGAATATCACTGCATTGGTGCTGCCTTTTCAAACCCAGAAGTGCAAAAACTCACTGGTAGATCAGTAGAATACAGAGTAATCAACACAACTAAAGCCAATTCTACTCCCATGGGATTTGGTTGTAAAACTCAAAATTTGTTACAAAAGCACTCATCTGAAAAGATTTTCTGAACTTAACCATTGTCTTATTTTGCAGCTTCCTGTCAATCGCATTTTATGGCTGGTGGGGAGGGGATGTGCAAGGACAGCAGGAAGGGCCACTACTATCCTTCTGTAAAAGAATCCCAGCTCCATCAGGAACTTTCCTGTAAACCACAGATTGTGATTTTGGGCATAAATTTCTTCTGAGATTAAATCCTATGTGCTCATTGTCTCCATGAAGGAAAAGGTTATACATGCCTGAAACTTGTCCATCTTTCCTATTTGTGCTACATGGTCTAATGACACTTCCTGAAAGGGGCACTATTTTGCATAGTTCCCTGGGGCACTATTCTTACTAATTTATGAATTATAAACATGAGTTACAGGGCGGTTTTGCAAAGACCTACCCATTATGATCATCTGTAAGTCAGTTACCATTCTTGTGCCTCATCTGGAAATGCAATGTCAAAGACTGAGTTCATGGAAACTACTGATAAATCTGGAAGAACCAGTGGTTAACCTAAGAAGTTACCTCAGAAGGAAGCTGAGAAAGCAGCTGCCCTGTGAGGTCCTGTGTCAACACACAAGTAGCCGGCACAAGTATGTGCTTAAGAGAAATGCCAACAGAGCTGAGGCATCCCACAAACATTAAAGATCTCAGTGTGCACCCCAGAATAGTGTTCCAGTGAGTGTGCTGCAGCAGATCTCAACCAGCAAACAAAGAACAAGTTCAGATACCCCCGTGATTCATTCAAATGAGATGGTGATACTGTCTCCTATAACCCATGATGTCCCCACCCTTGTAGACAAGGCCATGTACCTTGGCCCCAGTAGGAACTTGATGTACTTATTGAAGAGAAATAAATCTCTTCTTAACACTCTTAATGCCTGGTATAAACTATTTGCCTCACAATAACATGGGTAGCAATAACATTGATACATTGGCACTGTTTTAAACTGGTAAGTCACTGATTTTTTCACAAACCAATAATCCCAGATTTTCCTAAGAGAATGTTTTCCCCAGAGCCCTCAAGGGAATCTTATACGTGGATCTTATGAAGTGAAGAATTTAGACTTCTGCAAAAGAGTCAACTTCCAGTTTGTGCAGGCAGTTCTGATCTTGGAACCTCATGATTACGGCCAGTAGGACTGCTTGGTCCGAGTTCATAATCTTTTCTTATTTGTTGCATGTTTCCTCACGTATGGCTATTTAAATTCTGTTCACCTGAACATGGGATCCCTTCCAGAGCATGAACTGTTTTGTAGCTATGTCTGTGTGCTAACTTAATGTGCTGCTACTTTTCATTAGTGCTGTGACAAAGAGCAAGCTGAAGCTACTTTAGGCCACTGTATTTTTTTTTAACTAGGTTGGAGCGGACGACACCAAGCTGGGGGCAGTAGTTGATCTGCTGGAGGGTAGAGAGGCTTTGCAGAGGGACCTTGACCGGCTGGACAGATGGGCAGAACCCAACGGCATGAGATTGAACACATCCAAGTGCTGGGTTCTGCACATTGGCCACAGCAACCCCATGCAGTGCTACAGGCTGGGGTCAGAGTGGCTGGAGAGTGGCCAGGCAGAAAGGGACCTGGGGGTACTGGTTGATTGTAGGCTGAACATGAGCCTGCAATGTGCCCAGGCGTCCAAGAAGGCCAATGGCATCCTGGCCTGCATCAGGAACAGTGTGTCCAGCAGGAGCAGGGAGGTCATTGTGCCCCTGTACACGGCACTGGTTAGGCCGCACCTTGAATACTGTGTCCCCTCAGTTTAGGAAGGATGTTGTCTTGCTGGAACGTGTCCAGAGAAGTGCAGCGAAGTTGGTGAGGTGTTTGGAACACAAGCCCTATGAGGAAAGGCTGAGGGAGCTGGGGTTGCTTAGCCTGGAGAGGAGGAGACTGAGGGGTGACCTTATTGCTCTCTGCAACTCCCTGAAGGGAGGGTGTAGCCAGGCAGAGGTTGGTCTCTTCTCCCAGGCAGCCAGTACCAGAACAAGAGGACACAGTCTCAGGCTGCACCAGGGCAGGTTTAGGCTGGAGGTTAGGCAGAAGTTCTATACAGAAAGAGTGATTGCCTATTGGAATTGGCTACCCGTGGAGGTGGTGGAGTCACCGTCATTGGAGGTGTTCAGGAGGAGACTTGATGGGGTGCTTGGCTGCATGGTTTAGTTGTTGGGTGGGTTGGATTGGTTGATGGGTTGGACGCGATGATCTTGAAGGTCTCTTCCAACCTGGTGTATTGTATTATTTATTGAGCATCTCTATAGAGGGTTAAAGCAACCACTACTAGTTCATAGTTGTCAAGTTAGTAAGTAGACTTGGTACAACACCAAAGTTTCTTCCCATTCAGAATCTGAAGAAGGCAGATGACAGCCAAAATGGTTGCTGCTTCACTGTTCATTGAATGTGACCTGACCACTACACTTTCCTTTCCACCTTGCACAAAGGACAGCTAAAAGTACGTAACACATGAATGTAATAAATGTGGAATCAGTTTCAGTGTGGCTCAATATGCAAAGCTGCAGACTGTCATGGAAAAGAATTAGCTCCAACCTGCTATGAGGCTTCAGCCTCTGGAAAATGGATGTGTGGATACAAAGCTGGAGGTACAACTTCTTGGTCTGTCTGTTTTAAATCACTGGTGAGTCTCAGCCCTGTTTGTTCTTTGCTGAAGTGTGCAAATGTCTTCACACAGCTAATCTGAGGGAGCCTGCAGCCCATGGCAATGCCTATGCTTTGGAATCTCTCTGTCCAACAGTGTAGCTGACTCTCAACAGGGAAGCACAAGGTAGTGGTGCTGTGAATATGCACTTATTTGGAATCACTCTGGTTTTAATTGACAGCAAGCTATCCCTTAGAGCTAATCAAGCAGTAGAGAAGCAACCATTTCAAAGAAATGGTTTGTAATTAAGGCAAGCATTTAATGTTGCAGTAACTCTGTTTGACTTTCTCATTAGTTGAGATCCTCTTACTAGCTGCTCCATGGGTACAAATAAGAGAATTCCAAAGGCAAGACAGAATTTGGGTCTTGTTTTGTTCAAAACTAACTGGTTTCCAAAACCCCACCTTTGTTTTAGAATGATTCTGTGGAAAGAATTTTCCATTTGTTTTGAATCATTTTCAGCTCTGTGGAAAAGACCTGTCCAAGTGTTTGGAAGTTTCTGATTATGAAAGATGCTTTTACTGAATGTTGTGATTGTGATTTCAGTGTCAAGGACTACTACAAAATATCTGGTGTTATTTCCTTTGGGAGTAGGCTTTCCCTGTAAAGGAGTATTTGATATTTTGATGTCTTCAACTTTTTAGTCTTACAATAGAAGTGCAAGGTTAATTTTATTACAGACTGTCTATAAGAACATTTACTCTCCTTATATTTTAGCTCTCCATTGAAGATAATATTTTTTATAAGCAGCCACAGAAATGCAGGTCAGTTAAATGGAACCTAGTATGGGGTTTGCAACACTTTTTTAGAGCTATTTTTTTTTCTCTAACAGGTCACCAAATTCACTGTGCCTCACTTCCCTCATTACTGAAGAATTTAATATTACTCACTTCCCACAGGCTCAATAACGTAGGAATAAATACTTTCAGGAGCTCAGATGCTGCAGCAGTTGAGGCTATACAAGTTTCTTAGGCATAATTCAGCTCATTTAGTGTATCAGATTGTTATTCGCTAGTACTTGTAACATACTTCCTCAATCCGTGGGGTAATGGCACTATCACATGGCATGTGAGAAGACAGCAATAACTTGCATTCTTGTACCTTATGCATTTCATTTTCATTGAGAACCTTGAGTATTTTTCCTGTATGTTTTAAGGAATTTTACAACTGGAATATTGCACTGGTCTGCAGAGTGCCCTAACCACTGTGTTACCAAAATTTCTGAGAAGTCTGCAGATAACAAGATTTATTTAGAATTGCTTTGTGCCAACAGAGCAGGTACCAGAATGAAGAATGTGAACCCTTACCAAAGGGTTTTATTTTTCCAAGATATCAGAACCCCAAAGTAGGTAGAGAATATGCAAAGACATCCTTAATCTGAGTTTATATTGGAATGAAGCAATGAAGTGCAAAAGCAGAGAGGTGTGGTGTTTGTTTTAACTGGTGCAATGACTTAGGAAGAGGCTTTTCCTCTCACATTTGTCTTTTGTCTGGCAACTCTAATTTTTAAGACTCCTGGCCAGCCTGAAACACTGGATATTACATTTTTTCTCAAGCAGTGCCTTTTCACTCATTAGTTTTGAAATATCTGGTAATAGATGTAGCGAGAATTAAGCATTCAGTCCCAATAAGCTTTAGAGTAAGAACCATTGTTCCAACCAGTGTAAAACATTGTAAGTTAGTTGATGACAGCATTGATATTACAGCTTATACTGAAAAAAGATCTAGGTAAAAAGGGCTGATAAAACTTCCTCCAGGCTCTGAGTTTAAACAGGGCTATTTGCACATTTCCTTTGAAGCAAGATTTTACAAGTGCTGTTTTCTTCCCTGTGAGTATACTTGGAAAAACTCTCATACCAGCAGTTCCAGGCCCATTCAGAGCCCCAGTTACGACAGAGGTACCACAGGTATGAGTGCTTTCCAGTAGGTTTTTGAATATTTCAGTGAAAGGTTCATGGCTTCTATGTAACCAGACCTCAAATGAACTTGATTTTTGCAGTAGCAACAGACCCTCGGCATTTACAGAGTAGTTCACTAATCTTCAGAGCTATTCTTGCTCCTCGTGATTGCCTGTCATGCTTAGGACATGCACTGTCAGGGCCATCCCCTAGGAGCGTGATTGATAGGAAGTCTTTGCATCTCACACCAAGCTCTTGCATAGCTGTTCTGCAGCTAAGGCAAAGGTTTGTACCTGCCTGCAGGGAGAAACAAAGGAAGAAAAAATTTTTAGCATTCTTATTTGACCAAAATGCTTATTGCAAAATGTTGATGTTTGCAAACAGATGCAAAGACAGGCATCTTTTTGTGCCAGGGATAGAAGAGGAGGTTCATTTTTCTGATGCTCTCACAGCTTCCCAAGATAGAGACTTACAGAAAAATAAAATGCTGCATTCACAATGTGACTTCAAAAAAAAGGCAATTAAAGAAGAGAGATACTGAGTCTGACCCTGAATATGGAGCCATAGCAGAGAACAGGATGTGGCCGTATCAGAGTAGAATGTGCCACACCATCTCTTTATGTTATTTCTATAATTGTTATGAATTAAAGCAGCAGGCTCATGAAGTTTTATCCTCTAGGAAGTACATTAGTTCACACTTAATTACCATGTTTTAAAATGTTCTGCACCACCACTGGCCATAGGTGAACCAGTTAGCTAAACTAGATCTGGGAGAGCACAAGGCCCTGAAGAAATACAAATCTAAAAGCAAGAGTAGGATGGGCATGAAAAAGAAGCCAAAGTATGAACCAGTGAACAGTGTATTAACTTTACCTTTGTAGTTAAGAGAAGAATTTTTTTCGTACCTGGAAGTGAAATGCAAACAGGGTTGATTTTGACATTATGAGCCTACAAGGAAATACGAAGGAGGCAAACCTTAGATGTCAAGAAATAGGCTTTAAGAGGAAATAATGCAGTCACCTGTCTATACCAAAAGTTTTTACGGAATTAGAGAGTCAAAGCAAAGAGGAAAGCAATCTGGAAAAGACATAAGTTGTTTCATTGTTTGTTAACAAAAGACCAAACATTTCTTGTATTTTGTGTGGGAATGATTAGGTTAGAAGAATTTGTCTATCCCTATTTTGGAGATCATTCATCCCTGAAGCAGTACAGCGTAGTGCAAAGTACCCACAAGATTCAAAGATTTGAGATGCAATTACTGAAAAATCTTCATACAAGCTAGAAAGGGCAAAACTAGTCTTGAGGCCTCATAATAATAATCCTGTTCAGGGAGGACCACAATTTGGAGCTTCATGTAACAAATGTAACCAGAATTAAGCACTTAGTACCAGTAAGGCTTTAAAATAAGGACAGAGTCCAATGGCAAGAGATTTAACACATCTAAGTGCCAGGTTCTATACACTGGCCACAACAACTCCATGCAGTGCTACAGGCTGGGGTCAGAGTGGCTGGAGAGCAGCCAGGCAGAGAGGGACCTGGGGGTACTGATTGATAATAGGATGAACATGAGCCTGCAGTGTGCCCAGGCAGCCAAGAGGGCCAATGGCATCCTGGCCTACATCAGGAATAGTGTGGCCAGCAGGAGCAGGGAAGTCATTGTGACCCTGTACTCAGCACTGGTTAGGCCACACCTTGAGTATTGTGTCCAGTTCTGGGCCCCTCAGTTTAGGAAAGATGCTGAGTTGCTGGAATGTGTCCAGAGAAGGGCAACAAAGCTGGTGAGGGCTTTGGAGCACAAGCCCTGTGAGGAGAGGCTGAGGGAGCTGGGGTTGCTTAGTGGAGAAGAGGAGGCTCAGGGGAGACCTTTTTGTTCTCTACAACTTCCTGAAGGGAGGTTGTAGCCAGGTGGGTGTTGGTCTCTTCTCCCAGACAACCTGTGACAGAACAAGAGGACACAGTCACAAGCTGCACCACGGGAGGTTTAAGCTGAATGTTAGGAAGAAGTTCTTCACAGAAAGAGTGATGGCCATTAGAACTGCCTGCCCAGGGAGGTAGTGGAGTCACCAACACTGGAGTTGTATAAGAGGAGGCTAAATGAGGCACTTAGTGCCATGGTTTAGTTGATTAGATGGTGTTGGGTGATAGGCTAGACTTGATGATCCAAAGGTCTTTCCCAACCTGGTTAATTCTAATGTCAGAAGATTGTTTCAACCACTGTAAGTTAGTTGATGACAGCATTGTTATTCCAACCTATACTGAATAAAGATCTAGGTAGTCAACAAGTGGCTTAGGGGCTGGTGCAGACGAATGAATTTTGGGTTTTTCGATCTTGGGCAACTTTCTACTGCACCAGGTCAGCTGGTAACAGATGGAGTACATCTGTCCCAGAGGAGGGGAAAGGTCATAATACATGAGAATGGCCTGTCCCCCAAAGGTAAAAAGATTCTGGGAAGGGAATTAGCAAGTCTCATTGACAGGGCTTTAAACTAGCTTCGAAGGGGGAGGGTCGGAAACCAGTGCCCTTAGGCAGGAGTCTGGAGGTGATAAGCTAGAGCTAGAGGTGAAAGCAGCAGCCCAGCTGCAGTGCATGTACACTAATGCACGAAGCATGGGTAACAAACAAGAGGAGCTGGAAGCCTTGTTGCAGCAAGAAAGTTATGATGTAGTTGCCATCACAGAGACGTGGTGGGACGACTCGCATGACTGGAGCGCTGCAATTGACGGCTACAGGCTCTTCAGGAGAGACAGGCAAGGAAGAAGGGGTGGAGGGGTGGCCCTGTACGTCAGGGAGGCACTGGATGCTGTTGAGATGGAGATCAGGGATGATAGGGTTGAGTGCTTGTGGGTGAGAATTAGAGGGAAGACCAACAGGGCAGACATCCTGGTTGGCGTCTGTTATAGACCACCCAACCAGGAGGAGGATGTCGATGAGGCATTCTATAGGTAGCTTAAGGCTGTCTCAAGATCACCTGACCTCATTCTCATGGGTGACTTCAACCTGCCTGATATCTGTTGGGATCTCAACACAGCAGAGAGGAGGCAGTCTAGGAGGTTCTTAGAGTGCATGGAGGACAGCTTCTTATCCCAGGTGCTGCGTGAGCCTACCAGGGGTAAGGCTATGCTTGACCTCCTCTTCACCAACAGGGAAGGGCTGGTGGGTGATGTGGTGGTCGGAGGGTGTTTAGGCACCAGTGACCACGACATAATAGAGTTTTCAGTATGCAGCCAAGCCAAGAGGGGGAGCAAGAAGACCTCCACTCTGGACTTCCGGAGGGCAGACTTCAGGCTACTCAAGGAACTAATTCAGAAGGTTCCTTGGGAATCAGCCCTTAAAAACAAAGGGGTCCAGGAGAGCTGGACCTACTTCAAGGAAGAACTATTGAAGGTGCAAGAACAGGCTGTGCCGGTGTGCCGGAAGATGAGCCGCCGGGGCAGACGGCCAGCCTGGATGGGCAATGAACTTTTAATAGAACTTAGGGAAAAAAAGAGGGTGTATCATCTTTGGAAGAAAGGGGAGGCAACCTACAGAATGTTTAGGGATGTTGCTAGGTTGTGCAGGAAGAAAATTAGGGAGGCAAAAGCCCATTTAGAACTTAGACTGGCCTCTGCTGTGAAGGACAACAAAAAGTCCTTCTATAAATACATCAATAGCAAGAAGAAGGGCAAGGACAACCTCCACTCCTTGGTTGACACGGAGGGGAACGTTGTAACAAAGAATGAGGAAAAGGCAGAGGTACTTAACACCTTCTTTGCCTCAGTCTTCACTAGCAGGGCAGAACGTCTTCCAGACAGCTGGCCTGCAGAGCTGGCAGAAGGAGCCAGAGAGCTGCATAGTTTCCCGCTGCTCCAAGAGGAAGTTAGAGATCTACTGAGCCGCTTGGACCCCCACAAGGCCATGGGACTGGATGGGATCCATCCTAGGGTGCTGAGATTGCTGACAGATGAGCTGTCCAAGCCACTTTCCATCATTTTTCAGCAGTCCTGGCTCACTGGTGAGGTCCCAGAAGACTGGAAGCTGGCTAACGTGGTGCCCATCCACAAGAAGGGCCGGTTGGATGAGCCAGGGAATTATAGGCCTGTCAGCCTGACCTCAGTGCCAGGCAAGATTATGGAACGGCTCATCTCAAGTGCGATCACACAGCACTTACAGGATGACCAGGGGCTCAGGCCTAGCCAGCATGGATTTAGGAGGGGCAGGTCCTGCCTGACCAACCTGATCTCCTTCTATGATCAGGTGACCCGCCTGGTGGATGTGGGGAGGCCTGTGGATGTGGTCTACCTGGACCTCAGCAAGGCCTTTGACACCGTTCCCCACAGCAAACTCCTGGCCAAGCTGGCAGCCCGTGGCTTGGACAGGATCACACTGCGTTGGGTTAGGAACTGGCTGGAGGGCCGAGCCCAGAGAGTAATGGTGAATGGCACCACATCCAGCTGGTGGCCTGTCACTAGTGGTGTGCCCCAGGGATCAGTACTGGGCCCCATGCTCTTCAACATCTTTATTGATGATCTGGATGAGGGCATTGAGTCCATCATCAGTAAATTTGCAGATGACACCAAGCTGGGGGCAGCAGTTGATTTGCTGGAGGGCAGAGAGGCTTTGCAGAGGGACCTCGACAGGCTGGACAGATGGGCAGAGTCCAATGGCATGAGATTTAACACATCCAAGTGCCGGATTCTGCACATTGGCCACAACAACCCCAGGCAGTGCTACAGGCTGGGGTCAGAGTGGCTGGAGAGTGGCCAGGCAGAGAGGGACCTGGGGGTGCTGGTTGATTGTAGGCTGAACATGAGCCTGCAGTGTGCCCAGGCAGCCAGGAAGGCCAGTGGCATCCTGGCTTGCATCAGGAACAGTGTGGCCAGCAGGAGCAGGGAGGTCATTGTGCCCCTGTACACTGCACTGGTTAGGCCACACCTTGAGTACTGTGTCCAGTTCTGGGCCCCTCAGTTTAGGAAGGATGTTGACTTGCTGGAACGTGTCCAGAGAAGGGCAACAAAGCTGGTGAGGGGTTTGGAACACAAGCCCTATGAGGAAAGGCTGAGGGAGCTGGGGTTGCTTAGCCTGGAGAAGAGGAGACTGAGGGGTGACCTTATTGCTCTCTACAACTACCTGAAGGGAGGTTGTAGCCAGGCAGAGGTTGGCCTCTTCTCCCAGGCATCCAGCACCAGAACAAGAGGACACAGTCTCAGGCTGCACCAGGGCAGGTTTAGGCTGGATGTTAGGAAGAAGTTCTACACGGAGAGAGTGATTGCCCATTGGAATCGGCTGCCCGTGGAGGTGGTGGAGTCACCTTCACTGGAGGTGTTCAGGAGAAGACTTGATGGGGTGCTTGGCTGTATGGTCTAGTTGTTGGGTGGGTTGGATTGTTTGATGGGTTGGACGCGATGATCTTGAAGGTCTCTTCCAACCTGGTGTATTGTATTGTATTGTATTGTATTGTATTGTATTGTATTGTATTGTATTGTATTGTATTGTAAAAGGCCTGCACAATTGGTCCATGGTGGTTCTGCTTCCTCTACAGCCAGAAAGGCTAAAGCTACCGTCCACACCCAGACTGTAGCACTTTCTGCCATTTAAGGACAACAAATTCTTTCATGAGCTAAGCCAACAAGAGCAGAATATGGTTGGAAAGTACTGAGCATCATGTTGTTCTGCTTGTCTCTACAAAAAGAGTCACTGTAGGCAGGTCACCTCTTTTGACCTTGGGAAGGCTGTGTTCTTGCAACACAGCTTTCTCCTGGTGGTGAGAGAAGTGTGAGAAAATAGCTGTAAGGTTTAGATAGTGAATAGCACATCTTGTATCTTTGTGGTTTAGAGAAAACAAAACAAAGAAAAAAACCCACCTCACTTGTTAGTGGAATTAAGGTTACAAGAGCACAGAGGGTAGATTTTGTTTCTGCTATACATCAACAATAGATTAATAATGCTGAAACATCAGAAGGCTTAACTAAGTGTCCTCCAGGCTTAAATAACAAATTTAACTAATTCATCCATGTTAAGATTTTGCAGGAGTTGTCCAGAAAGTAAGTCCAAGCTCAATTATCTGCAAGAAGATTTAAAAGCTGGGTTTATACAGCAGGGGACCCTCTCTGAAGCTTCAGAGCTTCCACATCTCAGCACTGGGAGAAAAGAAACAGCTCACCTGCTGGTTATATATAGGTGAAAACCTCCAGAACACATCCTGAGTTCCTGTGAATCTAGTCATCATCAGTCACAGCCACACTGATGGGGATGGCATTTCTATTCCTGAAATATCCCTTGTTGTCAGATTTTCCCTTGTGTATGGCACATTATGCCTTCTCAGGAACTCTGTGCTACGAAGTCTTCTCAAATAAAATGTTTCTTTGATAACAACTTCCTACAAAATTTCTAATAATGACTCTCTAATACTAAACTAAATCCACCAAACCCTTACAATTTCATAAAATCACAGAATCCACATGATTGAAGACCTTAAAATCATCAGGTCCAACCCTAACCTAACATTTCCCTGTACACAGCTGTTAGGCTGTGTCCCAAACATCCTTTAAACACCTCCATGGACTCCACCACTTCTCTGGTTAGCCTGTTATGGTACCTGATGACCCTTTTGGTGAAGAAAACTTTCCTAATATCCAATCTAAACTTCCCCTTATACAACTTGAGGCCATTTCCTGTCATTGTGTATCTTGTTACATGGGAAAAGAGGCTGGCCTCCTTTCAGGTACTTTTGGAGAGTAATGAGGTCTCCCCTCAGCCTCCTCTTCTCCAGGATGGAGAACCCTAGCTTGCTCAGTGACTCCTTGTAGGACTTGTGTTTGAGACCTCTCCATCCTTATCACCCTTTTCTGGACACATTCCAGCACCTCAATGTCCTCCTTGTAGTGTGGGGACCAAAAGGGAAAAATTTTCAGAATTCATGTAATATTGCACTTCACTCCTTGTGCTGTTTTGCCTCCCTGTGTCCTTCAGCTGCACAGAAATCTTTGCTAATGCAACAAATAATAGTCAGACTGAGTCCCTCTTACTGTTGCCAGCCTGAATGATTTAGTAGTATTAACGGTTTGAGCCAGTATCTCTTACCGCTTAAGGATTTAAGCTGTAACCAAGGTAAATGGGTTGCAGTGACCCTGGGACCCATGAGTACAGTGACCCTGCTCAATATCACCTTCCCAGATGAAAGCATATGAAACCCTAAACATTTCTTCATCACCCAATGAAAGCTGATTGCCAGCTTATAGCACATGAATACCTCATCAGCTGACTGGTTAGCACTGCTTCAAAGGTAAGTACTTGGGTGTGCTAGAAGGTTTAATGCCTTGGCTGTTTAGCCATCATAACATGCAAATTTTTGTTTTATTGTTTTGTTGTTTCTAAGTTTTTGGGTTTTTGTTGTTTCTAATTTTTAAACCAGCACAGACTACATGAACATATTTGTGTAAGTGAAAAGTTGAGTCTCTTTCTCATCATATGGCTTGATATTTAATGTTCAAATATTGCTTTTGTTAGGTACTAGCTGTATGCTTGTTCTGTACACAGCACAAGATGCATATCTGGTGCTTAGGAAGTAGCAAACGTAGCAGATCTGGTGTGTGTTCTAAGGACTCTGGACCCAATTAATCATTTCACTTGAGGTTTCCTCTATTTGTGCCATGTATATTGGACAGGCTACCCTGTTACATTTCTGGTACAGTGGGCATGAGTACCTGGTAAGTACCTTGTTGTGAAACACTAGTTCCTCTATTATCCTCTGTGATGCATGAAACCTTGTTTACCATGGCCAGACAGTGTTTGGGACAGCTTGAGCAGATGGTTGTTTTGTTGTTTGGTTTTTTTCTGGTTATATTTCCTTGCTAGACATGCCTCACTTGCTAGACGTGTGTGTGGCTAGCTGGAATACTGCTCTGCGGTTCTACATGGACAGATCTTGGCACAGCTAACTGCTGTTATCATTGCTGTGTTTCTTGGCTGGCTTTCCAATATTTCCAGTTCCCCTGATCAGACTGAACCTGTGATCTGTGAAGCTGTTTGCTTTGTCCTTTAATTTGACTTACTAAGCAGAAGTATGATTGATATACCATATTTGAAGTTAAGTAAAACTGTTCATTTCTTGTAAGAAGGGAGAAGGAAGGATGAGAAGCAATGGGTGAAAAGTGAAATACAAGACTTTTTTTATAAATATAAAGCTTTTTTTAATTGTGAGGGTGATCAAATACTGAATGACTTTGCCCAGAGAGGCCCTGTTGCCTCCATCCATAGAGACGCTCAAAACCTAACTGGATATAGTCCTGAGCAATCTGCTTCAGGTGATTGTGCATGAGAAGGTTGATCAGAATGCCAGCCTCAGATAATTTGTGGTACTATGACACTCTCATAATTCAAGCCATGCCAAACTGAGATGCTCAAGCCCAGAATCTGGACTGACAAGATTTTTCAGAAATTGGTTCATAGTGAAAGAAACATAATAAATTCAGGTGTTCTGAAGTCCAGAAAAAGCACAAGACCTTCTTTACATCTGTAGTGTTATCATGCATAATGCTTCCTCCGATTCTGGGCTGCATATTCCCTTGATCACTCTCTGGCACAGAATCTAGCTCCATCCCCACAGAATACAGAATAGAATACAGAATTGACCAGGTTGGAAAAGACCTTTGAGATCATCAAGTCCAACCTATCACCCAACACCATCTAATCAACCAATCCATGGCACTAAGTGCCTCATCCAGTCTCAAACACTTCCAGTGTTGGTGACTCCACCACCTCCCTGGGCAGCCCATTCCAATGGCGAATCACTCTTTCTGTGAAGAACTTCTTCCTAACATTCAGCCTAAACCTCCCGTGGTGCAGCTTGAGACTGTGTCCTCTTGTTCTGTCACAGGTTGTCTGGGAGAAGAGACCAACACCCACCTGGCTACAACCTCCCTTCAGGTAGTTGTAGAGAACAAGAAGGTCACCCCTCAGTCTCCTCTTCTCCACTAAGCCACCACAGCTCCCTCAGCCTCCCCTCATAGGGCTTGTGCTCCAAAGCCCTCACCAGCTTTGTTGCCCTTCTCTGGACACATTCCAGCAACTCAACATCTTTCCTAAACTGAGCGGCCCAGAACTAGACACAGTACTCAAGGTGTGGCCTAACCAGTGCTGAGTACAGGGTCACAATGACTTCCCTGCTCCTGCTGGCCACACTATTCCTGATGCAGGCCAGGATGCCATTGGCCTTCTTGGCCGCGTGGGCACACTGCAGGCTCATGTTCATCCTATTATCAACCAGTACCCCCAGCTACCCCACTAAACTGCTGATGCTTATTTCTGTTCTTTTGACTTTAGGCCTGATTTATCTTTTCCTTTCTTTTTTTTTAACTTCTTCCATGCCCCCTTTCTTCCTCCTGCCCCCAAAAAAACCACCAAAATACAAACAAAAAAACCACCTGCAAATCACACACTGCTTTCTTCCAGGCCTTCAAGGAATAATTGCAGACCCAAAGAATTGGTTTGCTTAGAAAGTGCTCAAAGAGTTTCTGAAAATTTGACAGTATCCCTGGAAACAGGATCTCATAAAGCACATGCTTTTGGGGATTGTCAATACGCAGGGAAATGTGACTCATCTAAAAATGATACTGTTGAAAGTGCTGTTGGGGTAGTCAGCAGTCACCTAACAGACTAGGAGACTTGCTGCACATTATCTACTTGTCTTACCTTATTAGCTGCATTAAGTGAGTGGGAAAGCCTCAGTGTGGGCAGCTTTCCTGGTTTTTATATGCTTAACAAGAGTTAACTTTTTCAGGATGGTTCTTTCCTTGTAACTGAATCTGGAGGATAAAACTAAGCATCAGTGGATACAAATGGCAGAACTCCTACCAACTTAATTGGGATTAGGTTTCTTTGCATGTTTGAAATACTTTCAACTTTTTAAAGCCTTTTCTAATAGTGTATTGTTTGGAAGACTTCGATTTTTGTAAAGATTTCAGTTAGCACGAGAAAAAGTCTGAAAACTTTGAAATCTGTGCACAAATCCAGTTTTATTTCAGTTACCTTTTTCAGTAGCTATATAGAATACTTTGGAAACTGGACATTAGCTGAATTAAGTAGGATTAGTCTTATTAAAAAAAAACAAACAACAAACCAAAAACAACAAAACCAAAACAAAACACAAATATCTGCCCAATCAGTTTCGAAAATCATTGTGCATGAGGCGATTTGCTGCTCCTGTTTTAAACAAGATCTGACAAATGAAATTGTAAAAAAAAAAAAAATAAAGGGGGTAAAAAAATGCACAAAAGTGTCAAAATGGCCTAGCACATTAACATCTAAAAGACTTAAAAAAAAAAAAAAAAAAGAAAGCTGCTGTTAGTTGTATCTAGTGTACTACCCATAGGTACAAGTGACTGGAAGCTTAGACATTTATATAGTTAATTACAGTGAGAGTATACATACACAGAGGCCTATTAAGTATTGTCAGACAACATTTAAGAACCTTAATTCTGATATTCCCAGTGTGGTATCAGAAGTGGAATCAAAAGGAGGCTAGAATCAGAAAACAAACTATTTAATTCTGACAGGAGCCTGAGAAAAGGCATCTAACCCCTGAAGTAGTTTATGGCACTAGTTAGCTTAGTGTCCCATAACTGGCATTCCCCTGGGTGGCCTGAAAGCTGCCCTAGTGTACTCCTATGTACAAAGGTATAGAAATATAGCTGGCTGTAGGCCTTAGCCAAGCAAGTCTTCGGTCCCCATTTAAACATTCAGCAGGTCTTATGCAAACACATGCTGGTGCTTCTCAGTTGTTCTCCTGCAGCACTGCAGTCGCCTAGAAGAAAAGAGGAGAGGTTGCTGTTTTGAGGAAAGAGTCAGTCACACCACCCATTTCATGTTCTCAACATAGGCCTTTATTCAGAATAGCTTAACATCTTAAAATACTTAGTGAAGTTATTTTCAGTACTATGCACTACACACCTAACAAAAAATTACCCTGTTCATTGGTCCTGTGTGACCACAAGCAAGACCATGGCAGAAGGATCAGCTGAGGAGCCCTTCCTCCTTCAGGCTATATTCTCTTCCCCAGTACTCTGCTTTACTTTCTTTTGACCAAAACTGCTCAAAAGTCTAATTCAGACAGGCTGCAAAGGGAAACCACCTGTCCCTGCAAAATTCCTGGTGGGAGGGACTAATATTCTTTGACACTCAAGACAAAATCATGTTTTGTCTCAGTGAACTTTCACATTTGAATTCTCATGATTTGCAACAGGATGGTATAAACAGTTACTTCCACAGGCAGGCCATAATAACATATACTATTTCAATTATTAGGCCTATATAACTTATTATTTATTTACTAGAGAGCTAGTTAATTAATATTTTGTGATGGCCACTATGGGTTTACCAGAGTATTTTACTTGCAGAAAAAATTAAGACAAAAAAGAAGCACTGAATGTGCTTGAGCTAGGCAGGTCTTCTCACTCATAAAAGATACACAAGTATACTTTACATCACCCTTTTGGTATTTTTAACTTACAGCTCTCTGTCTCCCTACATCCCTTTGAGATCTAGGAAGTAGAAGGATGAAATTCCTCCACTGAGACTGGAGGGGTTTTGTACTGTGAAGTCATTTCAGGAAGCTGGATAACCTAGACATGCTACCACCTTCTCCCTTACTGGAATTTCATTTACAGGAATTCATGAAAGAAGTCCAATGATTAAAATGTACCTCTCTTCTGTAAGCCAGATCCAATTTCCCACAAAAGGTACAAACACTGCCAGATGGTTACAGATCAAAAGTATAAAAATAGTCCTAGTCAAAACATCTAGTCTTACTGGCTATCTTACATACTTCATATTCAATAAACACTTTAAAACAAAGCAAGCAAACACCAAATTCTTGCATGAATTTTGTTCAACATTTTTCCATGTCAATTTCACTTTAAAATTTGAAGTATAAATTTGAGTTTACTTTCTCAAGGATTTTTCATACTATGTAAGCCTGAAGTTTTGTTTCATCTGTTTGGTGAAGTTGTAATCATGTACTGTGACAAACCTCAAAGGAATAATTTACATGGCACTTGTCAATTATGCAACTTTAACTGGATCTTACTAAGGGCTCACCCCAGGAAATGCCTGAGCACTGAATTTCTGGCTTCAGTGAAAGATGAAAATGTTCTGTATCTAACACAACCAAACAGTCTTTGAACCTCTGTGGCTGAACATCAAGAATCTGTCTTTTCTCCTCATGTAAGAAGTTATGTTTTCCAGTGCATGGAAGAGCACTAAAATGAACCCTGTTAAATTTTCCCAGATGTCCTAGCTTGGTCCCCCAAATCTGATCTGAAGTGTTGGGGTATTTTTTCCAGCCAAATAAAAGCTCACGCCATTGCTCAGGAATGCAGACAACAGCCAACCAGCCTACTCCCAAGTCCCAGAGCAAGTCTTTCTGTCTTAAAGTTTTTATTTTAAAGAATTAAACTTATTAAAGAATTCTTTACAGTAAGCTATGAAGGTTTAAAGCAGCTGACTTGAAATATGATGCTTTTTGGCAGAACAGTTTAGGCAGGAATTGTTACACATAGCTTAAGCTGGCCAAAACAATGCAGCTGCTTCAGAGTTTTCCATTGACTGGGTTGCCTTTACCATCATTTGCTTCCTGACGAGCTTAGCTAGTAGCAAAATGCTCATTAACTCTCTTCTCTGCTCAGAACTGATGTCCTGCTGATTAAAGGGAAGCAAACTACAAATCAGGGAACTCCACAAACAAAGAGCAAATCCAGTAGTATTTCAAAACAGATTTTATGCTGGTGCCTGGATGGCCCCAGGAGAGATAGAGCATACAGAGGCAAGAGGTCAACCCCTTCACCCACCCCCACAAGGGCTCAGAACTCAGGGCCAGATGGGGAGCATTTTATCTTGAACTTACGCTGTGAGTCCTTTCTCCAAACTCACTGTAGAAGGTCATCTTGACTTTGTGCTTGTGTCCAGTCCTCTGATCAAAGGTGTTACAGCTGTCAAAGGGTGGGCTGTACAAATGCAGGCTTACAGCAGTCTCTGTGTGGCTTATGTTCTCCACACGGTGCAAGCCAATGGAGTCTGCAGCAGCAAGGTGTGAAATAAGAGGTTGTGTTAACAGGAAGGTTTAATGAGGGTTTAATGCCTGGAAAACTACTTTCTAAACTGTACTGGTGAGAAAGCCAGTTAGGTATGCCCACACTTCTATGGGCAATGAATAATGCATTTGGGGGGGGGTTAACTGTTGTTCTCTAGCAGTTTCCTAAATACACTGGTAATTCAAAACACTTTCTCTTCTCCCACACTTCATGTAAATTCTGGTTTATCTGCTAAAAGATAAAGGCCAACAGAAACCCAGAGAAACCTGGGGAAGATCATGCTGCTAGCAATTTTATAACTATCATTCCCAAAGAACTTCAAGATTATTTACTTTCCTAGGAGATGCTATTGTTACAGATGCTCCAGAAGCAGGAGGATTTGTGTTTATAAAAATTAGCAAGACATCTTACAAGGAAAAAGATTTTATATTGCTTATTCTTAGCCTGGTAACAGATATTAGTCACATTAGACATCAGCAACCTGTATTTAGGGTATGGACTTGTGGACAGTGATACAGCTGGCTTCTACTGCAGGCATGTGTTTCTTAATTAATCCTTCCAGTCTGTTAGTTTGGGGAACAGGCTTTTCATTTGTCTTTTCTTTTGACTAACATGACAAATTAGTACTGTCTGGAACATGTCCAAGCTCTACTGAATAGTAGCATAATTAAATATGTAATAAAACAGGGCACTATCTGTTGTGTAGTTACAATCAAGTAATGGCTCTTTCTGTGATGATGGTGTAGAATTCAAGCTATTAAGTGAAAACATAAGGTATGAAGGATCACCTTCATAAGATAAATAATTAGTATCCTACACTAAAGTAGAATTTGTGAGTTACTTAAAAGGCACCTTAAATATAAATTTATGACCCTGCTGTGAAAAACAACTCAGGCCTTTGTACTTGAGTTGATATGTTATATAATACGTAGATCTGTATTGTGCAACATCAGTATGATACTTTGAGAATCATGAGTACACCCTTAACTTATGTAAGACCTAAGTATTGTTAACACAGTTTACCTAAATAGAGGTCCATAACTGAGGATGAAGCTCCCTCCAGCTGGGGAGTTCCCAAGCTCAGCCACACCAAGGTATGTGCTTGAGGTTTTAACTCATCACATAGACATATGGCCCCCTTCTCTGACACTGCCCTTTTTTTGATGAAATTGTTGATGTTCAGCATGATGTGCAATGTCTTTCACAGCATCAGAATACATTACACACAGCTGGCCACTCCTGGATGGCCTCCAGTGTAGCACAAGGCGACGGTAGTTACACATATGTGTAAAGACAAAGATTTAGGGTACCTGGTGAGCCTTACTGGAGGCAAGTTAGTTTTACCATCTGTGGAGGAAGGCAACTTTTTCGGTAGATTGGGTAGACCTGAGCATCTCAGTTCTGCTGATGCTGCCCTTCAGCACTAGAATCTTTTGCTGATTTTTCAAGGAGTAGCAAAGAGGATCAGGACCTCTGCTCCTGGCTGGTCCATTTATTCCATAGCCAGCTTTCACTGTGCATTTATATCTAGGATTTCTATGACTGACCAACAGGACTGTTTATTTTTAAAAATAAGATAAAATAAAGGTAATTTAGTGACTGAAACTCTGTTTCCCTTATTTCCCACAAAATACTATTTAAAGTCTATATTTACAAGTCATTTCGGACTGTCATTGGAGGGACAATGGCGAATGTTGCTTGGCCTAGAGAAGCTACCCAGCATATTTAAGCATCAAGCCATTGTTGCAGTGTCTTAAGTGTGAGGTAAAAGGATGTTTGTCTTTTTTTTACTGAATCTAAACATAGTTTTGTTCAGAATCTAGAGAGCCATGTTCTTAAACTGTATATAGACTAGCATTATAGTGTTAAAGTATTATAGAATTATACTGTTAAAGGTAGTAGATAGCAAGCAGAATAGCAACTCAACAAAGTTAGGAACAAGGTTCATGGGTGGGTAGTTGTAAAAACAAGCTTGGTAGCTTACCATTGATATAGGCACACTGATTTTCCCTCAAAACGCGTTCTGATTTCTTAATCATTTCACCATTCCATTTTTTCTCAGGCCATTCAAACAGAGTCTCCTTCAGATTCCCCTGGAGGATCTTCATGAAGCAGTGTGAATCAGTGTGGTCATGGATACTGCTATATATGTAGAAAGAATAACCAAACTCAGCCTGATATATATATTTGATTTCAGTACAGCAAACAGGACAGATAACACAGCATATTGTATCTGGACATAGCCCAAGACTGAAATGCCATTGCACAAGGGTCATGAACAAAAGTGGTAGGGAAAAACATTCACAGTGATTAAGGTATGCCTACTTAATACCACTGCTTTAGAAACGTCTTAAGATAAGCTCACATACAGGAGAATGTGAAGAAAAGTCAGACACTAATTGATCTATGACTTTTCCATAGAGAAATACATTCTGGGGGAAGGGGACAGAAAAGTCTTCAGAACACACGCTAGTGGGCCAAGAATTAAAACAATGCTTTCCGCAGTCACCCTGGGCAGAGGCTGGCATGCATTTGCAAGTACACCTGATATTTGCAGATCCACCATGCTTGTAGGAGAAATGAGCCGTTGCTGCTTAATTTATATGGTCTCTTTACTGCTGTGGTGCACAGACATCTGCTGAAGAAAATGCTGTACCTCTCACTCTGATAGCACCAAGCACAGACAGCTACAGTAAGCTGTTCATTACACTGGCTTGGTAAAACATGAACAAAACAGCAAGGTCTGCTATGATTTGTCTGCTTCCTTGACCTGTCTCCTTATTCCAAAGTAGGGTTTAATTGGTATATCTGGAGAAATATGGGCTAGACATGCAGTCTAGTTTAGGTTTTATTTTTTAAACAGGTGACTAATGCTTATAGAAGTCAATGGGATCAGGACAAAAGGAGAGCTCTGCACTCATCAGGGGCAAAGAAGAAGGGGGAATCTGACTCTCTCAAACTACAGTGCTATCGGGTTTCATTAAAAAACTTTGTACTCGTACATAGTTCAGTAAACAAATGTCAGGGTTTCTTACAAACTGAGATGCCGAGAGAGAAGACCTTGCTTCAGGCACAAAAGAGTTCACAAATGCCACGTTGTCACACTTCTTCCACATGCCATGAGATCAATTTGATCCTCCTCATGCAGGAAGCAAAACTAGCTTGTGGTCTCAGTCTAGTTCTAGCAAATGCTCATCCAACTCAAACACAGTTTGACATAAATTACAGGATTTGTGGGAATAGGCTGGAAGCAGCAGAAGTGGTGGGTTTGGTTCCTATAGTTCTCTGAGGATAAAGTCATGGCTTCCCCTAGAGAACACTGTAAACATTTCATTGCATGCTCAATTAAAACAAAGAACTGTTTGACCATCTCCTTCATTTATCTATTTATATTTATGAACAATCTGTCAAAACCTGCAAATTTTGTTATTCCATATTTTGTTTTATACAACACTTTGTGAAAGATCTTCCAAAGAACAGATCCCACCCTCATGACTACCTTCCATGTACACAAGTCAGAAGGCTACATCAGCAGTGTGGCCCATTCTGAAGGAGGAGATAGGAGGCATGAACCTGGAAAAAAAGCCAAGTATTCCTGGAACAGGGCTCTCTCCTCACACCCTGCAGTCCTAACACAAACCTACTTTTCTTATCACAGAGTCAGGAGTTAAACAGGATGAGAGAACAAAAACTATTTACACTGCACCAAGTCCTCCTTCTGCAACCATACTCTGTGGGATAGGTTGTACAGACCCTGGACGGACTGTATCTCTGGGACTAAAAAACTTCCCTTGACAGAAGTGATGCTTAGATTTGCTAGAAAACCAGAGCAGTTTTAAGGGTGCTCTAAAAATGTCCATGAGATACAAATTTGCAAATACTCAGGACTGATACACCAACAAGAGCTCTGCACTGCTTAGTTTCCAGGCACTTTTCTGATAGCTTCCACAGAGCTGATCGAATGTCTCTTTTTGCTTGACAGTGAAAGATACAGCAGCTTAGTATCTGTTTGCTAAAACCATAGACTTTGGATACAAACCTGCCATGACCTTCACCCCAGCACAAGATCATCAAGTTGAACTTTCCATTTCCGCTATCCACAAGATTCCTTGTATACCTGAAATACAAAGTGTTTTCTTTTTATTGTACTGATATGCCCATAGAAAACCAAAATTGCATAAATGTGTTTATGAAGGAAGGTTGAGACATATAAATACACTTCTTTTTTCTTGTTCTTGAAGTTTTACTTGGAAAATTAAATTGTTTTAATTTTTATTTTTTTTACAAGATTTCTTTTTCTGGGAAGAAGAAACTAGACATATTTCATATTTTATAGTCATATTGGTTTTGACTAATTTAGATGATTGGAGTTTGGGAACTGTGTGTCTGAGACTAGAGTGGTAGACAGGATCAAATCAAAATAGTTATTAAATGAAGTCACTCCAGCAGCTGGCTTATAATTAGAAACAGAAGACTGCAGTGAAACAAGAGAAAAACATAGTCTCATACTTTTGCAGCTCCTTTTCAGATACTCTTGGCTTTCCTTCTGTTACGCAGCACTCATTTGTACAAAGCCAAAACCCCAAAGAAATAATATGACGGACTTTCCATACACGGTTCTCTTAGTCTGTTACTGAACGTTCTGTATATTGTATTGCAGCATCTGTCTGTGGATAAAATACCTGCAGAGTAAGTACTGCTAGTACTTACTGCTAGTGTCTACTTGTAAATAAAGTTTATCATAACAAAATTTCTTTTAAAAATTGTTTCATGTCATAACTTACAGGTGGCACGGAAGATTGCTCCTAAAGGCTTCTTACTGATGTTATAGAATGTGATATGCTCACAGGACTTGAAAATATCTCTAATAGCAACATCTGCTGTTAGTTTTTTCATACTCTCTTGCAAGCCTTCCCCAAGCTGCCACTCATCCTCCTCTATTTGCTCTAGACATTACTTTCCATAGACATTACTTCCCATAGTTGGGCTCTCCTGGTGCTTGTAGCTGTCACGGTGCAAGTAACCCAGTGAGACCTTCTGACTTGATTTTGGCTTTAGTCATGACTATTTGCACTTTGCTAAGTGAAAACAGGTATTTAACACCAGTGAAAGGACACCTCAGTCTTGCCTAAAAGATGCAGGCAGAGGCACATGGAAAGTGCACTGACATCAGCTGGGGTTCTAGTTAGTTAGCTTCCAGTGTCAACTGGATTTTTAGTTAGTTTCCAAGTAAGACCATTCTATTTTATTCAAGATAGGATGCTCATGGTGAATCAATTTCAAAGTACAGCATATACATCTATATGCTGCTTCTCACTGCATCCACAACTTGCGTGTTACATAGGTAGACATATTTTTACTGTGATGGCAGAACATAAGCAATCAGTGCTGGCATTTGACTGTGTTGTCATTTTTGTACTGTTATTTCTGTAGTGCTGTTATTTCTGTACAGCAGGTCTGGCTGGCCAAAATCAAAAGGCTGCCATGCATACTTCTAATGTTAGCACACTTTATTTTTCCCCATTTTTAATTCTCTGTGTTCTGTCACAAATTTTGTGCTTTGTTCTGAATGGAGGATAGTCAATGCAAGGTGAAAGGAGGCTAATGAAGTCCTGACATGCTTTCATGATGGTAAGGTTAAACGGAAAAATATGGGGGTGGGGGGTTGGATTTAATTTTGGTTTTCTTTCTTTCTCTCTCTCTCTTTTTTTTTTTTTTTTTTTTTTTTTTCCCTTTTTGGTTGGTTGGTCTTGTTTGGGGTTTTGTTTGTTTGCTTCGTTGTTTTTGTTTGGTTGACTTTTGTTTGTTTTTCTTTGCTTTGTCTTTTAAAGGAAGTCGTCAATAAAATGTGTTTGTATTGGAATTGAAGGCAGGGAAGTCACCAACGGCAGGAATAAATCAATTGTTAGCAAAGTTGGAGGGACTCAAAACCCTAACGGGTATCTTCCTTCCTCCTGGCAAACAGCAGAACCCATCGACCTCGGGAAGGGAGAGATCGAAGCGCAGTGGGCATCCAGCACCGGCGCCTCAACAGACACCGAACACCGGCTTTGGAGGGGTCCGTCCCCCCCTACCCCAGCAGGCCGCACAATCTCCGCGGGGGTTTCTGCTGCCGAGTTGCTTCTCCCGGGCTTTCCTTCCCCCACTTTTAAACCTTTTTGGTTGCTTCGGTGTGTTTCTGCCCCCTCCGCGGCTTATCCCCCTGACCAAGGCAGCACCACGCCTCAGCGGTCGCCCGGCCACGGTCCTAGGGGCAGCTCCGCCGGTCCCCACCCTCCGCAGGACCGCGGCTGGGGGGCCGCCGGTGCCCGCCGGTGCCGCCATTGGCCGGTGCCGCCCCGCCCGCTCCCCGCCCCCGCCCGGCCCCGCCGCGGGGCACCGCCGAGGTCCGGGGGAGCCTTTTGCCCTTCGGCCCCCTCGGCGCTGCCGAAGGAGCTGTCGGCTGATTTCGGAAGGCGGCTGGTGGGGCGTAGCGGTGGACCCCGCTGTCCGTCCGCGGCTGTGCCGCCGGCCCCGCTGGTAAACTGAGGGTCGCGGAGTCGCGGGCTGCCCGCTCCAAGACGTTTTGTACCTGTACTGGTCGAATTTGGCGTATTGTAGCCACTCCTCGGGGTTGCTCTCATACGACTCCATCAGCGCCTGCACCTCCTCCACGCTGACTTTGTCCTCAGAGAATATCCGATGGAGGATGCGGATCAGCTCCTCCAGGCTCTGCGCCTTCCACATCTCCGTCTGCACCGGCTGCTCCATCATCGCCGCCAGCCGCTGCCCCCGGCCGGCCCCTGCCGCCTCCCTTTATGCGCCGGGAGGCACGGCGGGAGCTTACCACCGCCCCGGCGGGCGGAGGGGCCGGGCGGTGGCGGGCGGGCCCGCCGCCAGCCGTGCCCGTCCCCGCGAGCGGGGCCACCGACCCCGGCAGGCGGGGGCAGCCAAAGCCTGGCACCGCCCGCCGCTGCCTCCCCAGCCGAGCCGGGGCCGTGCGGGGCCGGTCTGGCCGAGGCAGACAGCAGGCCTTTGGCTCGCTGGGGTCCCCGGCGGAGATAATGCGGAGAGGAGAAATGGCTGTCGCTGCCGGGAGGAAAGCATCTCTTCTGCAGCTCTCCCTCTACCTGCCAGGCCTCTTTGTGTGCGCATCTCCATCCTCTTCGGACAAGGTCTACAGCTCACAAAGCCTGTCCCGCCGCTAGCCTTACACAAATACATCCATCAGCTCTGTTTAAAAGCGAAACGAAACACAGTGGTATCTAAGCGTCAGGGAACATTGCTACTGGTTGTCACCTTAGTGCAGCCTGCCTGTTCCATGAGGACTCTGCATTGTGTGCTCCTCTTATCCTTAGCATATATAATATGCTAATATATAATGTAATGAATCGCGCAAAGGAGGCCAGGGTAAGGTGGCAGACCGTCTATGCACTCTTCTCTCTGTCAAACCTATATACTGGCCATAGAGCAAGCAGATGCCGTACCATCCATCTTCATTCCCAGTTTAGCTGTTAGTATAATGTTCATTAGTCAGGAATTCTGACAGTGGAAATCACTGTGCATCATAGAACTGTAGAGATACTTACAGTACTCACAGTTTGCAAGACCCCTTAGAGACAGTTACATTGAGGAATTCCTAGCATACCTGCTTTCTTGTCCCTCTTCTTGACCTGTGCATCAGGTAGGTGTGAGAAAAAGCAGCACCATTAATACAGCAGCTACAGCCTCGGAGGCTGTATGAATCTCTGGCTCCACTGCAATGGGGAACATATTACCACTGATTTAAATGGGGCTGAGATGCAGCACACTGGAGTGAAATATGAACACAGGCACTGAATAGTTTCCTTGTCAGGCATCAGCTCAGAACCTCTCCTGGCACACCAAAAGCAGACCCAACCTTATGACTACTTCTTTAACGAGTTGTGTTTGTGTGTGCATGTGTAAGAAGATTTCAAGCAGACTTTTTAAGGTCTGAGAGAACCTCCTGGCACACCAAAAGCAGACCCAACCTTATGACTACTTCTTTAACGAGTTGTGTTTGTGTGTGCATGTGTGAGAAGATTTCAAGCAGACTTTTTAAGGTCTGAGAGAACCTAAGGCCATCCTGAATCTCTGAAGTGCTATAGGGATACTCCAGTATTGGTATGAACAGCCACGGTTGTGGTTAAAGAAGAAAACATTCAGTCCCCTTGGAGAGAATTGCAGGTAATGAACAAATACAAGACCTTCTGTGGTAATTTGTTCAAACCCACAATTAGAAACAAGTGCATTTTCTTACTGAAATTTGCCTTAGGTCCTATTGGGTGGTGTTGGAAGATTGTGCAGGTGAGTAGCATTTTTAATTTCCCTCCCCAGTATTTGAGTATTCCCATATAGATACCATAAAAATGGCTTTAGGTTGCAATGTTAGAATTAATGTGAAACATCTTCTGGCATCTATTTCAAAGGCAGCATTCACTTTATTTTAGATGTTGTTTGGAACTCTAACCAGAGGAATAAAATACCTTACAAGTTGTTGTAAGGATCATCATCAAAATGAGTTGTGAAACAACCAATGAGATAAGCTTTCAAAACCAATTAAAGAAAAAACAACTTATTCTGCTATTCCCAGGATCTAATTTAAATGATTTTCCAGCAGTTATAATGACTCTCTGCTTATTCATACACCTATGTGCTTGGTAATGTTCTGGTATTTAAAACCAGGGGGAAAAAACAACAACAAACAACCCCAAACAAACAAACACAAGCCCAGAAACCTCAGAGCTTCGATTCCTTTGCCTTAAATGACGCCTTTAAGCACTTCTCAGAAAAGCAAAATGACTTTTTATACCTTCCTTTGTTACAAATGAGAGATCAGAATGTATCTACCTCTTGCAGTTTCAACTTGCTG
This sequence comes from Picus viridis, assembly GCA_033816785.1. Lineage (NCBI taxonomy): Eukaryota > Metazoa > Chordata > Aves > Piciformes > Picidae > Picus > Picus viridis. Next base: position 12,285,714 of record CM066606.1, read on the forward strand.
TTGTTTTTTGTTGCAGATTACCTACAATATTTACCAATTTGTCAAAGTTTTCCTTGGTTACCAAAAACTTACATTTCTCCAGTAGTAACATAAAATGCCTTTTTAATTTCCCTCCTCCCCTCCTAATACTCCAGTGACAGAAATAGCACAAGGATATGGGCACGCACAGCAAATAAGATTCTAGCTTAAGTCAGGCGATTTGTCACTGAACATTTAAAAAAAGAAAGGAGCATTGGAATCCACATGGCATGGGAATTGTCTTCACTTTCTGTTGTGTTTCTACATTTATTTCTAAAAATCATATATTTATACCCCTGTATACACTAACTTTTACACACATTTTGAAGCAGATAGCACACTGAATCACTTCCAGCTGTCTTACAATGCAGGTAGCACTACTGCAGCTCCTGTTCAGGAGCTGGACTACACACCAGCAATGGTATCATAGATAGTCACACACCAATGAAGGTTAAAAAACTACCAAAACAGTAATTTTTTGATCAGAACTCTACTGTATCAACACACCTCACTAATTAGGTCTCAGTCTTTGGATGGGACTAGTTCTCTCAGTCCTTAGCTTTACATGATTATCAGGTACTTAACAGTGTACTCCCATTAAATAATTTTGCAAGAGTTGCACTTGCTAGTTCCTGCAATCAGGGTCTTGTATTTTGTTTCTCTGATAAATGAGCTATTGATCTTTGCTTAATGATGGCACACCTTGGTGTTTCTTGGAAGAGATACGTAATTGCATTTGATTTTCTTGAATCTCTATGCTGCTATGACATCCATAGAATTACAGGTGGGTATTTCATACTTCTATGTTTAAAGTCCATAAATGGGATATATCTTCTTTGGGCTACAGAGAAAGAACAAGCACATAGCTTCAGGGAAGAAGCATAAAGGTCTAAAGACTTTTCCTGTATTTCATGTTATGCAGCCCTTGTGAAAAGCACAGAACCTCTGGGTTCACACAGAAGTGACTCATTCTTACATTCCTCATGACATAACTTTGTTGAGGGGCAGAGAAGAAACCAATAGCCCATTCTTGCTGATACACACACATTTAAAACTTTGTCTTGGAAAATGGGACTTTTGGCAAACTGCTTTATGGGCAAATGCCCAACCACTCAGAAGACAAGTATAAGCACTTCAATCATTGGACATGCTGTTCTACTCCAAGAGAGGCTTAGCCAGCTGAAGTGCCTGAGCATATATTTACATCTCACCTCCCATCGAGGTGCACCTCATGGGGGTTTTTCACATGACTTACTAAGGAAAATCTTTAATTAAGATTGAGGGAATTAATAACCTCCAGTGTTCATATACTGAGCCTGAATATGTAGCCTGGGACAAAAGACTTTATGATGCATCTTGTCATTCCAGATAAAAATTGTGGGCAAGTCTAAAGTGGGATCCAAGTTGGTCAAATCCTCAGACTGTTGTGGCAATAACAACTCTGTGTCTCTTCAGTCTGTAAACCTGGACAGATTTGCATTTGCATCACCTCCTCCAGGTACTATGACTTTCAGCCCTTTAACAGTGGTATTACGTCTCTCTTCACCTAACTTCTTGTTTGTGAGGGAATTCTTAAGAAAAAAGCTGGGTCTGCAGCTGTAGTACAACTGTGGGGGCTGCACAACTCAATGGTAATTCTTCTCTGAGGAAGATGAAGAACACATTTTGTCATGCAGATCCTAATACAGATAAAAGGTTAATAACCTGAACCATGGAATCTGACCTTACTGAAATACAACATTGTGTTGTGCAGTCCCAAAGCATTATGAGAGAGTTACTGCTTCTTTCTTTAAGGACTGCATCCTGCATTTGAAAACCTGGAGTGCTTCCAGTCAATAAAACCTAGAATTCCATCCCTTGTGCTTCACATGAAGGTCTTTGAATTCTTGGAAGGATACCAGCTTTACCAAAGAGATCTTTTGGGTTATAATCATGAGGAAACATAAGTAAATGTTTGTTACAAACGTCACTCAGATTGCTACTTGGAAGGAATGCACTAAAGTAGCCGTTCCCAAACTCTGATCTAGGGGACCAAGTTCAACCCTACATCCAAGTGGGATGACTCCTTCTGGGGCTTTGGAACAACACTGCAGCTTTTCCTCAGCCATATAACCTTGGAGGTGAGACTGATTCCTCAGTACAAAACCTGCTGCTTGCAGTGATTCACAAAAATAAGACTGAGGAGAAATTATATCAGACATAGATCATGCAGTGAAAAATCAGCAGGCTACAAAATGCAGTGATCAAGGAGTGAAACAAGGGCACCACTAACTGCTAAACAAAATGTGCACAAGTGAAGGGAAAAAAAAAAACAAAATACAGTGAAGAGCTGTGAGGCACTAAACCACACAGTGCAGAACAGATCAAAGTGATTTATTCCAGGAATCCTCTTTTGGAAGGAGGTTAGTACACTATGCACGTTATAAATGAAATATAAAATATTGACATTTCTCTCTGCGAGAAAAACACTCTAAGGTTCAGTTTCTTTCAATTTGTGGTATTTATATGAGAAAACAAAAGTGCTGTCTAGTCTTCTGTGCACTGACAATACTTACTGTATATTTTTCTGTTTGGAGCCCTTCTCCTTGAGGTTTCCTCTTTCACAGCTAAAGAGCTCATAATGCATTTTAGTTCCCAAGAGCTACTGGGGTTATTAGTTCTGCTACCAAACTGAGATTGAGGGAAAGACATTTTTGTCCGCTTTAGTGCCATATACTGATTTTTGCAATTGGAACATGTAACTTGAACCTTCCCTCCCCCCTTTCTTTTTTGTGCTTAAGCTCTGCATGCAATTACAATTTAACACTATAAATACCTATCCATTGGATGGAGTGAATAAACAGTTTTCTCATGGAATTTTCCCACAAGAAGATACAGAGCAAGGACACCAAGACTGCTGTACTTTTTCATAGATCTTACTAATTAATGTTTGTCAACAACTTTCAATAAGGAAAGGTATGAGTGCATTGAGATTAGTACTTCCTCGCCATCTGCAACCAGCATCCTTAACAAAAAAATGTGCTGAACCTGGATATTGGTAAACATTTAGAGCAAGCCTGTATGGAGGCTGAAGAGGTATTTAGGAATTCAGAGATTGCTCCTGAAGCTGAAAGAGGGACAATGTTTTTCCCGCAACATGCAATGTTTTTTCTTGAATGTGCATAATAATTTGTATCAACTAACAACTATCGCAAGGAATGATCTCTGGCACAGTGGCCAACTTGCAAAGAACAGTTTGCATCTGTATTACTTACCTTTTAATCTTTGGAACAGGCTGGACACGTCCAAAATGCCCACCAGAAACAGTCTCTTGCCAACTTCTGAATTGTGTGCAGGCCAAAACCTGTGCCAGCAGCTGTTCTACCAAGTAGCTGTAGAGATGACTGAACTACAGTGCCCCAGAAAAGTCTTCTGGCACTGCTGAGTGTAGTGACATAGATGTAGTATGACTGGCTCAATATTAAGCTTTTAACATATTTATTTTGGTCTCCTCAGTCAATAAAACAATTCATTCAACCTTTCATAAGGACCTATTTTATCATTAAACAACCTCTAAATGATTTTTTTCCCCTCTCTAGATATTTTGACATCAAGTCTCAAGTTTCTGGAGTAAGATATCATGGAACATACCTGAACTGTGTCCAGTTCTGGGCCCCTCAGTTTAGGAAGGACATCGAGACACTTGAACGTGTCCAGAGAAGGGCAACAAGGCTGGGGAGAGGCCTTGAGCACAAGCCCTATGAGGAGAGGCTGAGGGAGCTGGGGTTGTTTAGCCTGGAGAAGAGGAGGCTCAGGGGTGACGTCATTGCTCTCTACATCTTCTGAAGGGTGGTTGCGGCCAGGAAGGAGTTGGTCTCTTCTCTCCAGCAACCAGCACCAGAACAAGGGGACACAGTCTCAAGCTGCACCAGGGCAAGTTTAGGCTCAAGGTGAGGAGAAAGTTCTTCACTGAGTCGTTTGTCATTGGAATGGACAGCCCAGGGAGGTGGGGGAATCACCATCCCTGGAGGTGTTCAAGAGGGAACTAGATGTGGCACTTGGTGCCATGGTCTAGTCACGAGGTCTGTGGTAACAGGTTGGACTCGATGATCTTCGAGGTCTCTTCCAACCTTAGTGATACTGTGATACTGTGAAATCTGATGGTATTACAGCTGTTAAAGCGAGTGCAGAGTGGGGACAAGAAAAATACATAGAATTTTATGTTATTCAGTCCTGGGAGTATATTGAGTATCATATTAAGCAAAGCTGAAGCAAGGTCTCGGCAAATAAGAACAAATATATCTAAACTGCTTTGTTGTCAAATGTTGTTCATGATGCAGTGAAAAATGATACCAAACCCACTTCTTTCTTTTTAATGCCCTTGGCATTTTATACAAGGCTAACAGTCATAATCATGAAGAAAAATGCAGACATAATGGCATTTTTCTCTTCTTCCTTTGTCTCACTGCCGAATATGAGGATGTTGCAGTACATAAGGGCTTGAGTAACCTTTGCACAAAATCCTTGAAGAGTAATTAAGACTTCAGGATAGTAGAAAACCCAGCATAAGCCTGAAGTTTGTGTAGCTAGAAGCAGAATTTGATCTGCAAAATGAGCACGAACAGCAGCAATGGATAAACAAGCTGCTTTAGTGTTGAGTAGTCTGCAGAACACATGTGTGAACTTCCAGCACCCCTCTTAGACTTTACTGTAGATCACTCAGTACATTTCAAAATTATGTTGTGTAGATAATTAAGACACATCTTCTGTTAATACCTTAGCAGTAATTCTTCAGCTCATAAAAGTAAATATGGCACTGGCTCTATGTGCATGACTACTACAATTTCACTCCTGTAACTTCAGATTCACTTAGCTGTGTCATGTTTTCCATGTGCTTTTAAGACCACTGCAAGTTACAAATTAGAAGTTTACAATGGTTTAGAGACCAGCAATAATCACCTGAACAATAATTAATATAAATAATACTTCCCAGTTTAGAGGGTTTGAACTTGATGGTCATTACTTTCAAAATAAGAAAGCTTATGGTGCCCAGCACCATTTTTTAGTATCAGGATATTGTATTGTAAGGCCATTATAATACTTGTCCCTTCCTGTATTTATCTTTATTTCTCAGTCTTTAAAAATTAATTTACCAAATTTTCCAATCCATCTATTCTGTTAATTCAATTATATAAACCCAAGTGAATTAAATTTTATTACAAATATTGGATAGCTCAGTACTGTAGCATCTCTAAGTGGAACACAATACTCCAAGTCAGTCTACACTTTTTTAGACTTATACAATTCTCACAGGCTTGCCCAAAATGTGAACCTTTAGTTTCAGATCCTTTTTCCTCCCAGTGCAGCAACTGAAGTCACTTAAAAGTACACAGTCAATGCTTTTACTCAAGGCATACTGAAATGAGAGAACATATTTCAGATTTTACTTAAGCTTCTGATGTTTCAAACTTACTGGAATTATTCTTTTTAAAGAGGTATGTTACATAAATTTTAAAGCATTTCAGGATCATCTGTGATTTTAGATACTGTAACTGTCATTTTCCAAAATGTGAGATTAAACATGATATTTGTCTTTTGCAAATTCCACAAGCAACATTTATTTTTTTCACCCAGTACATTCTGTATTTAACATGTTTGGAATCTACTCTGTTACATAAGAATATGCACGAGGAAAACTTTGTGACACTTAAACCAGTCACATCCTGACTTCAGACAGATAAAGCCCATCAAGTTCCCAGAAATAAACAAGCGTTGGCTGGCTCCCTGATGTGAGAAGGTACAAAACTCCAAGAGTAACAATAAGGACTCCCTGTAAGGGAGGTACCTGGCATAGTTAGCAGAATTGAAACGGCAGTCATTAAGCAGAATAAAGACAGCCGTGTAGAGCATTCAGGAAACAGAATGCAAGAGCTGGATCAGGTGTCGCTGTATACTGGTTAACTAGGTGGGCCAAAAACTAATTAGTAGGGGTTCGAGAAAAGCTAGAAACAGAAAAATGCTGGAGCAAACATTAATAAACAAACATTGTTCAAGAAACAAGCCAAGTTTTAAACAAATGAGTAATTAAAATCTGCATGATACCTTGCAAGATACAATTACTTGCATTTCTCCTTCACCTTGAGTTCCTAGTAGGTTGGGGTTTTTTTGAAGACCAAAAAAAAAATCCTGCTCCTAAAACACACACCTACCAAATTTCTTGCATCACTTCTGAAGAGTGTATTTGCAGTTGTATCAGTAGTTTCATTTAAGATCAAATGAGGTGAAAGGCACCAATAGAACATGTTTTGAAGAGCCAGAGTAGTAGCTTATCTTAGGTAAACATACTGCCACACAGAATGAACTACTGTATTTGTAAAGCTGGCAAGTGGGCCTATTACGAAAAACGCTTGTGAAAAAAAAAAAGAGAACTAGGAGTAACGATGCCAATTCCTTTGTCCTCGTGTACCCTCTAGTGGCTGTGCAAAGTCACATTGCCTTCACGGGAACCCAGAAGGCAATTTCCTCAAGAAGACGAAAAGCAGTGCCTACCTCTGCAGTAGTTGTCTTAATCCTGCCGTGTTGCCTTAATCCACATTCAGGTTTATCACTTACGAAGTGCTAAATTACAACCAGTGACTTGCACAGTGAGCATTCAGGACACGTGCCTGTGTCGCTGTGCCAAACTTGCAATGCTGTATGCAAACTGCTGCAATATCAGTGAGTTCAACTAAGTGTTACTTCTCCAGAAGTCCTCTAAAGGTGGAAACAGTGTGATGCACAGGGTGCAGAGACTACATAAGAGCCTCCTGGATGTGAAACGGCAGCACATGGCTCAAGACTGTTGTACAAGCATGCTTCAAACTAGAACAGGCTGTTTTGCCTGTGTATGTGCTGCAGTCATTTATGTCAGGGACAAAAACTGTTATCCAGCAAAAGAACACTCTGCAAGCAAATAGCTGACATTCAATTTAGTTCACCTCAAACCATCACAAAAGATTTTACAAGACAACATTTAAATTAAATCCACAAAAAGCAACCCCCGTACTCAAACTCTTCAATGCCTCCAATAAATAAAAACAAGCATCAGTACTCTACACAAGGTACCAAGCCTTCTCCAGGATGAAAAAACACATTCCTCACATTAGGACTTAGTAAAAGGAAATGAAGTGCTAATGGAACATGCAGCTGCTGAAACAGGAAAGTAACAGCAGCCAAAAGGAGAATATATAGGAAAGGATTTTAGCATTTCCTCTCACAAGAATGCTACTGGTTGAAAGGGACCTCTGGAGATCTAGCCCAACCCCCTGCTAAAGCAGGTGTGCCTAGATCAGGTTGCACAGCAGTATGTCCAGGTGAGTTTTGAAAGTCTACAGAGCAGACTCCACAAGCTCTCTGGGCAGCCTGTTCCAGTGCCACATCACTCTTAAAGAAGTTTTTCCTTATGTTTAGGTGGAACTTCCTGTGTTCTAGTTTATATCCATTGTCCCTTGTCCTTCCACTCAGCACCACTGAAAAGAGCCCAGCCCCATTCTCTTGATTTCATCCTTAAGACATTTATAAATTATAAGATCCCCTTGGTCTTCTCTTTTCCAGGCTAAAGAGCTCTGGAAAAGAGGTCTCTCTTCCTCCATTAACTGAAGATGCAACAGCTAGCTGCATCATTCCACTTATGGCAATAGTCACTAAAGAAACATTTTGGCAGCTGCTGAAGTGTCCAGCTTTCAACAAACCACTACACAATTTGAGCAAGAGGAAAGTATTTCTGAGGCCTATCATTATGCTGCGCCATATAAATGAGGTACTTATACTACCAACACGGTGAAGGCACATGATGAAGTAATTACATTATAAACCAAAACCAAAATGTTAAGGGGAAAAAATAATTTAAACCCCCCAAAATACTGTCTTGAAATGACATGAGGTAACATCTACTTGATGGAAGATTTCACAAGTAATAGAATGCACACAACAGATGCGCGACACGTCAAAATGAAACCGAATCCCGGGTTGCACAGTAAACATTCCTTTTAATTAAAAGGAACTTTTGTCTTCAGTACAGCATACAGTGACAGAGCTATCCAGCCAGTCCTCCACACAATCATGAAAATTTCCCTTCAGATACAGCAATAGAGAACACAGCAACAAGGGAGCTGCCTCTGCGCTATACAAGGCAGATGCCTGTTTTTTTCTGTACCTCAGACGGTCAGAGAAGCCGGATGACTGGGTAGCTTAAATAGCTCTTCTTTTGTGCTACTTGACTGCATCATTGTTATAAATGTACAGTCATAAGCAGAAATGCAAAAATCCTTCTTTCTGTGTTTATAGGTTGAGTTTCACAAAGTTAGCCCCTTTTCCACTTGTGTAGACACCACCCAAACAACCGTATTATTTGTCACTCATCCCCAGGCCTGAGTTTTGCAGTAATGCAGTACAAGTTTGCCATCACTTCCAAAACACTGCAAGGAGAAAACAAACACAACCAAGAGCCGTTAGATTATTCGTGGGCTAGCATACACATGAAGCAAAACAAAGCCCCCCACCAGATAACTGTGTCATGGAGTACTGCTATCAATAACAAAGCTCTCCATCATAAATATAGGCATAACAACACATGTGAAGGAATGCATTTCCAGACACATCTCTTTAAAACATATTCTTGCAGATTTGTGACTTTCAACTGCATTATACTAAAAGCAAGCTATAACCAGCATAGCTAGGGGCAAGTACCAGAAGTGAACTGACCAATTCTCCTAAGGACATTACAAAAGGATATTTAAGATGAAAATCACCTCATAGAGAGTCCCAACTTCTTGGTCTGGAGATGGAGCAAAAGACTGGTTTACATATATGAACTGTAGGAAAAGAAAACAGAAAATGGAGATCTCCTATAGATTTCATAGGAGAAGCAGCAGCATTTTGCAGACACAGGTGAGTAAATCTGCGCTCCATTCCCCATTTACTTAATAGGCTTTACAATCCACACCAAAATACCACAAATCAGTATTTTCACTTCAGGGTGGAGGAGTGACCTGACTTCCAGAAGTCAGCTCTGACTGGCAAACTAGACCAAGCCAAAGCAAGTGTGTTGACTTCCTACAAATTGACCCATTAGTCTCCCATACAGCAGCCTAAGGTGAACCGGTTTAGTTCTTCCTCTCCTTTCAAGTACCCAAACCATTTTGCTATTCCAAACTTACTTTGGTCAGAAGAGCAGACAAAAAAAAACAGAGTTATTTCGCCCTTTTTGAAGTCATCCTTCTCATGTCCTGCTGCAAATGTATATAAAAGTAATGTCAATGAGGGCCTGGGATCTGCAGTGTGAGATAGCAATGTGTAGTAGGGTAGCCTTGGGAAAAACAAACTCCACGCTTTCCAGGTGAAAGAGAGAGCTAGTGAAGCTATGCCTACATGCTCAAGTAAGAGCCTCCAGACCAAAAATGAAGTTATTTCATCTACACTTTACCTACACATTTGATTATATTGCTGAGTCTAGCTCTAACTTTGAACCTTAAAATGAAAAAATTAAAATGTATGGATGTTAAGAGCTTAGTTCTAATCACAAATTAGTACAATCATATTTCTGAAGTCAATTAAATATGAGTCAATTTGCCCAGGTGGCCAAGAAAACCAGCATCATCCTGGCTTGTATTAGAAACACTGTGGCCAGCGGGAAAATAGAGGTGATCAATCCCCCTGTACTCAGCATTGGTGAGGTCACACCGAGTATTGTGTTCAGTCCTGGGCCCTTCACTACAAGAGGGAGATTGAGGTTCTGGAGTGTGTTCAGAGAAGGGCAATGAGGCTGGTGAAGGGCCTGGAGCACACGATCTCTAAAGATGTGAGAGAGCCGGTGTTGTTTAGTCTAGAGAAGAGGAGGCTGAGGGGAAACCTCATTGCTCTCCACAACCATCTCAAGGGAGGTTGGAAAGAGGACAGAGCCAGCCTCTTTTCCCTGGTACCAAATGACAGGACTAGCAGAAAAGGTCTCAAGCTGTGCCAGAGAGAAGTGGTAATGTCTACTTTGAATCAGTTTTACTTGTGGTAAACACTTACTTTGATTTTGCCAAATTTCCTGCTAAACACCACAATTTAGATCACTATCATAGAATGGTTTGGTTTGGAAGGGAACTTTAAAGGTCTTCTAGTCTAATCCCCCTGCAGTAAGCAGGGACATATTTAACTAGCTCAGGTTGTTCTGAGCCCTGTTCAAAATGACCTAGAATGTTTCCAGGAATGAAGCACCTACCACTTTTCTGGGCAACATGTTCAGACCTGAAATGATTCAAGATTATGGAGCGCAAGGCAATTTCATGGAAATACTATGCATGGCCGGGAGATCAAGAGAGGAGATTCTCCCCTTTTACTCTTCTCTTGTGAAACCCCACCTCAAACACTGCATCCAGTTCTGGTGTCCCCACTGTAAGAGAGATGCAGATCTATTGGAACAAATCCAGAGTAGGCCACAAAAATGATCCAGGAGCTGGAACCTCTGCTATGAGGATAGTCTGAGGGAACTGAGATTGTTCAGCCTGGAGAAGACTCCAGGAAAACCTTAGAACTGATTTCCAATACCTGCAGGGATCCTACAGAAAGGCTACAGAGGGACTTTTTACAAGAGTGTCCACCCACAGAACAAGGGAAAATGGATTTAAATAGAATAGGTTTAGATTGGATTTTAAGAAGAAATTCTTCACTACAAGGGTAGCAAGACCCTGGAACAGATTTTCCAGACGTTGTGGATGCCCTCTCCCTGAAGATGTTCAAAGCCAGGTTGGATGGGACCTTAAGTAACCTGGGCTAGTTGAGAGGCATCCCTGCCCATGGCAGGGGGTGGATTAGACAACCTTTAATGTCTCTTCCAGCCTATTCCGTTCTATGGTTCCAGTGTTTCACCATCCTCATGGTAATGTATTGCTTTATGTAGTCTAAATAACCCCTCTATTAGCTTAAACCCACTAATCCTTTTCCTGTCATAACAGGCCCTGCCGAAAAGGCTGCTATAAGGTCTCCCTAGAGCTTTCTCTTCTCCACGGTTGAACTATGCCAACTCTCTCAGCCTTTCTTCACGGGAGAGGTGTTCCAGCCTAGGTGCTCCAGATTCAAACAATCTGCTGGTAGGTGTGACGGCTTGGGCCCTGGGTAAGCAGAGCTCCCAGCCACGGTTGTCTCTCAGCCTCTCCCGTGGCCTGCAGAGCACGATGGGCCCGGCTGCCAGATGCCCGCCCCTACCAGCTGCTCGGAGGCCATCAGCTTGAGGAACTTCTTGATGAAGTCAACGAGACCCTGGATTGTCCGGGTACGCTCCACAGCCCATTTCTTGGTCTTCATAATCGGGGTATCGCCTACGGCCTTCAGCAAGATATCAACTGCAAGGGAAAGGGTGCAAGTTAACGCCGCCGGCCGCGGACCCGCCCTCTGCCCCCTCATTGGCCGGAACCACCCGCTCCCACTGACAATTGGACAGTCTACCTGCCCTTCACCGCACAAGCCCTCACGCCCACCCTGACAGTGACTTCTCGCTCTATTACTTTTCTTTTTTGTGTCGCCGGCTGGCTCCTCAGTGCCCGGTGATCCGGCCGGAGGGAGAGCCGGCTCGGCAGCCCCAGGTGCAGCTCCTCCTTCCGGGGCCTCCTCCCCGCCCTCGGTTCGGCCCTCGCTCTGAGGCGAGGCAAGAACCTGCTGCTGCTCCGCTTCCGCCATACTGCTTCTAGAGCAACGGAAGTTGCGTCATGCGCAGCCGCATCTCAAGGCGTTTTGTCCCTTGCGGGACACCGCCTTCCCGTCAGCTGGTGGGGTGGGGTGGGGTGGGGAGTAGTGTCACGCGTGGCAGGATCTGCTCTCCTACTGAGGGCCGCGGGTCGCCGGCGACGTGGTCCGCGCGCCCCGCTGCTGCCGCCACCCCGAGAGCACGGGGTGGGGGAAGGAGGCAAGGGTGGGGAGAAGGAGAAGAAGAAGGAGGAGGAGGGGCATAGAGCAGCGAGCCCGGCGGCTACCGCCGCCTCAGTCCCACCATGATCAAAGCCATCCTCATCTTCAACAACCACGGCAAGCCACGGCTCTCCAAGTTCTACCAGCGCTATGTACGGGCGGGCTGGGGCCTGGTTGCCGAGGCAGGGGCGTGGGGAGGGAAGGGCGTTCGTTGTCCTTAGGCGGCGGTTTTTTTTCCTGCCGTACAGCCCCTCAGTTCTCTCAGGACCGGCGGTTCCGGCGTGCGGCCGTGGGTAGGGTGGGGTGGTTTGCACGCAGGTACCGGCCCTGGCTCGGTATTGCTGCTTTCGCTCCGCTAAAGGCGGCAGCGTGGGCCGAGTGCGTGGGGAAATGGAGGGTGCTGAGACCTCGTTAAAAGGAGTCAGTAAGGCGGATGAGATTCCGGAAAAAGCTGTTTCCCTAGCCAGTGTTATTTTCATGGGAAATTGACCTTTAATAGTACTGAAGGTGAAGAAAGAGAGTCCAGTTCGATGACAGGACTTCTCTGAGCTCCTTTGTGGAAGGGCAGTTCAGCTCTGCCATGCTTTTTAGCCTGACTTCAGGCGTCTTTGATGCAGTGTCCCGTGTCTTCATGGTGTGGCAGAGGCGTTAGCATTGGGAAGAAGTTTTGTGGACTGAAAAAGCAGTGCCTTTCCTTTGGAAACTTTCAGAGTACCGTAAAAATGCAACTGACATGAAAGAGAAATTAAATAGAAGAGTATATTTGTTTGCATGAGAGAAGGCAAGTATCACAGCAGCTCTGAAAAGCCTGCACAAGCACTTGATCTGAATTAAGATACAGTGCAGTCACAGAAAATTAAGAAACAATGCAGAAGCAGTTGACTTAATTCAAGCAGAAGAGATTATGTTTTGATAATTTTCCGTATTTCCTGGCAAATAGGCTAAGCTCTGTGCAGACCTTGGGCCATAAAACACAAGAAAAAACCTGATGCTATGCTTTTTCAGTAGTGTTATTACTTGTTTGCATTTGTGGCCACTTATTTGCATTTCTGGCTATTACACAAATCATGTTTAACTTTATTATGAGGGACATTTCTTTCTTTTACATCTCTGCATGGGAACAATGACTGTGACACTTCAGCAAGGACTGTTACTGATACAGGTCATTGCTGTGGATGGCTGCATTTGAGCCCTTCTCCTAAGTCAATATTGGCAAAGTCTTATAGATATTTGTGAACCTGTTTTCTTATTTCTCATCACTTTGGGGTTACCATTTATAATTAAAATTAAGGTGGAATGTTCTCGTCTACAGAGTGATTAGCATTCCCCTTGTGTGCATTCTCACCCTGCTCTTGGTAACCTCTATTACAATATCTTGCTAAAGAAGTTTCTCTTGTTTGTGGAGGTAACAGATAGGTAGATGAAAGGCCTCAAAAAGATACAAAGCTTACATTAATGTGAAACAGTTACTTGCTATTCTCATATTCCATCCAAATATAATTGTTGTTTTGTTTCTTCTGTCACTGTTGTGTAATCCAAGTCCTGGGAGCAAGAAGGAGAGCAAGGAATGGTGGGAGGATACCAGATTTTTCATGTCTACTCCATTCTGGTTTACTGCTGTCATAACTGGAATTAAAGATCCTCAGTGTTTAAAGTAGGGTAGTATGTCTGCATAAACACCTTGAACACCATGACATTTTTTAAATGTTAGTAACGATGAAGCTAAGAAATTAATGTGATTAGGTGATTTCTCTTAATATTTGTGGTGCACAGAAACATTATCTTTTTGTGTGTAACTTAAATAAGCTAGACTTATTTATGGACTTTCTGAAACTTAGGCACACTGCAGTATTGATTGAACCATACTGGAGGGGAATCTTTTTTTTTTCCCCCTCCCTGCAAATGTGGGCACCTCCTGCTTTCTAGAGATTAATTTGATCAGATCTGTGAAAGAGGTATTTGCTTCATTATACTAAAACTTACACAAAATGCAGCCTTTCTCCCTGATATATATGAGAATGGAAAGAGTTTCCACTGCATAAAATGAAGTTAATATTTTGCAATTAGGTAGCAAAATAATAATTCATGATAAATGGGAAAACACCTGTGCTGCGGTTTTGTGTTTCAGAATATGGACCTATGGCCATGATTAAGTTTCTGAAAAACTTAGTGAATAAGTCCAGGTTCTGGAAACAAAAAGTTACTTTAAATACTGTGGATCTCTTAAGGAAAATTGTTCTTGCTACTGCAGAAAATACAGAGGAATTAAGTTAAACTAACCACAGTGCAGTAAGGCAGGCATGATTTAAGGAACACAGAATATAAAAGTGGAGGAACCTGCACTTGTTCTGTGTTTTATGGAGCAACTGACTTCAGCTGCAGCATTTTGCTGTTGCTTTTTGAATTCTAGAAGTTGTTTATAAAATAAGAATTTAGAGTGCTGAATGAAGTCAACTGAATTCAGACTCAGATGTATCTGGTCTGCTAGAGAGCTTAGGAGAACCTATTGCTTATGATGCCTTTGTATGCTAGGCTATTTCTGATAGATCTGTCTTGTGGGATTTTTAGCTTTCCCACCCACTTCAAGCCTCTGAAAAAGTGTCCTTCCTGTTAGCAGGTGAAAGTAGTTTCAAAGCATCTCTGCAGCAGGTTAGGCTGCAATGGAGATACAAATAATACGTGACAGGATTTCCTGGTTGCTTACAACTGTTTTTAGTTTATTTTCAAAGTTTCTTTCACAATTGTTTCTCAATAATGTGGTCTTCTGCAACTTCAAAAAAAGTATCTTTTGGTGTTAAAATCACAGAGTATGCAGCTTGTTAATTGGCAGATTAAAGGCTTCAGAAATAGTTTGAGGTTGCTTTGTGTTCTGTTTATTAGCTCTGTCTGCTGTGTTTTGTTGATTAATCCATTTACACTCGATAGCAAAATACGTTTTCTTTTATAGAGTGAAGATACACAGCAACAAATTATCAGAGAAACTTTCCATCTGGTTTCAAAACGTGATGAAAATGTCTGTAATTTCCTAGAAGGAGGACTGTAAGTATCAAGTTTGAAATACATGCCAAATACTTAATGGTTAGCAAATACTATTACTGATGATTGCAACGTAACTGTTTTTACCGCTGTAGTGTAAAATCAGTGTCATTTGAGAACTTTCAGTATGCAAAGAGTAATACCATTTTGCACTAAGAATACATACTCTTTTCTGACTATATGTGTGTATATATATGCATATATATACACATATTTATTTTATATATATATATTATATATGTGTACGTAGGTATCAAAATGAGTTAGGCAATAAACCTCTGGGTTTTTTCTAGTGCTGTAACTGACACAGTACCATACCTAGTGCTGTAATTGTTTCAGAGACAAGACTGGGAAGGAAAAAACACAATACCCAAAGATTTCTGGTCTCATTTGAAGAGGCATAGGCATCTGCCATACCCATTGAGAAAATGAAAATATTGTGTAGGCAGTGCTTTGGTTTGAGTTTCTAAATTTTGAGTGGACAGCCTCTTTATCAGGACTTAGGCTTGCTATATAGACTAGGAAGAGAAATAAAGGTTTTAAATGTGCTAACTAACACAGTTCCAACCATGGGGTTTTTTTTATTAGTGTGGATAGAGCAAGGTAGGAGGAAAACCAAGCTTATGTCTCCTGTTTCTAGAGGACACACAGAATATTTTATCTTCAATCATCTCAACTGTTTGTTTTTTTTTAGTGTGGTCTCACTTTAGTTGAAGAGCAGAAATTATGAAATGCGAAAGTGTTTTATTTTGAGGTATTAGTTGCCAGGAGTAAATAGTAACAAAGCTACCTTCTAGAAAGAGCAGTCATAATTGATGGAGTAAGCTCATGATCTCCACTTTAAACACAGAGATTATTGCAACCTGTTAAATATTTAAGTTATATAAGATTCTGCTTGCTTAAAATTACTATGCTAATGCCTAAATTTTCTGTGTGCAGAGTCTTAAGAGCTGACATGTTACAGTTAAGGAATGATGTCTTTTTAATGATAAGGTGATTCCTAGTATTTTTAATTCTATTTTTTAAAATGAAATTGTTCTCTTTTGGCTACTGAACTGGTGATTCTGTCATTAGGTTCTTGGAGATAATTTCAAGACAGAAACAGGTCTGGCTTGAATTCTGGAAGTGAAAGACAGAAGCCATTTGGAGCCTTTTAAAATGTCACAGCTGTACAGCAAAAAGAAACTTAAGACAAATGGCACAATTCTGTCTTTCTTCCTAATGCTCAATTCCAAAATTACACTTCAATATGTTCAATTTTTTTGTGGTGTGGTTTTTTTTAAACTCAGGATAGACACTACTTTATAGTTTGCAATATATGCAAAGGGCTCAACATGTTATATAGACTGTGTCCTGAAGGATTTGACAGAATTGTGTAAAAAAAGAAAAAAAACATCGTGAAAGAGGAAACTTCAATTGACATTTCTTTTACTTTCACATGTGTTTGCAATATTCTTCATAAACATAGTTCCTGCTCTTCAGGGACACAGGGTTCCTCCTTCTGGCCATCCCACTCTGTGCATAGGTACAAAGCAAGGCACTTAAGCAAAAGGGACCTGAACCATTTCTTATACCTTGTTTACATGTTCTCTCCCTATGGTGAAGGCAGAAAATAAAGGGATGAGGTACAATACACCAAACAGGTGATTGAGTTCTGGGGATGGAAATCAGGGAGATTTGTGATATTCGTGGCCATGTAGGTTTGGGCTGCAAAATATTTTTGTTTGTTTGAGTGTACCTTTTGCTGCTCAAAGTGAGTGTTAGTGACCCTCAGGAATATCTTCCCTTTCTGAAGGCTGTAGCAGAAGTTTGAAAGGAAATGCCTGTTTAGACCTTTGTTTTCTTGGCTAGTATCTTGATTAGTAAGGTGGTTAAAAAAAAAAAAAAACAACAGTAGTTGTTTCTGTGACCTTAACATTTCATCACAAACTACTGATTGTAGTACAGTCTTATTTCTCAAGATATCTAACATTTTGTAGTGTGAGTGTTAGGTGCTTTTGCTTATTAAGTAGAAATTAACCCGATTTAAGTGTGTGGGTTATTTTTCTTTTTTGGTTGGTTGGTCTTTTGGTAATCCAAATGCCAATCTGTATTATGGTTTTCTTTTTTTGTGTCTCTGAGAAGGGCAGGGAAGGATTCATAAGCCTACACTCTGTTAATCTGTAAAGTAGATTAATCCCTGTACAGTCCCCATGAGTGTCTAATGGAAGTACATTTAATAACCGTATTTCAGTGAAACTGCATGATCCACTTGAGTTGATTTTAATAAACAGGTGCATATGTTCATGTCATTATCAATATGGATAACAGTGACTGTGTTAAATGCAACTTGAGCTGGTACTTGGTATTCTTCCATTGTAATTAGATCACAAAATAAAAGCTGCAGTATAGCTGGATTTAGGAAAACTCCAGCCAACCACTAACAATAGGCCTTCTGTTAACTCAAATAATTGTGATATTTTGCTGAGCTTATCCCAAGGTGCTAACTAAGCTTTCCTGTTTTCATTCCTAATTAGATTAATAGGTGGATCTGATAACAAACTGATTTACCGACACTATGCCACCTTGTATTTTGTCTTCTGTGTGGATTCTTCAGAAAGTGAGCTTGGCATTTTAGACCTCATACAAGTAAGGTTTTTTTGTTTGTTTGTTTGCTTACATTTTTTTTCCTTTTTTTTCTTAAGAAATGGAATTCTACTTCTAAATACCTTAGAATGTGACTATTTAGCTGGCAGTGAAGGTGGCTTTCATACTGTGAACACACCTAAAGTGCTTTCGATTGTTTGCAGCTTTGTGCCTGTCTTTGTTTTTCAAGTTGATGAGCAAATAAGAAAACAATTAGTTTTCAACCTACTGAACACTCAGCAGCTTATTTTTTGTTGCAGCTTTTTAAAGGCCTTGCTTTGGTTGCAGGTAAAAATGGTGCAGTTGAAACATTCACAAGACATATAAATTATGAGAACTTTGATAAGTGAAACAATGTGTGTGTGCATATATATGTATTTCTATACATACCAAATATATAATGGAGTAACGCATCCAAAACCTCTTTGGATTAAAATTTCTTTGTGGCTTGTGAGGTTTTGGTCAGATATTGTTTGGCAAATTAGAGAAACTGCTGCCTTATGCATGTGTTGTGCTCTGGAGTGAGTGGGAGGGGTGAAGAGAAAGAGCTTGGTGCACATGCATTCTGGATTTCAGAGAGGCTTGACAACAAAATGACTTAGTAAGATAACCCTTTAATAAAACAGTACAAGAAGAGGCATGTAGATAGTAAATCTTAGACTCCTTTAAGATCCTGGGCATCATGTTTCCTGCAGCATCTGATGGAGTGCAGGTGGATTTCCCCGTGGTGTGCTGTGTGCAGCAGATCCAGTCCATGGAAAGAAGCTCTCTCTTTTTCTTGGACTTTTGAGCTATGAAATTTCCTCACAAGAAAACAACTCTCTTCCTGAAGGATGCTCTCATGAGGGGTTCTTGTATGCATTCAAGGACCAGCCATTCTGTCATTTAATCACTGGTACCAACTAGGAGCTGCCTGCAGGCTCCTGTGCATGTGTGAGCTAGCTGATTTTTATCTTGCAGCCAAAGAATTTGTGCAGCATGGCACAGGCCTGTGCCAGTTGAAATAAAGAGTTTTATGGATCACCAATTCCCAAATATGCAGTGGTCTCTTGGTCAGGATCAATATATTCTACTCTTTGGTCCTCCTACAGCTTACCTTTCCCAAAGGTATTACAAGTTATAGCTTACATTAATAAAGATACAGGCTTCTGAATCTTCTGTTGAAGATTGCTTGAAGTCCTCAAATACAATGTCTTTTTCCAGGCTGCAAATACAGTGTCTCTGATTGAAACTGTTCAATAAGTCTGTGTCAGCTCAGCAGCAAAAATCATATCTGGTTGTATGAACAGTCCTATGTCAAGAGAACTTTGACTACATCAGTGATTTCTTTTTTTTTTTTTTCAATTTGAAATTTTCATGTGATTTCACTGGTGGTTGTTGGTATAGTCAGATGTGGCAAAAAAATTCACATAATGAAGTGATGTATGTCATTAAATAAAATGGGTATTTTATTCATATATATATATATATATATATATATAATCCCTTTATATATATATATATAATCCCTTTACTCTTTAAACCTTTCAAAAACTTGCACAGGATTTATTGCATAACAGAAATTTTTGGTGCCCTAAGACATAAGCCAGTATCTGTTACTCACTACAGACAGCACTGTGAGCCCTTAAAAGTCTCACAATTCCCTGCAGACCTCACAGTCATCTCTTAGCATTCATAGTAGCTCTCTAGCGTTCTGGACAAGAGATCCAAATTGTCTTTTTCAGTAGCTGTAGGTAGCAGGAAAAGAAAGTTTTTTAGACTCTTCTGTCATGTTTGGCCATAGAAACATTCTACTATAGCAGAAGAGTGGAAGTTACTGAGTGAGGTATGCAATGCCCTACTTGTACTTAGCAGTTTGTTTTACAGAGTTGCTCAGCTGCCTGTTGCATAGTGTTTCTTCTTATTTGCAATGCTAAAATATTGATGAAGCGAGAAGAAAAGCATGTTAATATTTCATGTGATTTACAGATGTTTTTCAGATAAAGGGGTATTATAAGTCCCTTATGTTTAATTGACTATCCAGGTCAATCAGTCTGACCTGTTATATTTTGCAGGAACACTATGCAAGTTCAGCTGGGACATTATTCATTATGGTATATTTAAAATGTCACATCAGTGGCTTCCACTTATTTCTGGTTACACAGTGTAACCTGAACTTCACTTTAGTAAAATGATGAAGCCAATTGCTTGAACTCACTGCCACCTACATTTTTACAGCTCTCAAACTCCCTGAATTAGGGAGATCTTGCAAACTTTCCTCTAAATTGTTAAACATTTTAAATTACCAGTCTGGCTCTCAAGAAGGATCTATTTAAGCCTCTTAGCAGTAGCAATTGGAATTAAATTCATCTTACAGTGGAAAAGCACCCTCATAAATTTGGCTAGTACATCCCAGCCCCACATGTAACAGACTGGCAATTCATACCAGTACACATCTGCTGCAGTAAATATACTTTGTCTGGTTTTGGTTGAGAAGTGTTTACTATATAGCTTAGACACAGCACTTTAGTGCAGGCAGCACAGGTAAGACTAAGCCATCTGGAGTTTGTAAGGAGTAATGTAGAGGACCAGTTAATGATCCCATGAAAATAAACTGGTGAAATGAGCGTAGAACTCAGTCTAGCACTTAGGAGTTTTCTCACTTGCAAACTGAATGTAATAGATTAGATTACATATGGCAGTCTGCAGTTTTCAGCTTAAAGTTTTCCTTGTAATAGCTAAGATACTTTCGTGAGGGCCACTTACAGCACCGTAAGGTCAGACCTGTTTCACAGGTGAGTTCTCTTGGCTCAGATACAAATGCACTCTGTTACTGATTAAACTCTCCCTCAGAGTTTATGCTGTGTACAGACTACATGTGTTTGAATACCTTATCCATATTTATAATGTAATTATTTGCCCCTTTTAAATACAAACACAAGATTTCTCTTTATTGTTTCTGATTAATTGGATGAAGCATAGGACATCATCTATATTATGCTTAGTAGGTTTTTGCAGTCTTCTGGACTCGTAAATTTCATTGTGTTATACATACATAATAGCTATTTCAGACTCTTATGATCCTGTGAAGTACAAGGTTATAGTGCATGGAAATAAAAGTACTGAAGAAAATAATATCTATAGACTGCAATAAGGAAAAATGGAGTCGTATTTACAATAATACCCGACTATCTGCACCTAGCAGTCTGTGTCAGCTCCAAAAATGAATCACAAGGGGGAGCTAGTAATGCATTGTTCATGCATCCTTATTTAATGCTATTTGGCTCATCTATTTATGTTTCTTTTCCAATAACATCACAAGGTGCTTTTGGTGTGTGGGGTGTGTGTGTCTGTGCCCTGAAAAAAATTGGTGTGTTTCCTGGTTATTTTGATTTAAACCTCTGTACCATATGAAGTGATTACTGGAGTACTTAAATTCTAGCACATCTCTCCATAGTGTGCAATTCATTTGACTCTCAATTACAACTGTGATGAAAGTGCCTCTAATTTTATTTACCATATTGATTATTTGAAGGAATCTTAAAATACATCAAGGAATGGTAGTGTGAAAAATCTAGCCTGGCTTGTACACTGGTGCTTTTAAAGATCTGCATCAAAGAGAGGCTGAGAGCGCTGTTCAGTGTGGAGAAGAGAAGGCTCTGGGGAGACCTAATAATGACCTTCCAGTACCTGAAGGGGGCTTACAGGAAGGATGGAGAGAGACTGTTTACAAAGGCCTGTAGTGATAGGACAAGGGGCAGTGGCTTCAAACTAGAGAAGAGTAGATTTAGATTGGATGTCAGGAGCAAGTTCTTTACCATGAAGGTACTGGAACACTGGAACAGGTTGCCCAGGGGGTAGTTGAGGCCCCATCCCTCCAAATGTTCAAGGTGAGGCTGGACAGGGCTCTGGGCAACCTGATCCTCAACCAGAGTTGAGGATGTCCCTGCTTACTGCAGAGGGGATTTGGCTGGATGACTACTGGAGGGTCCTTCCAACCCAGACCATTCTATCATTCTGTGGTCAGTAGATCTGTGATGGCTGCATACCTTGTTCATGCTGGCGTTAACTCAGAGTGAACTCCACCAGTGGAGGATTGAGGAAGTTTTTTAAAGTTTCCATGAGAAGTCCTTAGCTGATGAAAAATTCCTCCAAACAATGCTTAGTACCAGCTGATTTCCCTTGGATTAAAACTTCTTTGGATTCAACTCGCATTGAATCTGTGAGTTCATTCAGTGTGTGGTGGTGTCACTGTGTAATAGGTAAAAGTTTAACTGTGAATGTGAATCCCATGTTGTTATAGGAGAAACACTAGTCACTGGAAGAGAGTCACAAAAATAAAACATCTGTGTTGTCAGTGTGGTGGAGGTCCTTGTGAGGAGAGATGCATTCTTGGGCTTTGTGATAATGAACAAAGAAAGCCTGCCTGGGGATGTGAAGATGGGGGCAGCCTTGGCTGCAGTGACTGTGTAAAGGTGGAAAAGGCTTCTTCAAGTACATTATCAGGAGAATAGAAGGTAGGAGTTACTGACAGCTTTCTGTGCTTCAGCCTTTATTGCTAAGGCTGTCCCTCAGTCCCTGGAGGTAAGAGAGAAAGTCTGGAGGAAGGCTGACTCTCCCTTAGTCAAGGAGGGCTGGGTTAGAAATCACCTAGACAAGATGGACACTCACAAATCCATGGGCCAGATGGGATGTACCCACTAGTGCTGCAGGAGCTGGCTGAAGTTATTTCTTAAGCCAGTCTCCATCCTTTTTGAAAGGTCATGGAGAACAGGGAAGGTGCATGAGGACTGAAGGAAAGCTAGTGTCATCCCAATCTTCAAAAAGGGCAAGAAGGAGGATCCAGGAAACTACAGGCCAGTCAGCCTAGGGTTCTTTTCAGTCTTGGCCAGTGATATGACAGGGAACAATGGTACAAACAACACAGGAGGTTTCACTTCAACTGAAGAATAAACTTCTGTTATTTGAGGATGACAGAGCGCTGGAACAGGCTGCCCAGAGAGGTTGTGGAGCCTCCTTCTCTGGAGACTTAGAAAACCTTCCCGGATGCTGTCCTGTGCCACTTGTTCAAGTCGAACCTACTGTAGCAGGGGGTCGGACTAGATGATTTTCAGAGGTCCCTTCCAATCCCTACTATTCCATGATTGTATGAATGTGTGGGTGAACATATGCTACTAAATGCACAGATCTGTGGCAGCATTTGGGGGATTTTTGAGTTGTTTTTGTTTTTAACTGGCTCATTTGTTTTCCAAGGAACTAGGTGGATGTGAGGGTCAGAAATGTAAATTCATGTTCAAATGCAATATATATGAGGAGTATTTTCTTTCAAAAATAGTGTCAAACTGTTAACCTTTATTCAAAGGTTTTAGTTACAAGAGTTATGTTTACACTCTTATTTCCAATCTTCTTCCTGCAGCTAATATCAAACAGCATTGTCCTTGTAACCACATTCACCTAAGGTACAAGGAAAGTAAGAGAAAATTTCTGGTCATTTGTCTTGCTGCACATAGTTGTGAGCTGTGTAATTTGTTATACTTAACATACAAGGGGTTTTTTTGTTTGCTTGCATCCTTTCTTTATAGAGGACTGTTAACTATCACAACAAATTAACAATTACTCAAAAAGACAGTTCTGCTTTGCTTAACTTCAGTAAAATTTAACAGAAACATACTCATTTACTTTGCTAACTGTCATCAGTGAACTCTACATTCTTGAGTCTGCCTGTGTTCCTAGTATAAGTTATGAACTGGTACTTTGGTAGTAAAGATTAATCCTTGTTCTAAATGCATGGGACATCAGTGAGGTGTAGTTTGACTTCAAAATGGAGATTGATAATTGTAGTAATAGCAACACCAGTGTGTGATCCTCTTCTCTCAATATCCTGAGACCAAGGATTCTTATATTAAAGCAATCTTTCTTAATATGAAAGCTAGACAACCAGAAATGGCTGATGTCAAGCAGACCTGTTTCACTGTGTCTGCAGTCATGATGACATATCTATAGAAGCAGGCCTTCTACCCATGACTGTTTCTGTCAGTAGAACATGGTTTCTCATTCCTGTTTCTCTGGTCCTATACAGTTTGAAACCTGATTCCTCTCAAAGTTTGAAGATGGGATCAATAAACCACAAAGAAAGGAGAGAATCAAAACCAGGTGTTTAGCTTCTTCCATATTACCGCTTTTGGATTTGAGTTTAGAACTGCAAAAATACTTAATACAGTGACAACTTCATATGAAACCCATGCTGTGACAAAATGGCCTTGAAACGTTAAAACTGAGATTACAATTTCCCACATGCTGCAGCTAACTTACTAGTCATGAATAAATTACCTGTAAATTCTTAGAGAAATTATTCTTAAGTTTTAAAGATACTAAGCTCTCAAACCCAAGCATTTGCTTAACTTGGAGGTCTTGACAGGTCTTATCCGAGGTGTCCTAATTGTGGCCTTCCAATATCTGAAGGGGGCCTACAAGAAGGTTGGGGAGGGACTTCTCAGGATATCAGGTAGTGATAGGACTAGGGGGAATGGGATGAAGCTGGAGGTGGGGAGATTCAGGCTGGACATGAGAAGGAAGTTCTTCAGCGTGAGAGTGGTGAAGCCCTGGAATGGGTTGTCCAGGGAGGTGGTTGAGGCCCAATCCCTGGAGGTGTTTAAGACCGGGCTGGACGAGGCTCTGGCCAGCCTGATGTAGTGTGGAGTGTCCCTGCCCATGGCTGGGGGTTGGAACTAGATGATTCTTGTGGTCCCTTCCAACCCTGACTGATACTATGCTACTATCTACATCAGAAGGAGTTAACCCTTGCATAAAGGGGACTGTGCTTACACCTCTGTTAAGGCTAGAGTCTTTATTGTTTCTCACCCCAAGTACATGGTGATTTGCTTTCAGGAGTGCAAGTACAGTCATCTTTTCTTTATCTGGCTTAAGGGGGAGCTAGGATGCTCCTAGTGCACCAAAACTGGCTGATGTGAATACCAAGGAATCTGTTACCAAAGTACCCAGAGCATGCTAACATAGAGTCCACATCTGCAGAGGTCATCGGGGGCTGGACTTCAGCAGCTGCTTGGATTTTCTGCCTTGTGAACTTACATTTTAGGGGTTATTTGCTGGGGTACAAGCTGCTGTACTTCTCTACATTTTTGTGGAGGTGTGCCTGACAGGATCAGCAGATGTGATATTAAGACAGTTAGCTACCTTTTCCCTTAGTTCATCCTGAATCAGCAAGTTAAACCAGGTGAAAGCTGCTGAAGTACTGTTGCTTGAAGCTGTGACACTGACAAACCTGCATGGTGCTGACAGATTACATAGCACGTATGATAAAGCTAATAGTGGTCTGATTGACTGGGAGAAGCCTGGAAGGTAGTGAAAAAACCCTAGCTTATTTTTGCTTAGCAATTGGATTCTAACAAAATGGGAAGGAACATTTTTAACTGCAGCTGAGAAAATTGCAATATAGATGGTGTTACTGTTTTCTTCAAGATGCAACTCATGCTTAAAACTGTGACTTTTACCAGAGTTTATAACATAGACTGACTTATGCATACAGGTTTGCCCTCCATAGATAACATGCTGTTGGCATAATAATGTTAACCACATAATTTCTCTAGATGCTTTTAATGCCTTAAAATCTGCTTGTGTTTATTTTCTCCATTTTCTTTTGTTAAGCCTTGTGTCTAGTGGAATTGCTAAGTTTCTGTTAAAGCTTGACCTCTGGCTTTATTTTTTTCCCTTTTTTGCAGGTATTTGTGGAAACACTAGACAAATGTTTTGAAAATGTCTGTGAACTGGACTTAATTTTCCATGTAGATAAGGTACTGTGAAGAGCTCCTGTAATATTTCCTGTCAAGTAAAATGTTCGGTTCAACTCATAATTGGTGCTAAACTCTACAGTGATTCTACTGTTATTGTCAGTGAAATCTAGACAGTTTCTATCAATGTGTTACTTTTCAGAGCTGAAAGCCGTGGTGTAGTATGTCTTTCTGAGGAAAAAGAATGTGAGAGATTTTCATACAGTTACTGCATATATAACTGTCAAATTGGAGGTGTCTGGATATTCTCAGAGTAGGACTTAGTTTCAAGCAATACTTTCTTTTGCTTTGTTATTAGGTTTTACATTACTCAGAACTGAAATTGTTACCTGGTTTTCCAGTTACAGCTGGCATTTGCCTTTCAAATGCTATGACTGTGCAGTTTGAGACTTGGACAGACTGGAGAGCTGAGCAGGGAGGAACCTAATGACATTCAGCAAGGATAAGTGCAAAATCCTGCACCTGAGAAGGAGTAATAAACTGCACCAGTGCAGGTTTGGAGGTGATCTGCTAGAAAGCTGCTCCGTGAAGACCTGGGAGTCCTGGTGGACAGCAATGCACCCTTGTGGCCAAGAAGGCAAATGGTATTCTGGGGTGCATGAAAAAGAGTGTGTCCAGCAGATCGAGGGAGGTTCTCCTTCCCCACTATTCTGCCCCAGTTCAGAAGGGACAGGGATCTATTTGAGAGAGTCCAGCAGAGGGCTGCAAGGATGATTGAGGGACTGGAGCATGTGCCTTATGAGGAAAGGCTGAGAGACCTGGGTCTTTTTAGTCTGGAGAGGAGAAGATTGAGAGTGGATTTAATAAATGTATGTAAGTATCTGAGGGCTGGGTGTCATGAAGGAAGGACAGCCTCTTCTCACTTGAGCCCTGTGATAGGACACAGGCCAATGGAAGTAAACTAGGAAGTTTGACCTTAACATGAGGAAAAACTTCTTTACTGTCACAGAGCCCTGGAGCAGGCACCACAGAGAGGGCGTGGAGTCTTCTCTTGAAACTTTCAAGACCAGTCTGGATGCACTCCTGTGTGACCTGTGCTAGATTATATGGTTCTGTGCTGGCCGGGGGCGGGGTTTGGACTAGATGATCTCCAGAGGGTCCTTCCTGTGATCCTGTGGATACCATGTGAATCCTTTCTGTTCTAAATCTCAGACAGACATTATGTCTTTCTCCAAACATTTACAGACAATCTTGTTTGAATATTCCTAGCTATCAGGAGCAAGAATAGTTACTAAACTAGTTTTTAGAAATGCTATCACAGTAGTAATATTTTATTTTAAAAGGTATTGGCACCTTTTGGTCTAATACTTAGAATGCTAACAACAAAATATATAGAATTTATTCCTTCAGTTGCATTTTATGCCTACTTATGTTTTCTATGCAGTCATCTTTTTTCATCAACATCAGGCAGCCTGGTCTAGTGAAGGTGTCCCTGTTCATGGCAGGGTGGGATTGGAACTAGATGATCTTTAAGGTCCCTTCCAACCCAAACCGTTCTATAAATCTAGGACAAAAATCCCTGAAAGTGAACTAAAAATAGCAACAAGTATCTGAAGTCTGAAGTATCTGAAGCAAAGCCTTCGACACTGTCCCACACCACCTCCTGGTCTCCAAGCTGGCGACACATGGGTTTGATGGATGGACCTCTAGATGGATAAAGAATTGGCTTGATGGCCGCACCCAAAGAGTGGCTGTCAACGGGTCCATGTCCCAGTGGAGGCCAGTGACAAGCGGAGTCCCTCAGGGATCAGTCCTGGGACCTGTCTTGTTCAGCATCTTTGTGGGTGACATGGACAGTGGCATCGAGTGCACCCTCAGCAAGTTTGCTGATGACACCAAGCTGTGTGGTGCAGTGGACACCCTGGAGGGAAGGGATGCCATCCAGAGGGACCTGGACAGGCTGGAGAGGTGGGCACAAGCCAACCTCATGAGCTTCAACAAGACCAAGTGCAGGGTCCTGCATCTGGGTCGAGGCAATCCCAGGCACAAATACAGGCTGGGCAGTGACTGGCTGGAGAGCAGCCCTGAGGAGAGAGACCTGGGGGTGCTGGTGGACGAGAAGCTCAACATGAGCTCTCAATGTGCGCTTGCAGCCCGGAAAGCCAATCAGATCCTGGGCTGCATCAGGAGAAGTGTGACCAGCAAGTCAAGGGAGGTGCTTCTCCCCCTCTACTCAGCTCTGGTGAGACCCCACCTGGAGTACTGCGTCCAGTTCTGGAGCCCATATTACAGGAGAGATGTGGACGTGCTGGAGCGTGTCCAGAGAAGGGCCACGAGGATGATCAGAGGGCTGGAGCACCTCTCCTGTGAGGACAGACTGAAGGAGTTGGGGCTGTTCAGTCTGGAGAAGAGAAGGCTCCGAGGTGACCTCATTGTGGCTTTCCAGTATCTGAAGGGGGCCTACAGGAAGGCTGGGGAGGGACTTGTCAGGATCTCAGGTAGTGATAGGACTAGGGGGAATGGAATGAAGCTGGAAATGGGGAGATTCAGGCTGGATGTGAGGAAGAAGTTCTTTACCATGAGAGTGGTGAAGCCCTGGAATGGGTTGTCCAGGGAGGTGGTTGAGGCCCAGTCCCTGGAGGTGTTTAAGACCAGGCTGGACGAGGCTCTGGCCAGCGTGATCTAGTGTAGGGTGTCCCTGCCCATGGCAGGGGTTGGAACTAGATGATCCTTGTGGTCCCTTCCAACCCTGACTGATTCTATGATTCTATGATTAAGTCACCATTTGGAATTGACTCAGCTTGTTTCAAAATCAGGAAGCTCTTTTGGAAGAAGCGCTGGTACTTTGAATGGACAGTGTCACATTTGAGTCAGTAAATGATGCTGAGTAGGTGTTTGAGCTGAAACCATTCTCATGACAAGTCATTAGGATTTCAAGCCTGGCTGGACCATGTTAGGTGTTTTCAAAATGCTGGATTTCAGTACAAAAGAATTTGAGTATCTTATATATTGGTTTCTAACCTTAAAGAATCCAAATGATGCAAACACTTTGTTGCAAGAAATTTAATCTTTTACCTTTAGCTGCAGAATACTTTAAGTGCTGTGTAGACCAAGTTGTCTGCAGCCTGTTTGGTTCAGTAGCATACATTTATCTAAGCAGTCTTTTACACTTTATAGGAGAAACATCTTTCTCATGTGCTTTGAAATGTTAAATTTCTTGAAGAATGTTTTGCTTTTTACTGGATGTGAAATGATATTTTCTTCTTGAAATTTATTTTGTCAAAGGGAAGCTAAAATTTAAGTGTTTAATTTGATTTGCTGAAAAAAAAAAAAATGCATGAGAATGACATTAAGTGCTTAGGCTAGAACTTTCAGGAAAGGAAAGTGTGAATCCTAGATACTCATTAGAAGCTTTAGTGAAAGTAACAAATTTCCAGAATAAAAGATGAGTGAAATCTTGAGTTAAAATATTTTTTACCATGACATTACACAGTACAGTGATTTTAACAAGCATAAATCAGCTAAAGAATACAATACAGAAAGCTCAACTTCTGCAGTAATGCAAGGCTACTACCAGTAGATTGGCAGTAGTTGTGCAGTTTTGACTAATGTCATCTCTGTTGTTTTTCTTTCATGTTTTTTTTTCTCCAATGTCATTGGTTTGTAAGACTCGCTTTATTCTGTAACATAGGATCAAAACATTTGTTTTGGTTTAGAATTTGTTCATTAGAATTCTCATAGATCCATAATAAAAAAGCAGGTAGCTTATCTGTGAGAATGAAATAACTGCATTAAAATCTCTTTTAAACTGCTAATAAGGTCACCTTGTCAAGAAGGAAAATGCATCAAGTTTTCTGAGTTACAACACACTAAACCAGATACTTGTGGCTTGTTAATAGATTTCAAATGTGCAATAAGGAAAACCAGCAACTACTACTGGATGTTTTGTCTGGGCAGAATCCTAATTACAGTGGGTATTTACATGTTTGAGTTGTTTGGGATGAAAAATTTCAAACAACTATTTTGAGTGGCCTAGTGTTGAGAAAAGGAGGATTTGGATGAGAGTTGATCTGTCATCGAGGAACAATGTGTATAAACAAGGACAAAGGAAGTTCTACCTCAACATGAGGAGAAACTCGTCCACTGTGAGCATGACAGAGCACTGGAACAGGCTTCCTTCTCTGGAGACTTTCTAAAACTGCCTCAGTGTGTTCCTGCATGGTCTGCCCTAGGTGATCCTCCTTTGGCAGGCGTGTTGGACTCAGTGATATCCAGAGGTCCTTTCCAACCCCCAAGAATCTGATTCTATGAATTATGGAAGGTGACTTTTTTTCCATTTTTCATGCTAGAAATGCCTAAAACCCAAGCAATACCATTCCTGTAAAAAAACTAAAATCATGTAACATGTAGAAGAGTTAAACTCTAATGTCAGCAGCTTTTGATTCTTCAGTAGTGTTTTATTTGGCTTTTCTGTAAGAAAATATTCACCTTCCTCAGGCAGTCATCATTATACAGGACTCAGTGATGGCTTGCGGTAACCTGGAGTCAACAGAGATTCTTACTCAAGAACAACACTGTTGTAATACTAGAAATGCATTTGGAGTATGAAATGGTGGGAATAAGATAGTGGGTTTTAAGTGCTGTAAAAGATCAGAATTTTGGTTACTATTGGCTAAAATCTCTTTGTATAGGAGAGAATTGGGCTCTTCATTTACAGGTCGTCAGTATTAGAACCAAACAAATTTGCTGTAGCTGGAGGAAAACATTTCCCAGAGCTGAAGGAATATTTCAGTCTTGTACTGATTTCTACACCAAGTCCTGGAGTGTAATACTTTCTGGTGGAAAACACATAGGAGAAAGCTATCATACACATCTTTTACGACTAAAATCCAGTCAGTCAGGGATGTAAGAAGATACTTTTATTTTTCCACAAGTTTCTGGCACAGGCTGAAACATCCCTGGGATTATCATGATCTCTTCCAAGAGTTTATTATCTGACCAGAACAGTGAACCTTCCAGAGTCAGATTGCAGCTTGAAGACAATAAAATATGTTTGCCAAATTTTCCTGGGAGAGTTTTCTCTTGGCACGTTCCTTCTCCACGTTTATGAGTGCAAGCATTCATGCTTTTAGACAGTGCATGGAACAGGAGTAAGAAACCCTCTTTATTTTCACAAGACATCTCAAAAGTTTTGTTATAAAATGACAATTTCAGATGTTCTCAAGAGTTTCTTTTAGAATATAAGAGATATATTCAGTGTGCCTTCCATCTTAAACGCTGTTTTCAATGCACTCTTGGTATTTTGCACTTCATTGCCATTCCAGGTAGGAAAATAGTGAAATTTTTCACTAGAAAAAGTAGAGAAAATATGTGGTTTTTTAATATGTATTTGTAATAACAAAGAAAAAAATCAATATTAAATGCATGTCTTACTATTGCTTTTATCTGGGCAAACTGTTTTATTCTTACAATGTATTTAAGAGAAGCAAGCAAACAGATTGCATTATTTGCAAAATATTACTGGTTGTAGTCATGACTTCCTTTCATTACAGATTATCAAGTAAAATGAGTTGTATTCTGATATGTAGAAAATCATCCCTTTAGAAGGACTATAGGACAAGAATTAAGTTGCTGTATTTAATCCGTGCTTTATAAACACTTTGAAATGCTGTGTGTTAGACTTGCATGATTGAAAGTAGCAAAAAATGTTAGGAAACATGATCCAAGGTGTGGAACAGCCTGCATATAGGAAGTAAAATAAAGAAGACACTGGAGGCAAAGCAGTAAGAAGTGTATTTAAAAAAACAGGTTGTTGAAATCCTGGAGAAAAAGAACAGCTGTGTTTCTCAGAAATAAAGAACAGTGGGCTATTAGCTCAAATTTCAGGAAGTAAGTTTGAAACAAGGAAAATGTAATTTTCATGATTGATAACCAAATTCTGGAATGCCAGAATATTATAAATAGGTTAAAAAGTGATTAGACACAAACCAGAGTAAAATCTGAAATGGGCTGTAAAATTCATTAATGTAGCAAGAAACTGCAAATCGTTTGTGTTTCAGGAATCACTCAGCTGGAGGTATTTGGAAGAGGATTTCTGTGAGGATATGTAGTACTCCACATAATTTTTTGAACTGGTAATTGGTGAATTTTTGAAGCAATGAACTAGGCAAGTTTTGCCTTGAACTTAAGGTTTTTAAGGTGTGCTTGGGCAAAACTAGAAATTTTAATTTCCGTGTTTTATAAAGCAACTTGCATGATGGAAAGGTAGCTGTCATGGTGTGCATTTTCTGTATCACAAAACACTGACCTTCAAATACTGAAACATGCTCAGCAGTAATTCACGGTGCTTAGTTTGTACTGTACACTTATTAGAGGACTTTCTGAGAGCAAAATCCTTTTAAACACTCAAATCTAGGGGAATGAAATTGTTTGTTTTGTTTTTTTTTTTTACATCTGTGCTTGATCCACAGGAAAATTGCAAGACTATCCAGAGTAATAGTGGAATGATGCTTTGAAGTATCAAATTGTACAAAGTGTTTATTTCCAAAAAGTAGTAAAACACTGCATGTCTTCAGAATCGTGGTGGGATTAAAATATTTTATGTTACATACTGCCTATTTTATCTTTAGATAAAATGTAAATCCAGACTCTGAAGCACAGATTTGTGAACCAGGGCTTTCATCCCCAAATCTGCAGGGAATAGGGATATTTAAACATTCCCCTTTCATTAATGTCTCCAGCTGGTTTATATAGTCCTTCAGTACTAGCTGTCAATCTTAGTCCTTGATGCTGATGATTCCCTGTATGTGCTGTTTGTGCTCAGGTGTGTTAATTCTATGTGAAATGCTAGTTTTGGTACTCATGGTGAGTGAGCTTCACTATGTCTCTTTTCCTTCATAGATGTAGCTCAAAGTAGTTTTTCCACATCTGTTTGCAAGCAATTTGTTTAATCACGTAGAACCTGCTCACTAGAGATATCAGTACAAATTACAACATCCATAGTCCCTCGACGGAAAACAGGTGCTGAAAGACAGGCAAATCTGAAAGTTTCTTCCAGCACTGGTAAGCACAATGGTTCAACTGTAATGGAACTGTGAAGAGAGAAGATACTGAGAACCAAACATCAAGTTGCAGGCTTTGTTCCCAAATGTTTTTAAATAAATTGCTAAATCAGAGAATGGTAGGGGTTGGAAGGGACCCCTAGAGATCAAGTCCAACACCCTGTAACATTGAGTGACTAGAATCATGTGTTCCTGCATTGAGAAATGTAAGTATCATCTTCCAGTTGCACGTAAGACATTTTGCATTTTCACATTTTGTTTTGGTCATTTTTAGGTCCATAACATACTGGCCGAAATGGTCATGGGTGGAATGGTTTTGGAGACCAACATGAATGAAATTGTTACTCAGATTGATGCTCAAAATAAACTGGAGAAATCTGAGGTAAGAGTGACGAAGTATGTAGTTTTTGTACTAAAAACGTGGTTCTAGCAAATGCACACTGTATAAGGCTGTTTGTCCTTCACTAGCAAGCTATATATATACAGCTGCTCGCTTATAATGCTAAAAATTGATGAGGTATCATTAGATTTGGATGTCAGAGCTTCATTGTAAGTAATTATTGCTTAGAGTTGCTGCTGATTTGTTTTTGCTATTTGTATCTAATAGCATTGTGCATTGTTGCTGTTGAGATACTTAGGTAGTTCTCCAAGTTTCTATTGCAGAAAGTGTTTCATTTCCAGTGTGTT
Organism: Picus viridis; assembly: GCA_033816785.1. NCBI lineage: Eukaryota > Metazoa > Chordata > Aves > Piciformes > Picidae > Picus > Picus viridis. The sequence continues at coordinate 12,318,775 of CM066606.1, forward strand.
TATCATGTGACTATAAGACTCAAATAGATGAAGAACCAAAGTGAGTATACAAAGCTGTTTTGTGTATAGAAACATTTGCTCTTCAGCTGAGTAGATTCATATAAGAAAATTACATTCTGTGTATGCATAATAGTCTGAGTGAGGGATACTCACAGAAGTTGTTGGAATCCCTCTTCAACTCAACAGTTGTTGAATTTGTGTTTAGGAAAGAAACTTAGAAAGGATTTTAGTATAACTGTAGCTATGACACTGTCTATTATTCTTTCAACATCACTAGGAATGCCTTGTAAGCCAAAATACTAATAAATCTTAGCTAAGTCTGGCATTGGTTCTTTCTAAAATGAGAGTAATTCCACAGAAGAACACATCATCTGATTCTCAAAGTGTAATATTGCGATTTGTAAACAAAGCTTTGCTTCAGTTGGAGACTACTTCTAAAGCTGAAGTCAGCTCAGCAGGTTGAAGTATTGCAGGTGGCATAAATATGAACTAAATGACATTTTAGGAGAATACTCAGGAAACTTCTTAATTTTTAAGTGCAATAAAAAGAGAAATGAATTCTTCAGCTTTTTTGTGGTACAATGTATACTATTTTCATAATTCTGCAACTTCATACTGCACCACCTCAAGTCTTTTAATAAATCTATGTGTCTGGTTTGCACAACTTCAAAACTGTATCCAAGAATGGGATGATACTGTGTTGAAAATCCCAACCAAACAAACAAGACAAAGATAAGTATGATGTGATACAGTGCATGGCAATATACATCCAGAAAGATTGTATTACAGGTTATGAAGATATCCAAAATGTTCATTTTAAACACTTTTTCCTCAAACTCTTATGAGCTACTGGTCACAGAGATGAGTATTTGAATTATTCTCATAGATTTTTTACTATAGTTGAATAACTTCTTTTCCAACAAGTAAAGAAAAATATGTATACAGAAATAGTGTCCCAAAAGCTGAACTTACTGAGCAGTTCTGTTTGACCATGTGTTATGCACATTGCAGTTTTACCTAAAAACATTTAAACTACTTACTGTTGATTATGTGAGTTCTGTTACCAAATCCACACAGACCAGTCTCTGACTAGTCATCGAAACACATCAATTCAGTGCAGCCAGCTACAGTAATTGCTGTTTTTCATTATTCATCAGTAAGTCATTCATTCTTTTAAGGTGCTTTCAGTATTCAGATAGGTGGTAGGAGAGCTGAAAAAACACCATGAATAGCTTAGAGCATATGTCAGGCAAATAGCAAGTTCTAACTTTACATTCCACAAAGTAGGTAAAGAAGTGGCACTCATGAAACACTTACCGACTGAGATGGAGTAGAACATTTCTCGGTATGCTTGTCACAAACACTTTCATTTTGTTAGTTCAGTGACTGTTTCTTTTAAAATTTAACAGTTACTGTAATGCAGACAGAATTCACAATACCTGGTAACTGTTTCCTCAGATCATTAATCATTTATTCATATATATTCACAGAAGTTGCCTGATGGCTATTTCTTGTCTTTTTGTCCTTTTGATCAAGATTGTAAATCTTCCAACATGTCTCTCCTGAACATGCATTTTCAAGATACTAGCAAATCCAGTTAATGTAAATCAAAATCAGTAGTAACTTCATAATATATTTGAATGCTGGTCACTTAAGAAATCAAAACTGGTGGATCTTCTTAATTTATTTTAAAAAAATATCTAAAATTTAGACATTATTATTGATACAGTCTGTAGTTCATAGGACTGCCACCTATGCCACAGTACTCTTGCTTTAGTCTGTTTGGCTTGCTGGACCTCTGTCGTGGTTCTTGCATTAATATAATAGATGCTTTAAGGTCAAATTGCATTTTCTTGTAGAGCTGCAATGAGGAAGCAAATGAACATGTAACTGACCTACCTTATCAGAAATATTTTAAATTTTTATTGGACTCACCTGGCTTCCTTTAATATAAAATATTTATCCATTTGGCTTCAGGTATTTGTTTAGTTGTGTATTAGGTTTCTAAACAGTCCTTCAGTTAGAGTTTATCAAAGATAAAGTGCATTTAATAAATTCACAAACACTTGAGCAAAGTTATCACTTAGAGAATATGTTAATGCTTTTAACACAGATTAATTATTTATACCACTATGAGGGAGTCCCTAGATTTGATTTCTGATTCAGCTCTTACATTGCTTGGATCGGCTACAAAGTTTGGACCCTGAAAAATGTTTATCTTAAATGTATTTCCCTACCTTTCAGTGTAGTATTTACTTGTGAATGCATTTCTGGTCAATATTACTAAAGCCAGAGGATCATTGTGATTAAGGGAGGGGATTTCTGGGAAGAGGGGTCATTGGGATTTTATCCAGAGCCTCTGGAAGAATTGTAGGTAAACCTGGGATGCCTCCTCTCTATTTGGAGTGTTCAACTGTGTGTGATTTAGACTTAAGTTGGACCTCATTTTTTCCGAACCTCCTGATCTTTTCTAGCTCTTTCCATTCTTCTCTCTTACAGACCTTTATCTTTCAGTCTCCCAGACAGGACAGGTAGACAAAGGTATTGCTGACTTTTAGAAAAAAATATACTTTTAACAAAAAGGGAAAGCAAAATGATGTCAAAGGCAATAAATTATATAGGCCAGACTCAAAAATTATGTGTAAAAATACCCATACTAGTCCTTGTAGCCTACTTTTTGTGCTAGTTTCTTGTAGCTCCCTCATCTTTTTATTGGCTATAGTGTATTTTACTAGCTTTCCATTGACATCATATTTATTTTGTCTCTCTTCCTGCATTTTAGAATTTAACTTTTTTTTGGTATCATTGTGTAAGAAAATAAGGAATATGAACTTGTGAAAAACAAACCTGCAAAACTAATCAAATGAAAAATTGAACACACAGATAATAAAATACGATGTGATAAGATACAGCTTCCTTATTAAGAGAATCTTGTTGCTTATAATTTAAAATAGGTAATAGGAATTATTTTGTTTCACCCTTTAGTATTTCCAAATGAAAACAAAGAACTTTTACCTACTTGGAAAGAGAAGTTTCAGATGAACAAAATGTTAAAAAAAAAACCAAAACAACAAAACAAACGAGCCCAAGAAACAAAACACCAACCCCAACAAATTGAAATAGTTTTATTCTGCATCTATAAACTATCAGTGACATTTGCAAAGATGAACTAGAAATAACCAAAGTCAATCTTTTCAGCCTTAAGCATGAAATGAGAAGGGTTGTCAGCATGTGCTCAACTTCAGATGTGCATTTGCTGCCCTTCTAATTTGACTCACTAAATTTTGCTGTAAGATACCTTGGTAAGTGCAGTCACTGAACATGAATATTAGCAAGGGGCTGAAAAGGGAGGAGAGAAATGTGTGTGTGAAGTTCAGTTTATGGTCATTGTCTGCCATCATTTGCTCTATGAAACATTTAGTTCAGCTCTACAGTTTTGGTGTTGGTCAGTGTTAACTGCAGTACTCCAAAATTCATTTCCACTCATGTTAAGTATCTGTGTATTCAAACTGCAGATGTTTTAAATAGCTGGAATCTTAAGCAGATGAAGTTTGTTTCATCTATTAATAGCTTAGATTTTTCTTTGTTACATTACATTCCTAGGATGAAGTAATGCAATGCCTTTAAGATTTAACAAATATAAATCTGTAATTTGATTTGGTAGCACTCAGTTGTAAAGCATGAGCTGAAAATATTTTTGGGCAGTATGAAACACTTTACCTAAATTTGGAATATGCTATAGTACATGAAAAACATCAAGCAAATAACCTTCCTCTGCCTAATATGTCAACACTTGTAGCATATAATCTGTATTTCATTGTATCAGTAGGGAGCTTAATTTCAGGTTTGTTTATTTATTTGTGCAAAGCTACTTTTCTTCTCTCTTCTGTTCATACATATTCTGTTTTTATTTTTGGGTCTGGCAATGAAAAACAAACAAACAAAATTAATCATTCCCATCCATTATTCTCTTTGTGATTCAAGTGCTTAAAATTTCTAAGAGTATGTCTTAAGTCTTATCTGTTTGGCCTCATTTTGATATACTTGCAGACTTCATTTTGGTTTTTCTCTAATTATGTTCATTTATTTAACTTCATAAGCAGGGGACATGATCATTCCTTTATATTATGTATCACATCCTTCCATGATTTCATAACCCTGCTGCTTTGAAGTCATACTTACTCTGGAAAGAAGCATTGGTATGAAACACCAGCAGCAGAGAGGTCCTTGTACCTCTGTAATAGCTGGAAGAGGGTGGCTTATTTGGCAAAGCATTAGCCTTCATTATTTTGTTTTCCAGTAGGCTGTATATTTTCATATATCTATTTTAGTGATAGTTAGCTCTTTGTAGAGTTGTTTGGGATGGCAGCTTGATTTTTTTCCCCCCTCCCCTATTTATGTATGCATATTAACTTCATTTGTGATGTGCAATATTTTTCCCAAATGATCTGAATGTCTTTTTAAAGAGTAAACAATGTTTCTGGGATTGCTTTCATATAAAGTTACCCGTGGGGCATTGTGAGAACAGGTGATGATAAGAATGAGGAAAACTGATCCCTGTAGTGATTAATAATGACCTGAGTAAACTACCAAGAGTTCGTATTTCTCACTTAGTAGACTAGGATCAGGAGAACAAAACTTTTGTTATTAACTGTTTCTCTTCCAAATTGTAAAACAGCATTGTTGATTTGCATATGTGGCATTGCTCTTTCATTCTCAAAGTATGTGACGTGTTTACAAGTAATTGTCGCAGTAACCAAACCTAAAATTTTAATATACAGCATTACGACATTGAAGTACAACCTTCAATAACAAATGGAATTGAGAATACAAAGCAGCTGTGGCAAAAATATGGTGTATTGACGTTTTGTAATACTAGCTGTATGCAATTCTTGCTGCATTTCTGAAATTTCATTAACATGTCATGAAGTTTCATTTTTCACTTGCTTAAGTCATTTGCTCGCTATGACAAGACAACTCACCACTCACTGCATGTTTAAAGCTTGCTACATGTTTTGGTTTTCAAGTGAAACAGTTCTTTTCTTTGCACCTCACCAACATATGTGCTGAATTATTTGACAAAAGGCAGTTGAAACTTTTCCAGTTTAATGTAACAGTGATGGCTCTCTTAATCAGGTACCTTCATAAAATAACTGAAAGCGTACTGGGCTGGAAGTATTTCTCCTAGTACCTTTGTTTTTGTAAATGCAGTTCACCTTCTGTAGAAGAAATTAATAATTAAATGGAAGGACTGTGTCTTAGTTCACTGTCTGTAACATGCTAAAAAGGAATGCCAAGGCATTCAGATACAAGATAGCATTTGAAATGCTGTATTAGTTACCCAGTTGGGAGTTTAACTACTTTTCAGGCCTTTTATCTGTTAGACATTTTTTGTGAACTGTTTGGCCTTTCTTTGAAATGCTGTCTTGTGCTTAATAGAGTTGGCATTAATAGTGATAAATAGCATTCTGCTATGCATAGTATGTATACACTTGAATTACAAACCCACTTAAAACAGAGAATGCCAAGAGAAGAGGATATAATAATTTGAAAATTGCTACTGCATCATATGATAGTGAAAGACAGTCTCACTGGCAAAACCAACAAAGACTCTTTGAAACTGATAGCACTTTTGTCAGGTATCTTCGCTGATCCTGATCCAGAATGGTCCTCATGGAATGTGACTGTTGGAAGTGGTGGTATAAGGGGGTGGAAGGGCAATGGTCATGTTACTTGTGGTATTTTAAATAATTCTCAATTGTGTCTCCATTGTATCCTATGCCATTGGGGCGGGAGGCAGGGACTGTAAGTCTGTGTAAAGAGGATAGCTGCAGGTAGGTAAAAAAAATATGACTGGTTATACTGAAACTTTTATTTGTCCATTAAGAATAATTAACTTTCATTAAGTTAGGGCAAGGGAATCTCCATCCTAGTCACCTAGAAGGCATCTCTTTTGAATTGACAGTCATGCCTGTTTGTGTGGACCATGTCCATCACTTACAATATTTTTCTGGTGTCCCATTGTTTCAGTTGCAAACTGTATAATTCATTGCTTTTGTTACTACTTTATGAGTATTTTCATCTTCTCTATGGAAAACAGTTTACATTACCCCACCTGTAGTTTTGCTTAAAGAATTTTTTTTTCCAGTGACTAAGTACAGAATTTAAAGGATAGAAACAAATAAAAAGAAAATGCATTTGTTGTGTTATCTGATAAAAATTCATTGGTGGTCACCTCTTGATTTCAAATTAATATTTCTGAGTTTTCAAAAATAAAAGGACAGTTTTGACCAGCTTCACATTATCTGCACCATTTTTTAATAAATGGCAAGAAACTGCAGAGTCTAATACTGTTTCTTTAAGGTACTGCTGATCCAGGGATGCAGATTTTGGATACTTGCATGTGTTAATGCCATTGATGTTAGGTCCAGGTTTTCTGCTTCATAAAGGTATTGCAATTGAAGCAGCCTCTGAGTAGAAAAAGAGTCTTTGAAAGTACTTTTTTGCACTTTTAAAATTTTACTTAGTCTGTACTTCTGAGAGCTATCAATTTAGATTGTTTGCCAAGGTGAAAGCAAATGACTGGTTTGCAATAGAGATTTACTGTTTCTCTTCTCTTCTACCTCCATGTGCCTTCATGTAAGAGTGCGTGGCGTGGAGGATGTCACAACAGATGACTTGTGACTTTCTGGTCTTTGTTCATGGTACTAGGAATCCTTCTGTGACTAAAATCTAGGGATTTATGGTGCTTTAGCCTTTCCACATGATATAAAAGGGTTAGAAACTTTAATTGGTTTTGTTTTGAATACAGGCTATGTTTTTGCAGAAAGAACAACAGTAGGTAGGTTTTAAAGTGGAAAGTGTATGTTAATTTGACCTTAGATTTATTTCTTATAAGAGAGTAATAAAAGAGAGAAGGTATTTCTGTTGGACAGCCTTCAAAAATCAGAATTGTTATCAGAGGAGTATATGGGGCACCTCTCTCCTTCTGTGCAGTAGTGCAGGTGGACACCATGAAAGTCAGATGTACTCCTCAGTAATTACACCCCGTAATTGCAGTGAATTTCGGTGAACATTGGAATCTGAAAAGGTTATACTTTGAGCAGTACTAACCTACCAACAGTGCTCAATAATCAAGTTATCACACAAAATTCTCCAGGTGTTAAGTCTTTTGTTTGGCTGCACGGCTTGCTCAGAATTATTTTACCTGCAAGTGCACTGGTCTCTTCAGTCTTTATCACTCTTATTATGAAAGACCTTCTACTTCTACAGGTCTTTTGTTCAACTAGTTCTTAGCAAGTTGCTTCATTTCTTGTGGGTTGCTCCTTTTCACTTGATCTACAAGTAAACAACCTAAAACCGTAGTGCTTCTGCAAAACTGCTTTGTGGCTTTAAGTATTTTCTAGTATTTTTAATCCTACTTTTAAAACTTAAAAAGTCTTTGGGTTGGTTTTCTTTTTCTTTTACATATTCAAAGAATTTGGAACACAATGTCTATCTTCCCCCCCCCCAATAAGATTTCTGTTTTAAAAACATTCCAGGGTTGGGTGCTGTTTGTTTTTTGAGGGGTTTTGGTGGGGTTTTTTGGGTGTTGCTTGGGGTGTTTTTATTTTGGGTTTTTTTTTCTCCCCAGCAAGAAGAAAAACTACTTCTGTGCTAAGCCTGCAGTAAAACCACGCAGCTAATTAGATCCACACAGAGAATCTGAACTTTTAGGAGAAACATTTCCATACTTGAAAGGAGTAGTACTTCCCTACACAGAATCAAATACAGTAACAATTAGAGGCCTTTCATAAATAATTCTTACCATAGCAAGGTTTTGAAGAGGTAGTCTTCAGCAGCAATAGGGAAGGGTCATGTTCTATATGTCTTCAGACCTCTGAGCTGTTTGTAGTCTTTGTTGGCACTTCAGTAATACATGTAAAGTTGTTAGTTACTTTAGATAAAAGGCAGAACTGAATGGGGAACTGATGCATTTACATCTATATTGTAAAACTTGCATATTTATACAGACAGATTCTGGCTGTAAATGAAGAGAGGACTTTGGTACAAAGCAGGTACTTCAGTGTTTAATTTGGGATAACCAGGTTATTATGTAGTGTCCCAGTGTGCCTGATGGCTGCACATATTTTAGCATGTAATTAGATACCATGGGACAACAGATTGTTCCAGCTGGTCTGTAGAAATGATCTCTCTGCATGCTTTTTATCACCTACAAATGCAAGGTGTTTATCCTTCCATTTTAGGCTAAACCACCTTGAAATCCTTTTTCTTAATTTTTAAAAGTAATTTTTCATTTAGAAGAGTAATACAATTCAACTGACATTCAGTAGCTTGTTACTTTAGAGGTTGCATACTCTGAACTTGTAAACGGTCATCTGTGAGCAATGTGAATAGAATAGGTAAGAGGCAGAGACAGCACACTGGATTTCCAATACCCTCACGACTGTTCTATAACCTATCCATTACCCACACTTGGATGAGCCTCTTATGCCTCCCCACATACTTTTCCATCAAGTTGGCATTACATGTTTTACCATACAAAAAAAGAACGTGTGAACTGTTTTCTTTCTGGTACACTGTTTCCAAATAACCCATTTCATTCCAAACACAATTACCATCTGGTCTTTCTAATTGTGTAACCATGAAAATACTTGAAAAGTTAGTTGTCTGTGTATATTGCTAGTCGACGACCTTCTCGTGACCAACTTTGCCTAACTTGCGCTTTCCCTCACTTTATACGCAGGCTGGTTTAGCTGGAGCTCCAGCCCGGGCTGTTTCAGCTGTAAAGAATATGAACCTGCCAGAGATCCCAAGAAATATTAATATTGGTGACATCAGTATAAAAGTGCCAAACCTACCCTCTTTTAAATAACATGGCCACTCCAGGTAAAACCAAGGAAGAAGTGTGATAGAGATTTACCGCTTACTTGCTTACTAAATAAGCGCCGTGTCTAACTTTCGCTGTTTGGATAAAACTCAAGGTACTGTTTAGACATAATTCAAAAAAAATCAGTGTGTGGAATTGAACATTGCTTTTTGTCTTGTTTGTGAAGTTCAAGGAAATGGGTAGTTCCCATGTGATTTCTAAATGACATTCCTATGCCCTCATAAGGCATATCACTGTGTCTCGGCTGCTGCAGTATTTTGGGAAAGTATTGAAGATGTTCTTTACTTTGTATAACCTATAACGCTGAGGGTTGGGGTTTTTTTGTATATTCACTATAATTAGTGCATTCCTTAACTTTTCTGCTGTTTGTCATGATTATTTAAGACTTTAGTGCAAATGTTGCATGAAAACATTAAACTCTTGTTTTGTTTAAATAAAATCATAACAAACTGGACTTCGAGATACCTGTTTGTCCGAAATCTACTCTTTGCAATAAATCATGTTATTTCCTACTCATGGAGCCAACTGGCTGTATCTGCATACTGTTGTAGCAAGCATTGATGTTGTAGTTTAATCTCTGGAGGAATTACACGGGGGTGCTGTGTTGAACACATTGGCTCTTCACATTTCTCACAGAAGCTGTTCGTTGTTTCTCAGAAGGAAAAAACTGCCTTTACTGAAGTTCAGTGACTTCTGTTTACATATAGATGTTGAGAAGATACTTACACAATCTGATAGACTTTCTCTGATGGTCAGACTTTGTTTTGGGGGAAAAAATATTTACAATTACTGTCTGTGTTCTGAGAAGTGCAGAATGGGCTGAGAATGGGCAGCTCAGAAGTGTAAGTGTGAGTGTATCAAGTAATGTGACAAAGAAAGGCACTCTGGAAATGAGGGTACTTGAATAGGGTCTCTGTGCCTGGGGATATTTGTGATTCTCTACTTTGAGAATTAGATTTATAATATACTTAATATTACCAAGACCTCAGAAAATCTAAGTGCTATCACCTCTGTGTAAGTTACTCAGCTCTTAAACTCTTTTGTGATTAAAAAAAAAAAAAATAAAAGGGGATAGTGACTGGTTTTTATAATCATGCTTTTAAGCTCAGTGTGATGTACAAGTCTGTTTAAATGAATAATAAAAATATTGGGATATTTAAGAATTTCCTGTAAAGTTTGTTTGGTTTTATTTGGTTGGGGTTTTGTTAGTTGGTTTTGGGTTTGTGTTTGGTTTTTTCCCCCCCTTAACAAGTATGCAGTTAATACTGTATATGAAAATACATATAAAGGACAATCAACACTACATCTTGTATTAAATCAAGACAACACTTCTCAGGACTAGTCTGAAAGATCCTCTGTTACTTCAGAAAGTTGCATTTGATGTAAACCAGGCATCAAACATGCTTTTCCTTTGAGTAGAATGTTAAGACATATCCCACAGTGTAAGCTTGGAATCACATCACATTCTCTGATCAGACAATCACAGAATGTTAGGGGCTGGAAGTGACCTCGAAAGATCTTCCAGACCAACCCCCACTGCCAGAGCAGGATCACCTATACCAGATCACACAGGAATGCATCCAGGCAGGTTTTGAATATCTCCAGGGAGGGAGACTCCACAACTCCACTGGGCAGCTTGTTCCAGTGTCCCATCACCCTCACAGTGAAAATTTTTTCCCTCATCTTTCTGTGGAACTTGTATGCCTCAGCTTCTACCCATTGCCCCTTGCCCTGTCAATGGCATCACCAAGAAGAGCCTGGTTCCATCCTCATGGCACTCACCTTTTACATATTTTAAACATTAATGAGGTCAACCCTCAGTCTGATCTGTAGTAGCTAACATTGGTGCCTGCTGAGAGCACTTGAGAGAGGAAAAGGTTTATTTCTTAAGTACCAAATCTGGTGTAATCAATGGAATAAGAAGAAAGGAATAGTACTTAAGAAGGCCAATGGCATCCTGGCCTGTATCAGGAATGGTGTGGCCAGCCAGAGCAGGGAAGTCATTGTGCCCCTGTACTCAGCACTGGTTAGGCCACACCTTGAGTCATGCGCCCAGTTCTGGGCCCCTCAATTTAAGAAGGACACTGAGATGCTTGAATGTGTCCAGAGAAGGGCAATGAAGCTGCGGAGAGGCCTATGAGGAGAGGCTGAGGGAGCTGGGATTGCTTCGCCTGGAGAAGAGGAGGCTCAGGGAGACCTTATTGCTGTCCACAACTACCTGAAGGGAGGTTGTAGCCAGGAGGGCACATTGGTCTCTTCTCCCAGGCTACCAGCACCAGAACAAGAGGACACAGTCTCAAGCTGCAGCAGGGGAAGTTTAGGCTGGAGGTGAGGAGAAAGTTCTTTACAGAGAGAGTCATTAGCCATTGGAATGGGCTGTCCAGGGAGGTGGTGGAATCACCATCCCTGGAGGTGTTCAAGAGGGGATTGGATGTGGCACTTGGTGCCATGGTCTAGTAGTCATGAGGTCTTGGGTGACAAGATGGACTTGATGATCTTTGAGGTCTTTTCCAACCTTATTGATTCTATGATTCTATGAATATTGATGTGTTTTGGGGGTGAGGTGAAGGAAGGAAATTTCATGTATATTGTTTGTATTACATTTGGTTTTATCTAGTAGTAATATTTTTTTAATGCTTTTGTGGAAACTACAAAAAAAAAGAAAAAGTTGTTCTCTCCATACCTCCTGACAAGAACATTCTTCTGAATTCACTTTCATAAGTTGGAGGCTTCAGGAAGTTTCAGGTAAGGTTTATGTAGAAAGCTGCCACTTGCTTATTTCTACAGAAGACTTTGAGAGAATGAAATGTACAGTTCTTTTTTTTTTTTTCTATCCCTATGAGACTGAGTATTATTTACTATTCTCCAGTTAGACAGCTTAGCCTGTACAAATCTGGAACTGTTGGAATTTCACTTGCTTTTGCCAACTTTTGTTTTTCTGCCTCGTGCATAGATCTTGCAACACAAAGTGGAGATGTAAAAAATTTCTGCCTTGTTCCTCCTGTGAGGACTTAGTCTGGCTGCGGAAGGATAATTTGTAAGTTTATGTAGTTAAAATATTTTTTAGTTCCTTGCAGAGAAATCCTTTCTGGGTTTATTTTCATTAATTTTTTTTTCCAAATCCCTAGAGAAAAGCTGAGACACATCTTCACTGGAAGCATGTTCCAGATTAATTTCTCTCTTCTTATCTGTCAATAGCCAGGCATTCATTCATCTTAGAGAACTAGATCAATGCTCTTAACAATTATATGGCCTTTTTTCAGTTCTGTGCTTTTCATTACTGTTTATACTACCTTTCTGCTACCTGACAACATGGCTTCTGCCAGAAAGGATTCTTCTCTACACAGCTGGCCAGCAAACATTTTAAAAGATCCTTGCACAGGAAGAAATTTCTAACAGGTTTTCACAGTATAATTGCTCTCCTTTCCAAGACAAAATTCTGTTTTGCACACAGTTACTTACAGTAACTGTAGTATTTCTACTGTAGGAGTAGTAGTACTACTACAGAATAGTAGTATTTTTTCTTTAATAGAAATAGAGGGTATGACAATGTAGGCTTCCTCAAGGTAGCTAAGACCAAGTGCAGGGTCCTGCATCTGGGTCGAGGCAACCCCAGGCACAAATCCAGGTTGGGCAGGGACTGGCTGGAGAGCAGCCCTGAGGAGAGAGACTTGGGGGTGCTGGTGGACAAGAAGCTCAACATGAGCTCTCAGTGTGCACTTGCAGCCCGGAAAGCCAATCAGATCCTGGGCTGCATCAAGAGAAGTGTGGCCAGCAGGTCAAGGAAGGTGATTCTCCCCCTCTACTCAGCTCTGGTGAGACCCCACCTGGAGTACTGCATCCAGTTCTGGAGCGCCTATTACAAGAGGGATGTGGACGTGCTGGAGCGTGTCCAGAGAAGGGCCACGAGGATGATCAGAGGGCTGGAGCACCTCTCCTATGAGGACAGACTGAAGGAGTTGGGGCTGTTCAGTCTGGAGAAGAGAAGGCTCCGAGGTGACCTCATTGTGGCCTTCCAGTATCTGAAGGAGACCTACAAGAAGGCTGGGGAGGGACTTGTCAGGATACCAGGCAGTGATAGGACTATGGGGAATGGAATGAAGCTGGAGGTGGGGAGGTTCTTCAGCATGAGAGTGGTGAAGCCCTGGAATGGGTTGTCCAGGGAGGTGGTTGGGGCCCCATCCCTGGAGGTGTTTAAGACCAGGCTGGATGAGGTTCTGGCCAGCCTGATCTAGTGTGGGGCTGTCCCTGCCCATGGCAGGGGTTGGAACTAGATGATCCTTGTGGTCCCTTCACAGTATCACAGTATCACAGTATAACCAAGGTTGGAAGAGACCCCAAGGATCATCAAGTCCAACCCGTCCCAACAGACCTCACAACTAGACCATGTCACCAAGTGCCATGTCCAGTCTCCTCTTGAACACCTCCAGGGACGGCGACTCCACCACCTCCCCGGGCAGCCCATTCCAATGACGAATGACTCGCTCAGTGAAGAACTTCCTCCTCACCTTGAGTCTAAACCTCCCCTGGCACAGCTTGAGACTGTGTCCTGTGCTGGTTGCCTGGGAGAAGAGACCAACCCCTCCTGTCCACAACCACCCTTCAGGTAGTTGTAGAGGGCAATGAGGTCACCCCTGGTCCTTCTCCAGGCTAAACAACCCCAGCTCCCTCAGCCTCTCCTCATAGGGCTTGTGCTCAAGGCCTCTCCCCAGTCTTGTTGCCCTCCTCTGGACACGTTCAAGTGTCTCGATGTCCTTCTTAAACTGAGGGGCCCAGAACTGGACACAGTACTCAAGGTGTGGCCTAACCAATGCAGAGTACAGGGGCACAATGACCTCCCTGCTCCTGCTGGCCACACTATTCTTAATACAGGCCAGGATGCCATTGGCCCTCTTGGCCACCTGGGCACACTGCTGGCTCATGTTTAGGCGGGTGTCGATCAGCACCCCCAGGTCCCTCTCTGTTTGGCAGCTCCCCAGCCACTCTGACCCCAGCCTGTAGCTCTGCATGGGGTTGCTGTGGCCAAAGTGCAGCACCCGGCACTTGGACTTGTTGAATGTCATCCCATTGGACTCCGCCCATCTGTCCAGTCGGTCGAGGTCCCTCTGCAGAGCCTTTCTACCCTCTAACTGACTAACATCTATTCCCAACTTGGTGTCATCTGCAAACTTGCTGATGACTGACTCAATTCCCTCATCCATATCATCAATGAAGATGTTAAAGAGGATGGGGCCCAGCACTGATCCCTGGGGGACACCACTGGTGACTGGCCGCCAGCTGGATGTGGCACCATTCACCACCACTCTCTGGGCTCGGCCCTCCAGCCAGTTCCTAACCCAGCGCAGAGTGTTACTGTCCAAACCATGAGCTGACAACTTAGCCAGCAGTTTACTGTGGGGGACGGTGTCAAAGGCCTTGCTGAAGTCCAGGTAGACCACATCCACAGGCCTCCCCACGTCCACCAGACGGGTCACCTGATCATAGAAGGAGATCAGGTTGGAGAGGCAGGACCTCCCTTCCTAAATCCATGTTGGCTGGACCTGAGCCCTTGGCCATCCTGCAGGTGTGCAGTTATTGCCGCCAGGATAATCTGTTCCATCACTTTCCCTGGCACTGAGGTCAGGCTGACTGGCCTGTAGTTTCCGGGTTCCTCCATCCGTCCCTTCTTGTGGATGGGGACCACATTGGCCAGTTTCCAGTCATCTGGGACCTCTCCAGTGAGCCAGGACTGGAGGAAAATGATGGAGAGCGGCTTGGACAGCTCATCTGCCAGCTCTCTCAGCACCCTAGGATGGATCCCATCCGGTCCCATGGACTTGTGGATGTCCAAGTGGCTCAGCAGGTCCCGAACTAATTCCTCATGGATTTCTGGGGTACTACACTGCTCCCCAACCCTACTATCCAGCTCAGGAGGCCACTCATCCTGGACTCCTACCTTGCTGTTAAACATCGAGGCAAAGAAGGCGTTCAGGACCTCAGCCTTTTCCTGATCTTCGGTCACCGTGTTCCCCTCCAGGTCCAGTAAGGAGTGGAGATTCTTCTTGCCCTTCTTTTTAGCATTGATATATTTGAAAAATTGCTTTTTATTTTCTTTCACAGAGGTGGCCAGTTTCAGTTCCAACTGGGCCTTTGCTTCTCTAATTTTATTCCTACATAATCTAACCACTTCCTTGAACATACCTCGAGAAGCCTTCCCTCCTTCCAAAGGTGATACAGCCTCTTTTTTTCCCTTAATTCCTCCAGGAGCTGCTTGCTCATCCAGGCCGGTCGCCTTCCCCGCCGGCTCATCTTTCGGCAGATGGGAACCGCCAGTTCCTGTGCCTTCAAGAGCTCCTTTTTGAAGTAGGTCCAACCCTCCTGGACCCCTCGGTTCATGAGGGTTGGTACCCAGGGAACTTTACAAATAAGTTTCTTAAAGAGGCTGAAGTTTGCCCTCCGGAAGTCCAAGGTGAAGGTTCTGTTGGTACTCCTCCCTATCTCCCTGCATATTGAAAACTTCACTATCTCGTGGTCACTGCACCCTAGGCAGCCTCCCACGGTCACATCTCCCACCAGCCCTTCCCTATTGGAGAGCAGCAGGTCAAGCAGAGCCTGTCCCCTGGTAGGCTCGCTTAACAGCTGCGTCAGGAAGCAGTCCTCTATTCGCTCCAGGAATCTTCTGGACTGCCTTCTCTCTGCTGAATTAAGTTCCCAGCAGATATCTGGCAGGTTGAAGTCACCCACGAGGACAAGATCTGATGATCTTGAAACAGCCTCCAGTTGTTTGTAGAATAATTCGTCAACCTCCTCATCCTGGTTGGGTGGTCTATAACAGACTCCAACCAGGATGTCAGATTTGTTGGGCTGCCCTCTGATTTTAACCCACAGGCTCTCAATTCCCTCATCTTCCACCTCAAGTTCAGAGGCAGAAAGTGTCTCCCTAATATACAAAGCCACCCCTCCTCCTCTTCTCCCTCGCCTATCCCTCCTAAAGAGCCTGTAACCCCCCAGTGTAGCACTCCAATCGTGCCTGTTGTCCCACCATGTTTCTGAGATGGCAACTATATCATAGTTGCCCTGGTGGATTAGGACCTCCAGCTCATCTTGCTTATTGCCCAGGCTGCGTGCATTGGTGTACATGCACTGCAGCTGGGCTCCCAACCTCTCAGTTGACCCTACCTTGTGCCCTACTCTTACCTCTGCAGAGGGACCGATGTCTTCACCCACCCCCTTCAGACCTAGTTTAAAGCCCTCCTAATGAGCCCTGCCAACTCTAGTGCTAGGACTCTCTTGCCCCTTCTAGATAAATGTACCCCATCAGGACCCAGCAGGTCAGGTGCCGTAAAAGTTGCCCCATGATCAAAGAAACCAAAGTTCCTCCGCTGGCACCATTCCCTGAGCCACTTGTTGATGGTGTGGGTTCTCCCGTTCCTCTCAGTGTACTCCCCTGCCACTGAGGGAACTGAGCAGAACACCACTTGCGCGCCTGCCCCATCGATCAACTGTCCAAGGGCCCTAAACTCCTTCTTAATTGCCCTGGTGCCCTTCCTGTCGATCTCATCACTCCCAGCCTGTATCACCAGTAGAGGGTAATAGTCAGAGGGACTGATGAGCTTGGGGATTCCCCTTGCAATGTCCCTTACTCGCGCCCCGGGTAGAGAGCAGACCTCCCTGTGGGATGGGTCGGGACGACATATGGGTCCCTTAGCACCCCCAGGAGAGAGTCCCCAACAACTATAACCCTTCTCGTTTTCTTTGTGGAGCTTGTCGTTATAGCTGTTGGGAACTGCTTGGCCCTAGGCTTGGCCTTAGGCCTCCCTGCTCCTGCTGGCCATACTATTCCTAATGCAGGCCAGGATGCGGTTGGCCCTCTTGGCTGCCTGGGCACACTGGAGGCTCATGTTCAGCTTCCCATCAACCAGCACCCCCAGGTCCCTCTCTGCCTGGCCACTCTCCAGCCACTCTGACCCCAGGCTGTAGCACTGCCTGGGGTTGTTGTGGCCAATGTGCAGAACCCGGCACTTGGATGTGTTCAATCTCATGCCATAGGACTCTGCCCATCTGTCCAGCCTGTCGAGGTCCCTCTGCAAAGCCTCTCTGCCCTCCAGCAGATCAACTCCTGCCCCCAGCTTGGTGTCATCCGCAAATTTACTGATGATGGACTCAATGCCCTCATCCAGATCATCAATAAAGATGTTGAAGAGCATGGGGCCGAGAACTGATCCTAGTGACTGGCCACCAGCTGGATGTGGCACCATTCACCACCACTCTCTGGGCTCGGCCCTCCAGCCAGTTCCTAACCCAACGCAGTGTGCTCCTGTCCAAGCCATGGGCTGCCAGCTTGGCCAGGAGTTTGCTGTGGGGGACTGTGTCAAAGGCCCTGCTGAAGTCCAGGTAGACCACATCCAAAGGCCTCCCCACATCCACCAGGCGGGTCACCTGATCATAGAAGGAGATCAGGTTGGTCAGGCAGGACCTGCCCTTCCTAAATCCATGCTGGCTAGGCCTGAGCCCCTGGCCATCCTGTAAGTGCTGTGTGATTGCACTCGAGATGACCCGTTCCATAATCTTGCCTGGCACTGACGTCAGGCTGACAGGCCTATAATTCCCCGGCTCTTCCACATGGCCCTTCTTGTGGATGGGCACCACGTTGGCCAGCTTCCAGTCTTCTGGGACCTCTCCAGTGAGCCAGGACTGCTGAAAAATGATGGAGAGCGGCCTGGACAGCTCATCTGCCAGCTCCCTCAGCACCCTAGGATGGATCCCATCCGGTCCCATGGACTTGTGGGGGTCCAAGTGGCTGAGAAGATCTCTAACTGTCCCATCCTGGAACAGGGGAAAACTATGCTGCTCCCTGGCTCCTTCTGCCAGCTCTGCAGGCCAGCTGTCTGGAAGCCGTTCTGTCCTGCTAGTAAAAATTGAGGTGAAGAAGGCGTTAAGTACCTCTGCCTTTTCTTCATCCTTTGTTACAATATTCCCCTCCATGCCCACCAAGGAGTGGAGCTTGTCCTTGCCCTTCCTCTTGCTATTAATATATTTATAGAAGGACTTTTTGTTGTCCTTCACAGCAGAGGCCAGTCTGAGCTCCAAATGTGCTTTTGCCTCCCTAATTTTCTTCCTACAAGACCTAGCAACATCCCTAAACATTCCATGGGTTGCCTCCCCTTTTTTCCAAAGATAATACACCCTCTTTTTTCCCTTAGTTCCTTTAGAAGTTCATTACCCATCCAGGCTGGCCGTCTGCCCCGGTGGCTCATCTTCCGGCACACTGGCACAGCCTGTTGCTGCGCCTTTGTTGTGAAGAGGTTATTAAATTTATGAATATGAAATATGAATTATGAAAATATGAATTTTAATTAATTATCAAATTATTAATAACCGATGAATCAACAACTTATATACATGTTCTAGTGCACATTCGTGAAATACATTCCATAAATGGCTTAGTATTATGATTAGAACTTAATTAAACTATCTACAGACTATCTCTGTGTTTTATATAACCAGGGTGCAGTTCCATCGCTTGGCCACTAGATGGCGACTCGGCGGAACGCGGGAGGCTTCTGGCTAATATACAGCGATACTGCAATCTTTGTGTGCGTCAGCGATGACTCTGCCACACGCAGAGACCTTGAACTGAGTGCTAGTGGGTGGAAAGCACGTAGAAGATATTCTGTAGCTGATGTTTGTAGCAAGGTGGGGGTCCGGCTGGCTACTGCCGCTGGACTGGTTCCTGGTCACATTCGGCCCGTGGGGTCGGCCCAGGGAGTCGGCTCGCACGGCAGGGCGAGGCGACGATTGCCGATAGGCGGGCTCAGAGGTTCCCGGTCGGACAATAGCTATGGCGTCGGCCTCGTGGCAAACGGCCTTAGAGAGAGAATGCGGCTTCTCCGTTCCTGGGCTTAAAGGAACAGCGCGATGCTTGAGATAGTCCCTTCTCCCCGACAACTGGGCAGATCTTACCCTCGGGGCTGGTCCAGTCCTCCGATAGCACGATGGGCTCCCCTGGAGATATGACCGGCTATAGCGACGCTGGCTTCTCAGGCTCAGCGAAGGTCCTCCTCTGGGCTGATCCTCACGATCAAAGTGCTTCTCACAATGCAGAGGCTTCAGTATGCGTGCATGTATGATAAAAGCTAAAAACAAGCTCAACGGCAGAGGCGGTGGCTCGATAGCTGCTCTCCTGAGCAAGTACAGAGGCAAAGTGAAGAGGAGGCAACTCGTTTACCAACAGGGGTAATATTTATAGATTCCTCGAGGCTGGGTTTGACCAATGGGCACTCTGATAGACAACTGGCTTCAGCCTATAGAAAGCGTGAAGCTGGAATTACGCCCATACTTGGTAATGGTCCTCCTCCTAAAGGAGGGGAGACCTATCCACATGCTGGGGGCCAGATCTAGTATCTGGGCAGAATGTGCCTTCACCACAGCCTTCAAGAGTTCTTTCTTGAAGTAGGTCCAGCTCTCCTGAACCCCTTTATTTTTAAGGGCTGTTTCCCAAGGAACCTTCTGAGTTAGTTCCTTGAGTAGCCTGAAGTCCGCCCTCCGGAAGTCCAGAGTGGAGGTCTTCTTGCTCCCCCTCTTGGCTTGGCTGAATACTGAAAACTCAATTATCTCGTGGTCACTGGTGCCTAAACAGCCTCCGACCACCACATCACCCACCAGCCCTTCCCTGTTGGTGAAGAGGAGGTCAAGCATAGCCTTACCCCTGGTAGGCTCACGCAGCACCTGGGATAAGAAGCTGTCCTCCATGCACTCTAAGAACCTCTTAGATTGCCTCCTCTCTGCTATGTTGTGATCCCAGCAGATATCAGGCAGGTTGAAGTCACCCACGAGAACAAGGTCAGGAGATCTTGAGACAGCCTTAAGCTGCCTATAGAATGCTTCATCAAGATCATCCTCCTGGTTGGGTGGTCTATAACAGACTCCAACCAGGATGTCTGCCCTGCTGGTCTTCCCTCTAATTCTTACCCACATGCACTCAACCCGATCATCCCTGATCTCTAGCTCAATGGCATCAAGAGCCTCCCTGATGTACAGGGCCACCCCTCCACCCCTTCTTCCTTGCCTGTCTCTCCTGAATAGCCTGTAGCCGTCAATTGCAGCGCTCCAGTCATGTGAGTCATCCCACCACGTCTCCGTGATGGCAACTACATCATATCTTTCCTGCTGCAACAAGGCTTCCAGCTCCTCATGTTTGTTGCCCATACTTCGTGCATTAGTATACATGCACTTCAGCTGGGCTGCTGGTTTTGCCCCTGACTCCAGCTTACCACCCTCAGACTCCTGTCTGGGGGGACTGGTTTCAGCCCCTTCCCCCTTCGAAGCTAGTTTAAAGCCCTGTCAATGAGACCTGCTAATTCCCTTCCCAGAATCTTTTTACCTTTGGGGGACAGGCCATTCTCATGTACTGTGACCTTTCCCCTCCTCTGGGACAGATGTACTCCATCTGTTACCAGCTGACCTGGTGCAGTAGAAAGTTTTTCAGGATCGAAAAACCCAAAATTCTTCTGACTGCACCAACCTCTAAGCCACTTGTTGACTACAGCTGCTGACCTATTCCTTCTTGTATTCCCTCCTGCAACTAAGGGTATAGACAAAAATCACTTTGTGATAGTTCTTGATAAATCATGCACAAGAGATAATTGAAAGGACCCTGTGTAACATTAGTAATGCAAATTAGTAGTTCATAGTATCATAGTATCAGTCAGGGTTGGAAGGGATCACAAGGATCAGCTAGTTCCAACCCCCCTGCCATGGGCAGGGACACCCCACACTAGATCCGGCTGGCCAGAGCCTCATCCAGCCTGGTCTTAAACACCTCCAGGGATGGGGCCCCAACCACCTCCCTGGACAACCCATTCCAGGGCTTCACCACTCTCACGCTGAAGAACTTCCTTCTCATGTCCAGCCTGATTCTCCCCACCTCCAGCTTCATTCCATTCCCCCTAGTCCTATCACTACCTGATAGCCTGAGAAGTCCCTCCCCAGCCTTCTTGGAGGCCCCCTTCAGATACTGGAAGGCCACAATGAGGTCACCTCGGAGCCTTCTCTTCTCCAGACTGAACAGCCCCAAATCCTTCAGTCTGTCCTTGTAGGAGAGGTGCTCCAGCCCTCTGATTATCCTCATTAAACCTTCAGGATGTCTTAAAATTAATTCTTTTTCCTGCATTTCCCCAAACCTGGTTACTTCTCCCAATACACAAGTGTTGTATTGAGTGGTTATTTGTTTCAATGTTCTACAAGGTATTTTCCACCTTTATTTGTTCTCTGGGGATGCAGGGTGAAGTGCCTCAGAAACCAAGCCTGGGAGTGGCTGTTCAGATTGCGTGTCTACAGGCTGACTCTCTCATTATGATTTACACCTTTCAAACTCAGAGATACCTTCTGTGAAATGTAGGATGGCAAGGGGTTTGAGAGCAACTGCTAGCTCTCGGAAGTGATAATTCTGTCTGTGGGAAGAAAAATTATTTTTGGGGGTACAGGCTCCTCAAATATTTAGAGGAAAGATGCTGGAGCTTTATCCTTTTGGAATCCAGAGGCTTTCTCTAAAGCCCCCCTGGAGCCTAAGATGCTAAACAAACAGAGAAAGGGCAAAAAGAGTAGAAGTTACTCAGAATGAGTGGGCATTCCCTCCATAGACCTGAAGCAGAAACTGGGTAGCTAGTTTTGCCACTGGGGCAGTGACTACTGCTGTGGGGAGGGGATGGGGTGGGGTGGGAATGGTGGAGGGGGAAGGGAAGAGCGGGGAAGTTTTGGCTCTTTGGTACTAGAGGAGAAGTTACCACCTGTTAGAATCAGCTGAGAATGCTGTCTGCAGTAGTGACAGCACAGACAGGTCAGGTACTGTGTCAATGCACTTCCGTTGCCTCCCGGAATAGCAAAGCACTTGAGTATTTTTGTGAGAGGAAGTGCAGCATTGCAAGTATATACAAAATTCCTCTTAAACATGTAGCTGCTCTGATTTATTCTGCCTGACAAGAGTGGTTGGGTGGAGGAAAGTGTCACTATAAGGGAGAATACGGTTCAAGTGAGAAACAAACTAACACTGCCTTCCTGCGTGAGCGGATTTAACACATCCAAGTGCTGGGTCCTGCACGTTGGCCACAACAACCCCATGCAGTGCTACAGGATGGGGTCAGAGTGGCTGGAGAGCGGCCAGGCAGAGAGGGGCCTGGGGGTACTGGTTGATGGTAGGCTGAACATGAGCCTGCAGTGTGCCCAGGCAGCCAAGAGGGCCAATAGCATCCTGGCCAGCATCAGGAACAGTGTGGCCAGCAGGAGCAGGGAGGTCATTCTCCCCCTGTACACTGCACTGGTTAGGCCGCACCTCGAGTCCTGTGTCCAGTTCTGGGCCCCTCAGTTTAGGAAAGATGTTGAGTTGCTGGAATGTGTCCAGAGGAGGGCAACAAAGTTGGTGAGGGGTTTGGAACACAAGCCGTGTGAGGAGAGGCTGAGGGAGCTGGGGTTGTTTAGCCTGTAGAAGAGGAGGCTCAGCCGGAGACCTTATTGCTCTCTACAACTCCCTGAAGGGAGGTTGTAGCCAGGCAGAGGTTGGTCTCTTCTCCCACGCAGCCAGCACCAGAACAAGAGGACACAGTCTCAGGCTGCACCAGGGCAGGTTTAGACTGGATGTTAGGAAGAAGTTCTATACAGAGAGAGTGATTGCCCATTGGAATCGGCTACCTGTGGAGGTGGTGGAGTCACCTTCATTGGAGGTGTTCAGGAGGAGACTTAATGGGGTGCTTGGCTGCGTGGTTTAGTTGTTTAGGTGGGTTGAATTGGTTGATGGGTTGGACGCCATGATCTTGAAGGTCTCTTTCAACCTGGTGTATTGTATTGTATTATTGTATTGATTTGACCTTATCTTTCTAGTAGCACATTCCATTAAATGCTACAATTAGTTTCTGAGTTCTACTTAGGCCCATGCTAAGAGGCAAATGGGGACTTGATAATGTTCTAAAGGTAGCCTTGTAAAGCTCTTTGATACTGAATTACAGCATATGCAGGGCATAAAACACTGGAGTAACTTGAAATTAAAATGTCACAAATTGAATCATTGTCTGTTTATAACTCTTAAAGAAAAACAGCCTAAGTCTTGCACAAAATTTATTTCTCAACTTCTGCATGGAGCATTCATAATTTTACTAGGAGCAAGGAGAGCAGTCAAATACTGCCAAAACTGACTAAAGGTGAACAGTTAATTTCACACACACAACCAAAATATTGTGACTTATTTTGTAATTATCATAGCAACTTGCAACCCTTTTAATTTAAGAAAATGATCTGTCCTTGCAGTTTACTCCAATATGCTCACTGAGCTCAGGTGGGGTTTTTACCTCCAATCCATGGATGGAAATGCAAAGGTCAGTTTAGCAGCGATATTTCTTGCCTGCAGAAGCTTTGGCCTCGTGCCTTATGAGGGCCATGACAGTGTGGTCTGACTGGGGAAGAACTGGGGATCAAGACTTCTGGTTTTTGCACAGAGTATTCCTGGGGCTGGGGTGCTAGAAGCATTTGACTTGACCCATCATCTACAAGGCAGAGTGGCAAGCTCACTTTTTCCATAGTCCACAGCTTTCCCACCCAGTTTGACTCTTCTGAGACTCAGCAGCACACACAGGTCCCAAGTGTCCCTTTCTTGGCTGGCTCTGCTTTCCAGCCAGCCAACAAGACTTCACCTGGAGTGTCGCAAATCCTCTTCCAGGTTCTCTCTGTGCAGAACTATAAATGTGTCACCAGAGCTGAATCTGAAAGTAGGCCTGTAATAATGACTGTGAGCTGCTTGGATGGACTCCATATGTATGGTCTCCCTGTTTACTTTTGCCTTTCACAGCCCAATCCACAACCCCATTTTGGTACCATTTTGAGCACTCAGCCAGCAGAGTTTTGGTGCATCACAGGCTGAATTTCACAGCTTCAGATGTTTGCAGGGAACCTGCATGACCAGTAGCCTGTGTGTACACCTAAGAAACTTTTGCGACTGGTGCAGCCATGTAAGTGGCACCCACATCTCCTCCACCAAAGGTCCACCCAAACAAATTTGATCAAGCAGTTTGCAAAAAAAGCATAGAGAATAAAACTAGAGAATAAAACAGTCTGCATTCTTTGCAATAATTTTTTGTTCTGATGTGTGTTGAAACAGCAAAGATCTTTCACAATTAAAACCGTGATCCTGTCTCCAAGTGTGATACTGTTTTACTTGGTGTCAAAATTCTGCCCTGAGCCACCCAAGGGCAGAACTCTTAGTACTGTTGCTCCCTGAGACATGCTGGCATCTCATATGTCATAGGCAAGCCTACCTGCATCTCTGTAAAAAGCCTGCTGCACCAGGGAGGGTTGGTAGTCTGGCTGTCATTCCTTTGTAGCTTTTCAGGACAGGTATCTCTTCACAGATCGCTCCAGCAAAGTCCGGCAGGGCGCATCCTGGCTGCTGTCCCTCTGCAAGGTGTTGTGCACTCATTCAAGATGTGATTGCCCTGGCAATACATAGAATATGTTGCTCTATAGAAATATGTCAATGCAGGCATCTGCCTCCTGGCTCAGGTTTGCACCACTCAGTTAAAATCAAGGACAGATAAGAGCTGGTTAGGGTCAAACCCTTCTACAGATCTGCATGCTGGAGTCATGGTGCAGACAAAGAGCGGGGAAAGCTGATATGAAAGTCTCTTGATAAAGCATAGCATTGGAGTTTATACTGTATTATTATTGTATTATTGTATTATTATTGTATTATTGTAGGCCAGGTTGCCTGAGGAAGCCTCGCGAGGTGTTCCCCTTCTCCTAGGTAGCATAAAGCTACACAAAACGTCTGGATTGTAGCTGTCCAGCAAGAGGTCCTATTGCTGAGATGATCTTCAAGAAAAAAGAACAAGAGCAGGTAGGAAGAGCCAGAGCCAGACTCACCCAGGAAATCTGTAGCAAGGCAAGAAATACGGCTCATCCTTTTCCTCCTGGCATCAGTCCAGCAGCTTCCAAAAGCTTAAAAGTATTACCCCATTGGCCATGGAAATTTCTGTTCTTGGGAATCTGCTACAACACATTTGAGTAGTTTTAATGTCATTATAGTATCTTTGTTTGTTTAAGTTAGATTGCAGTTTATTAAAATACTCATGTCTAAGCACTGGGGGTTAGCACCTGTGTTGGCAGCTGTGTTGGCTATGTCCCTTCCCAGGTTCATCTGCACCGCAGCCTGCTCACTGATGGGGCAGTGTTCGAAAAGGTTTAGACACTGTAAGCACTGCTGTAACTGAAAACGTGGGTATGCTGCCTACAATGCTTTGGTCACAAATGCAAGACATAGCACCATATGAGCTACTTAATTCTATGCCAATCAAAACCAAGAAAGCAGTATGACAGGTAGTAAGATGAAGGAAGAGAAGGTGGTTGGGTAGTAACTCAGTAGGGCTTTGCATCATGCATGAAATTATTGTTTTAAATTAATTCATAGGCATGTGTGATGAAGGGCTTCCTGCTAAATCTCACTTAGGCTTCCCAGGAGGGCTTGGGTGAAAAGAAATTGGTTGTTTGCAGAGCAGCTTAAAAAGAATGCTGCCAAAAAAAAAAAAAAAAAAAAAAAAAAAAAGCCAGAAGGAAAACAAGGAAGGTTGTAAAAGAAGAAGGAGCTAAACAGGGGTCTTTATAATCTAGGGATAAAAGTGTGGGAGAGTTGTGAAATCATTTGTTAGGCTAACTCATCTATATGGGAAAGCAGACAAGACTTTGGAAAAAAAAAAGGTGTTTTTCAAGTAAGGGCAAAGGCAGCAATCTTTAAACTGCTTCTAGAATAGATGTGTTTTCCTGGTTGCTGCTTGCTCTACTTTTACTTTTCTGTCAAATGCATCTAGAGTGGTGAGGAAACAAAAACACAAGAAGGAAGCAAATGGATTTGAATATGATGAGAGAGAAAACATGCTGCTTCTTAGTGAGTGCTGCCTAGTAATAAAAGTGTTTGCAAATGTAAGAAATTACAGCATGTTTGTGCCCTTTCCTGATGCAGAACAAGCAGTGGGGCTGCTGGTGGGTGAATATTCCATTTCTGTAGTGGCAACAGAGGAGTTCCATAGTTCACTCTTTTCCCTGGTCTCCTTCCTAGCTGTACTACCCATTAAATGATATACGAGCTAAAAGGAAAGGAGGGTTGGATTCCTTCAGCTTGTATGTTCATTTTGGGGCAGAGTCTGAGATTTCCAGGTTTTAAGAAAATGTATCTCTTGTCCATGGAAAGACTGAACAAGATACTGAAGTCATTAAGTTTTCTTCATACCCAGGTTCTGAAGTTTTTTAGTATTATTTACTTTTCCCAGAACTCAAATATAAAAGCATATAAGAAATACAGTATCTCTTGATTGAAAACAAGAGTAAAAAACACAGTGGGTTTTTTTTTTTTTCATACTTTAGAGGTGTATTCAGCTGTGCACCTGTGAAGTGTTCCTCTGCAAGCTTGTAACAGTATGTAACATCCACTCACTGTTCGATGTGTGCTGTGGCAGTCGTGCCTGTTCATAGGAGGACATGCTTGTGGATTTTCAGATGCCTCTCTCAGTTATTCCCACTGGCCTACTTCATCAGCTCTTAGCAATGAAATGCCAAACAGCAGTTCAAATATGCTTGAAAGGGCTAGAATCACTAATGGAGATGAGAAAGGTTGTTAGGAGAGTTACAAAAGTGCTGTCACGCTTCCTCTCAGGCTGATCCTGTGGACTGTATCTCCTTTAGCTGGAGATGGTACCATTACCATCAAGCTCAGACTCATTAAAGACCTAAGGAAACCACAGCCTCCAATGAGCCCTGCAATGCACAGCATGCGCGTGTGTCTGATTTTTCTTGTACAGTCATGCAATTGATCCCTTTTCCCTGTTCTATCTAGTGTGGACTCCACAGAGCCCCATGACACTACAAGGGGTGAGTACATGTTGGGCACGTCTGCTTCAGGCTTTCAGACCCACCCCACTATGGATGGCAAAAGCAGAATTGTGTCTGGACAGCAGTTGGGAGGCTGAATGCAGGATGTTTTAACTTGGGTGGAACAGTAAAAAAAAGAGAGACAGTCCACTGGCAGAAAAAGTGCTGTCAGTAGCTTTCCACTTATTTAATCTTATTCTATTTAAACATTGTGCTGAGGGTTTAGGAGTTTCAGTGATTTATGGACCAAACAAAGACCTGTTTAGCACATGGAGTGCTGGCAGCATAAAATATTAAAATATGATTTGATGTCATCCTGAAGTTCATTCTTACACCATATGCTTCATTTGCCTTAACAGAATAATTCTCTGTTTCGCTTCCTAGAGTTTCTGGGTTTCCATATAAAACAAACCTGTCCCTTCCTTCAGAATTTCTGGAAAGATTGTGTTGTTCTTTGTAGAAGTTTAGTGGGTTTCATTTAGAGGAAAGATTGGCTTATAGGTGGTCTGACGGGCAGGCAGGATTCACAACTTCATATTTAGGCAGGTCCTGTACTCTGCGGGCTCACAGCACACACAGGGAGCTGCAGACCCTCCATTTAGCTGGAGAGTGCAGGTTTTCTGCATGAGGGGCCATTTAACTTCCTTGTTTGTAATCAGGCAAGAGTCTGGTTTTCACAAAATGACTCATAAATACAGGAAGGGAGAGTAAGAATCAAGATGCTGCTGGGAGACTCTGCTGCACAGGGTTAAGCTTGCTGGAGGACTGCCAGATGAGAAAATCAGTAGAGGTTTTGACTTTGCTTCAGAGCTACTTGACTAGGACAGGAAAAAAAAATGTATCCTATCAAGCCACTGGGGAGGACAAGGGAGGAAATTTTCTCTTCAGATTGCTCTGGAATATCTTCTCCAGGTGGACAGACTTTTCCACCATAAATTAGTTTATTCTGTTTTGTGAGCATAGTAATTGTTCCAAAATACAAGCAGCTTTATTCATGCTAGAGAAACTGCATGAGTTATGCTAGCATATTTGGTGAATTATACAGGTCCAAATGAGAGCTGTAAAACTTCTTGGGTTTGGAGTGAATACATTGTTTTTATTAGTGGATTGGTTTTATTAGTGGATTGTTTTCATACAAACTTACACTTAAATGGTGTTGCATGTACCCTTCTGGTTATACAACTGTTTGGGTAAAAGGACAAGCAGAGATGAATGTGAAATGAGGAAGGGATATAGGCATTGTTGCTGGTTTTTATGGAGGAAAATGGAAATTTGTTAACTTGTGTTAATTTCTAAGATAGTGTGCAGGAGTGGGCTCAAGAGGGAGATTAGATTAGACTGATAGATTGATAGATAGATAGATAGATAGATAGATAGATAGATAGATAGATAGATAGATAGATGATAGACTGATTCATAGACAGAAGTAATTCTTGAAACTATTTCTAACCATGAACATGTGCTTTGTCTGAGATGAATAATCCATAGGCTTACTTGCATATTAGTTCTGCCCAGATGACTCTGCAGTGTACATCTGGTCTACTGTTACTGAGGAATAATCACAACTCTCATAATTAGATTTATTTTGTCATGGTGTCTCTGCAGTTTGAAACACCAACACCCCTCCCCCCCGCCCCAAAACCAGAAAAAACATACAACCAAAACCCCAACAACCCAAAACCCCAAAACAACAGATACTCATACAAAGCTTCACATTGGTGAGGCAAATCGTGCCTCACCAAGCTAGTGGCTTTCTATGTCAGTGGATAAGGGAGGACCTATAGATGTGATCTATGTGGACTTCTGCAAAGCCTTTGACATGGTCCTCCACAACACCCTACTTGCCAAGTTGGAGAGAGATGGATTTGATTGGTGCACTGTTCAGTGGATAAGGAATTGGCTGGATGGTCACATCCAGAGGGTGGTACTCAATGGCTTGACATCCAGATGGAGAACTGTGACAAGTGGTGTCCCTCTGGGTCCATACTGGGATCTGTGCTGTTTAATATTTTTATTAATGATATAGGCAGCAGGATTAAGAGCACCATAAGCAAGTTTGCAGATGACAGCAAGCTGAATGGTGTTGTCTATACACCAGAGGGAGAAGATGTCATCCAGAGGGACCTGGACAATCTGGAGAGATGGACCCAGGTGAACCTCATGAGGTTCAAGAAAAGCTTCTGTACCTGGGCTGGAACAATCCTCACTACAATGCAGACTAGGGGAGGAGGTGTTAGAAAGCAGCCCTGAGGAAAAGAGCTTGAGGGTGTTGATGAATGAGAAGCTGGACATCAGCAGGCAGTATGAGCTTGTAGCCTAGAAGGCAAATCACATCATGGACTGTATTAAAAGATGTGTGGCCAACAGATCCAGGGAGGTGATTCTGCCACTTTGCTCTGATGAGACCTCACCTGGAGTACTGTGTACAGGTCTGGACTCCTCAGTACAGCAAGGACATGGACCTGATGGAGTGGGTCCAGACAAGGACCACAAAAATATCAGGGAGTTGGAGCACCTCTGCTACAAAGACAGGCTGAGGGAGCTGGGATTGTTCAGCCTGGAAAAGAGCAGGTTTCAGGGTGACCTAATAGCAGCCTTCCAGTACCTGAAGGGGGCCTACTGGAAGGATGGAGACTGTTTACAAAGACCTATGGCGATAGACAAGGGGCAATGGTTTCAAACCAGAGTAGATTTAGATTGGATGTTAGGAACTTTACTATGAAGATGGTGGAACACTGGAACAGGTTTCCCACAGAAGTGGTTGAGTCCCCATCCCTGGAGACATTCGAAGGGAGGGTCAAAAGGGCTCTGGGCAGCCTGATCTAGTTGAGTATGTCCCTGTTTACTGCAGAGGGGGTTGTTCTATATGACCTTCAGAAGTCCCTTCCAACCCAAACCATTCTATGATTCTACGTTTAGGTAACCTCTGTTCTCTTTCCTGTGTTTTCTTAATGAACAGAATCTTACAAAAATTAAGCAATCAGGACATTAGAGTTGCAGCTGTCTAAAGTGCAGTTCTGACCTGAAAAATCATATGCCACTAATGAAAGAATATTGATCCACTGGAGGTTGCAAAGACCATCGTACTTGAATTCTTGTTTCAAGTTTGGAGTTTGTTTCCCCTTTTATTATGAGGGTAGCCTTGAAAAGTAGATTTTTTAATGTTTTTGAGGTGGGGTAGTCTGACCAGAATGTTTTAGGATCTGCTTATGGAGCAGTACAATTCTAAAGCTCTACCACACAGAGCAGTCATACCACTTGACCCAACCAGCAAATTCTGTGTTACTTTCTTTTGTGGCACCTACATAGTGACAGTATAAATGTCCCTTGTATAAAGGGACCGTGACCTAAGGATCATGACCTAAACTGTCTGTGCTGTGATTATGGGCTAATGCTGCTTAGTACTTGAGGAAAGGAAGAGGGACAATCATGCTGTTTTCTGAAGAGGTTGACAAGCTTCAGGCACACAAAAGTATCTTATTAATGGGCACTCTGCTGTGACTCACTATTATAATTAGAAACACACTGTACTTATTTGTATCCCTTAAACTAATGAGCGTAATTTACTCCTCCTTCAGGAATATTGAGATTCATCTTGTGTTTCAGTGGATCACAAACAGGCTAGCATTTTTGTGTTCAACATCATTATTTGTTTAGAAATGTCATAACTCCCTAGCACACACTAATTCCCAAATGCAACCACTCATAAATCAGTACAGAGCAGTTTGTTTATCTTGGGAGAGAGGCATTGATTTAGCAGGTTAGGAATTCTGCAGAATAAGGGGTTTGGAAAATGGTGATTAGTGGTGATCACAGCTGCTAATAAGTTGTGGTAGTTTTAGGCTATGCCTTTAATATTTTTTTTTCACAGATCTTGAGCAGAAAAGTAGTAAAATGTAAATAAATCACTATTGGGAGTGAAAAGGAAAATAAAGATAATTTCCAAGAATTCCATTGGAGAGATATCTACCATAAGATTGGTTGTACCAAAACAATTCTTTCTTCTTGTCTCTTCTTCTCACTCTGGAGAGATACTAACTTGCTTCGGCTTGACCTTGGCTGCATTGTTTTGGTTAAGCCTAACAGCAATTTTCTTTGCTCCTTTCTTCTCTTTGTCCGGGGTGAGTCTGGGTAGGCAGGGAAGGAGAAGCTGGTAGCTTCTCCTGGTCTCTGACCAGAGGGGGCTCTTGTGCTGTTTGCTAATTGTAAATATATGAAATATTGTAAATACTGTATATTTTGGGCATATTCATTGCATTCCATTGTAGATTGTAGTTTTGCTTGTAAATACAGCTTTCATTTGCTTCCAGCTGAGCTGGCCTGGCAAAGTTAATGTTGGGGGAAATTTCAACCCACCACATAAGTGAATCAGAGTTGGTAAGAATTTTTACTCAGACTATTCACTGCATACATTTTTTGCTTAAAACCCAAAGAGCTTCCAAAGCAGCACCTGTGCATGGACCTGATGCCCTGCAATTAAACAGTAGTTTCAATAACAAAATATCATTTTCTACTCCAAGCTTCTAATTCTGATTTTATTTGCTGGAAATCTTGAAGGATTTTGTTTTTCTTTCTGAAAAATTTCCAGACAGCCCTCCTAACCAATTCTGAACAGTAATTGTCTTAAAATACTAGAAATTGTCTTAATTTTACTAACAAAACTTTTAAACAGTATTTAAGGTAAACTACTGCATCATGAACAGCTGGATCGTGAAAAGGTTAGTGGGTTTTAGCAAGACAGGATGCTTCAGATGTAGGCATTTTGAATGACCAGTCTGAATTAGACTCATGTAAGAAAGTCATGGATGACACAACTACCTGAAGGGAGGTTGTAGCTGGGCAGAGGTTGGTCTCTTCTCCCAGGCAGCCAGTACCAGAACAAGAGGACACAGTCTCAGGCTGCACCAGGGCAGGTTTAGGCTGGATGTTAGGAAGAAGTTCTATATAGAGAGAGTGATTGCCCATTGGAATAGGCTGCCCGTGGAGGTGGTGGAGTCACCTTCATTGGAGGTGTTCAGGAGGAGACTTGATGGGGTGCTTGGTGCCATGGTTTAGTTGTTGGGTGGGTTGGATTGGTTGATGGGTTGGACGCCATGATCTTGAAGGTCTCTTTCAACCTGGTGTATTGTATTGTATTGTATTGTATTGTATTGTGTTGTATTGATAAACAGATTTTCACTATCAGATCCTAGTGGTATGGTTTACATCAGCATTCACTGCGGGGTTTTTCCTCCTTTGTATGTAATAATTTAGAAAATAAAGGTGTGTTTTTCAAGTTTTCACTTTTCAGAATGGTTTCCAGTTTGTGTGATCAAGTCTGATTACGTTGGATGTCAGTACATTCGCTACTTTATAAAGATGTGGTTTTGAAATGCAATACATTGCAGTGCTTGCTTTGGTGTAATACAACTGCTCCACCATAAAAACAGTTTGTTCCCCCAAGATCCAAACAAACAAAATATGTTCTGCATTTACTTTATGGGTTCAACCACAAGAAATTTGACCTTCACTTAATTTGCATGTTTTTCTCCGTTTGAAAACGTACAACATCCGACACTTTCATCTATCTTGTTTTAAAACCACTGTAAAAGATTATTGTTTCAGTATGCAACTTCTCAAACTAATACATGTGAGACACTTTCATTTTCTGCACAATGATAAAGGGAGAAAAATGTCCGTTTGTGGTTATCATTATTTGTTTCTATAAAATAGATCAGTCTCTATATCCCTCCAGCTTAATTTGTGTCATGAAGGTTATAGGGAGAGGTTACAAGCTAGACTCTTACTGATTTTGTCACTTTATACTCTGCAGATTTTTCTTCCTCAGTCTTTAGTACCAGGAATTGAAAGGATCAGGAAATCCAGAGCACTGACCATAGAGAATGTGATTTTCAAAAAATTCATGATAGTTTTTACAAAGTACAGAACTGAACTTTTCAGCAGTTCAAAGCATTTGGGACTCCACACAGAATCAGTGGGAGCTGTGAAGTCTGCATAGCTGCACACTGGGAAGAAGACTGGTAAACCTGCAGACTGAGCAGTACTGATCAAACCAGCTTCCCTGATGTCCCTGCACCTCAGCTCACAGGACTGTGGCGGGAACAATGGAAAATGAAGGCTAGATCTAGCTGTGAAGCTAGAGCAGCTTTATTTAACTGAGTATTTATTTAACTGAACTAAGAGGTTATGCAAGTTTCATAAAAGGTCTTGAAAGTAGGATGGGGAGCTAAACCTCGTGATCAAATAGGCCAGTGTTGCCCCATGCATTTTCGTACTCTTATATTCTTTTGAGACCTCTGTAATTCTGGAAGCCTCACAGATGTTACAATTTGCACAAACTCCTCTAAAGAGTGCAAAGATTAGCAAAGTCTGGCAAAGAATGAGCTAAACAACTCATGTCTGTCTCTTCAGGGTAACCTCAATGACAAGCTCAGCATCATTTTGAAACCACAGATCATATCATACCACAAATCATAGCATTCCTAATTTGTTCAAAACCTAGCTGTGTATGCAAAGGCAATAAGGTCCATAAAGCCATGTTTAAAAAGCCTTTGAACCCTTACCTACTATAGACATAAACTAGATTTCTAAAGTAGCTCTGAGCGTCTGCTTTCAATGCTGCTTTTTCCAGGTAGCACGTTGTGTTTCCAAAAAGTGAAGTCCTTGGAGCAGCAACCTAAAATACAGTTCTGTCCTTGCACAGAAAAAATACCTGCCCTGTTGCAGATTCATGTACTAACAAGAGGCTTTGGCTTAATAAAAAGAATTGAAGTTCTCCACCTACCTACTTTTGTCACTTGGCTTCCAGGGTTCAGAAAAACAAAATGTAGAACAAGTTTTAAAACAAGAATAAAGGATTATAGTTCTTTCCAGCAATCCTGCCTAGATTTCACAACTCAGCTTTTTCCTCCAGTCAGTTTGGAGAGCTAGGCTTGCTGAGAATCAATCCCCCAAAGCAGGGTAATGCATGGGAAGATAATCACTCGGCATGCTGAGAAAAGAAACAAGCATTAAGTGTTAAAGAAAGCCCAACAACCAATGCCTAGGTGGATGTGTCTTCCTGAGCATATCATGTGGTGAGTGCACCCTTGTTAACTGCTCAGTGAAAAAATGCCAACATCTGTGACACCAAAACCAGATGATTCTAGAAGGTTCTGCATAACCTGAGCATCCACAGGGTTCACTAAGGACCAGAGCATCCCAGCTTGGGATTTGGTCCATTGCCAAGCCGGTTGGCAGTTGCAAAGGCAAACAAAACATAGGCTGGTTGGAGAGTCAAAAAGGGCAAAGGTCTATGAATATTTCTAGACCTAGATTAATCTGAATAGATCTAAGACAATTTATTCCATCTGCAAGGGGAATTGAGACAGCTGTATGATATTCTCAGTTTTCCTGTAAAATAGAGGTAAACGAATGAGTGCAAAAAGGAGAAACTCTCTGGGTGTTTTTAAAAGGTAGGGAGGCAGTTACTTGCTGCAAAGGGACATTTTTCCATTTGAAGCCTTCCTTATTTGGAATTTGTAAATGTTTTTTTGTCTCCTTCTTTCCACGCAGCTGCACTTGTATTGTCTCCTGGAGCTGGAATAATCATCTATTCTTATCTGAAAAGCTTTAGCCAAGCTTTACTTTCAAATAGCACTAGTCCATGACACCTTCATCGAATGCGTAACAACTAGAAAAAGAGAACCTATACAAGAATGCAGTTCCTGAGTATTTGCCCAGTTCAGAAGGTGCTATTAGGATAGTTTTGTTCTTTATTCTTCTTGAGACATAAGTAAACCAGAAGGGAGGACAAGTTATTCCATGAGCTGCAGAAGTCATAAATCCTGATTTCCTCCAAATCTGTATGCTCTGTCACCCAACACCTCTCTGCAATAAGCTAGTTTCCCTTCCAATATCCCATGAGATCTACATCTCAGTAACCTGAGATCTTGCTGTGCTGACAGTGCTTTAAGTTCAGCACTTGCCTTTATGTTCTTGTCTTGTTGGTTTGGGTTTGGTTTATTTGGTTTGTTTGGTTGCTTGTTCTGTTTTGTTTTACCATGTGTTTCTTAGCTGAAAGGAAAAACACTAGCTAGAGTTAGGGCTGAACTAATGAACTGGACAATTGCACATGCAGAGGGGTCAGCCAATGCACATGGGATGAATAGCCCACCACCCCATGTCAACAGGAAAAGGGAATGAGTGTTTCCCCAGCTCTCCCGCAGTAAGAACACAAGATTGCATTTTCTCTGTCTGTCATTGTGTAACACCTATGTAATTAAACATCTTTGAGATGTCTAGTTTTGCCACAAAGGCTGAAATAGATCAACAGATTCAAAAGTGAGAAGGAGAGAATGTGAACATTTTCCTCCTTAGACACACTGATAAAACTTGTAAGAATATCTGGCATTTAACATTGGTAGGCATAGCATAAGGTATTTGAGACATTTGGATACCATGTATTGATTGTAGCAGAGAAACCTAGATAAGCTGAAAAAAAAATCAGTAGTCTATTCAAGCTGGGTAATTCAATAGCTATTGTCTAATGTAACAGCCAACAAGGTGCCTTCTTGTGCCATTGAGCCAGAGGGTTCATTTGTAAATGAGTAAATAGACTTGGTGAGTGTCTGCTTATAATCCTTTAGACTTAATTACGTGATGTATAAATAATAAAATTCAAGCTCTACAGATCCTTTTGTGAAGTTTTTGGCCTCCCAGTAATTTAGAAACAAATGTTAGTGAATGGTGCCACATCCAGCTGGAGGCCAGTCACTAGCGGTGTCCCCCAGGGATCAGTGCTGGGCCCCATCTTGCTCAATGTCTTTACTGATGATCTGGATGAAGGGATTGAGTCAGTCATCAGTAAATTTGCAGATGACACCAAGTTGGCAGCAGTCGTTGGTCGGTTAGAGGATAGAAGGGCTCTCCAGAATGACCTTGACAGGCTGGACAGATGGGCAGAGTCCAACATGATGTCATTCAACAAGTCCAAGTGCCGGGTGCTGCACTTTGGTCACAACAACCCCATGCAGTGCTACAGGCTGGGGTCAGAGTGGCTGGAGAGCTGCCAAACAGAAAGGGACCTGGGGGTGCTGATTGACAGTTGGCTGAACATGAGCCAGCAGTGTGCCCAGGTGGCCAAGAAGGCCAATGGCATCCTGGCATGCATCAAGAATAGTGTGGCCAGCAGGAGCAGGGAAGTCATTGTGCCCCTGTACTCAGCACTGGTTAGGCCACACCTTGAGTCCTGTGTCCAGTTCTGGGGCCCTCAATTTAAGAAAGACATTGAGACTCTTGAATATGTCCAGAGAAGGGCAACGAGGATGGGGAGAGGCCTTGAGCACAAGCCCTGTGAGGAGAGGGTGAGGGAGCTGGGATTGTTTAGCCTGGAGAAGAGGAGGCTCAGGGGCGACCTTATTGCTGTCTACAACTACCTGAAGGGAGGTTGTAGCCAGGAAGGTTGGTCTCTTCTCCCAGGCAATCAGCACCAGAACAAGAGGACATAGTCTCAAGCTGTACCAGGTGAAGTTTAGGCTGGAGGTGAGGAGAAAGTTCTTCACAGAGAGAGTCATTAGCCATTGGAATGGGCTGCCCGGGGAGGTGGTGGAATCACCATCCCTGGAGGTGTGCAAGAGGGGATTGGACATGGTACTTGGTGTCATGGTTTAGTAGTCATGAGGTCTTGGATGACAGGTTGGACTTGATGATCCTTGAGGTCTTTTCCAACCTCACTGATTCTATGATTGTAAACAGCAACAACAACAATCTCATAGATTGTATCTGTGGAAATTGTGATGTCATAAATATATTGCATATGCTAGTATCAGAAGATTTTCATCTCTGGGGGAAAAAAATATACATGCTTTCACCCTCACATGGATACTAATTCTGATCCTTCTTGTATCAGGTTTTTCCCCCTTCTCTGTTGTTTTTGCTTGCACTATGGATCTTTATTCAAGAAAATGGTTTAGGTCCTTTCTCCTATTTCTTGACAGGCTCACTACATAAAATCGCCATGCCTGTAAGTGATGTAACTTCATTGCTCTCAAGAGGTCATTTTATGCTGATCATATCAGGAAAGCTTTCCTCAGGTGGCTGAGGCAATTATATTCAAGTCTCAAGAAGTGAGACTGTATGCTTAAAAAGGAGGCTATTTTAACTGGATCCACAAGCAAATGAAAAATAACTAACTTGAAAAATTCAAAATTATATATACATTTCTTACAGCCCAGAAAATAACTTGTAATAACTGATGTTACGCCAGTTGAGATAAAACATCTTTCTGACTCAGTCATTTGTTTATGACAAAGTTACTTAACAGACAGCCATTTGCCATCAAAAGAGTTCAAAATTATGGAGAATTGTCTATCTATCTATCTATCTATCTATCTATCTATCTATCTATCTATCTATCTATCTGTTTTATCTGTCTCTCCATCTAATCCATCTATTGTGAAGAGAATTAAGTATTTCATAGAATCATAAAATTGTTAGGGTTAGAAAGGACCTCAAGGCTCACCTAGTTCCAACCCCCCTACCTTGGGCAGTGACACCTCACACTAGATCAGGTTGCTCAGAGCCACATCCAGCCTGGCCTTAAAAACCCCCAGGGATGCAGCTGCCACTAACTCCATGGTCAACCTGTTCCAGTGTCTCACCACCCTCATGGTGAAGAACTTCTTCCTAACATCTAATCTGAATCTACTCATTTCTATTTTTCCCCATTCCCCCTAGTCCTATCACTACCTGACACCCTAAAAAGTCCCTCCCCAGCCTTCTTGTAAGCCCCCTTAAGATACTGGAAGGCCACAATAAGATCTCCTCAGAGCCTTCTCTTCTCCAGACTAAACAGCCCCAACTCTTTCAGTCTGTTCTCGTATGAGAGGTGCTCCAGCCCTCTGATCATCCTCATGGCCCTTCTCTGGACACCTTCCAGCACGTCCTGATACTTTCGGTAACAGGGACTCCAGAACTGGACACAGTACTCCAGGTGGGGTCTCACCAGAGTGGAGTAGAAGGGGAAAATTGCCTCCCTCAACCTGCTGGCTATGCTTCTTTTGATGCAGCCTAGGATGGAGCTAAGAGGCTCTGTTCGTTCTCTGAATAAGACTACAGACTACATCAAGATCTACTCTGTGCAGGTGAAACATTTTGTTTGCTTTTCCCAACACACAACCTTTCTATTTTCTGGCATTCTCTTTCCTTTTGTACCAAATATTTCCTGTTTGGCTGATGGAGGGACCATCCACATACAATGTGCTAATTTAGTAGCCTTTAGCAGTTGTTGCCTTTATTCATTATTCCCTTGCCTTATCAGCCTGGAGAGGAGCCATTGCTCTGTCCACATCATATATGCTCTTCAGAACAGGATAGATTTAATCATAACACATGGCACTATACCTTTACAAGGTCTTTTCCTAGGTGTTGTCCTTTCTGTGTGACGCCAGATTGCTCATCAGGCTGAGGATATATGCTGACTGGTTGTGCCAGAGTATCTCCCGCTTTTCTTTTCTGGTTATGGGAGGAATTCAAATTTAGCAATCCATTTAAAAAGTGCAAAGGTGAGGCAGATAAGCCACAACTGGAAAAAAAAGAAGTGGAAGTCAAAAGAGGTTTCTGAGAAGAGATGCAGAGTTAAGTGCCGTATAGAAGGTATGAAAGGGTGATTCAAGACAGCACTTGTGCTGCTCTTTGATTGTTATAGAACCTGGGACATGCTGATGTGCCCTCAAACAGTGCTGTCTGCTTTCCCATCACCTCAGACAGTAGAAAAGGCTGGCCCGTGAAATACAGGTATGCCACATAACTGCATAGCTTAGCTATATTTTGAGGGGTTTGGCTTTACTGGTTACTGGATAACAATAACAGAATGCAAATCTTGGACTAAGCTTTCCCCCAAGACTCTCTGTTCCCATCATTTCCTGTCTGCAAAACCTCCTGCTGCCTCTCACCACAGTCCTTCTCTCACCTATCAAACCTAGACAAATTAACTAGAATCACTGAACCCAATAGGGGCCTCTTGTCTTTCCTGGTATTACAATTGGATGAGTCTGATGATTGCATTTACCAGAGCAATTTTTAGGTGTGTTTCTGAATCTTCACATCTGTCCTGTGATGTCTATTTGAAACAACACCAAGTTAATATGTAGTGAGACAAATGGTGGGCCTTCCTCCAGTGCTGCTATGGCACTTTATGCGGTAGAATCTTTCTGAGAATTTCATGCAGGCAGATGGTTTATTTAAATTTATCCAAGATAAAGCTCTAGGATAAAGCTTTATCTAGGATAAAGCTCCCTCTGTTAAAGAGGGTAAGATGATACACGCTAAAATGTTAAAATGAATATGTCTGGGACAAAGGGTCTCCAAACATACGTTGAAGTCAGAATTTCGTCTTGACCAACTGCAGTATTTTTC
Organism: Picus viridis; assembly: GCA_033816785.1. NCBI lineage: Eukaryota > Metazoa > Chordata > Aves > Piciformes > Picidae > Picus > Picus viridis. The sequence goes on from CM066606.1 coordinate 12,357,944, forward strand.
TTACCATGTGCTGGCAAAGAGTCTGTGGCTGTTTCAGCATATCCTGTCTCTTGATTAAAAGCAAAAAAACAATTTGCTATTGCCTATACATTGTGCAGAAGTCCTCACAACCATTCCATAAATCCTTTGCAATTTTTACACAGGCAGATGGTTTATGTTTCCCACTCTCTGTTATATCTTCATTGGGATAAAGTCTTTTATCTCACAGTGACTTCAACTGAAAAATAAACACCCATCCATTACACTACAGTTCTTAGTTGAGAAAGATTCTGCAAAGTGCTCTTTAAGCTTATTACCTTTGACTTAGAAATCTTTTATAAGCCTCTTTGACATGAACTATTCATTGCTGGCTCTATAACAGCACACAATAAGTTAATAAGCAATGATAATTCATGTGGGATTCCTACGGTGCTTCCCAGCCAAAGACCTGAAAGGTGACAAACTACTTTTTTCTTGACTTTTCTGGGCTCAGGAGAAATAGCATTATTCATATGGCTGAGAAAAAGATGACAGGTCCTTTCCCATTTGCTCCTCTGGAATGCTCTCTTTGTTTTAATGTTATTAGAACTGAGAAGTGTCTTCTTCAAGTAACGCTACCTAGAAGTGTGTGTAAACCCCATGTAAGTAAGGAATTTGGTAATTCAACAGAGTCTAAACACAAAGCTTAGGAAGCAAAGTTATATCACTTGCACTTATCTGGCTTTATCCTATTATTCTGATAAGAATCTAGTTTTGTGACACTAACTCAGAGTTCACTTTGACTTGTCAGCCTTTGTATGTCTAGATTTTAAGTGGGAAGTGTGCCATGCTGTATGGTCACTCAAAGTGATACCATACAGACACTGACAATATTTACCAGGACTTTAGAGAAGAAAATAATCTACTGAATATGAATGGAAAGAATAGAATAGAATAGAATAGAATAGAATAGAATAGAATAGAATAGAATAGAATAGAATAGAATAGAATAGAATAGAATAGAATAGAATAGCTGTGTCCTCTTGTTCTGGTTCTGGTTGCCTGGGAGAAGAGACCAACCTCTGCCTGTCTACAACCTCCCTTCAGGTAGTTGTAGAGAGCAATAAGGGCTCACCTGAGCTTCCTATTCTCCAGGCTAAGCAACCCCAGCTCCCTCAGCCTTTCCTCATAGGGCTTGTGTTCCAAACCCCTCACCAACTTTGTTGCCCATCTCTGGACACTTTCCAGCAAGTCAACATCCTTCCTAAACTGAGGGGCCCAGAACTGGACACAGTAGACACAACCAGCACTTCATCAGTGCTTTCCTTCTTCATCTCTCTCTATTTGCTCTTTAAGGAGATGGTGGATTTCATATTCTTTACCATTCTCAGACTGTAGTGTTGCCAGAGCATGGGAGGGGATGAACAGCTGCAGGGGAGCTGTCTGAGGACTGAAGGAGGATGGGAAACTTTAAAACCAGTGCTGCCACTAGAGACGTCTAAGATGCAATTGCATCGTCCTTGATGCCACAGTGCTGAAGATTTGCTAATGTACCAAAAGTCATGCGGTGATATTCTTGCCTGAATATACCACATTCCAAGAAAGCACAGAGCTGGATGCAGTAAGAAATCCAGTTGGTGGAAATTCTAGACATTTTGCCTTTCACTATAGTTGAAGTGGTTTTGTTGAACTTTAAATGCTTCACTTTCAATTTAGAACAAACGCTTCACTTTCAATTTAGAGCCTTGTAGATAGGCTTTTTTACCTTTATGCTGTATGTTTTGAAGTTATTGTACATCTGTTCATAATTACTTTTGATACTAGAATTGATGTAGGTATTTTGGTTGCAAGTATATTAAATTTTACTCAGTAAATTAAGTATTCAGGTATTTCGTTGTTCACTGTTTCCTAACCAATACCAAAAAGATTAGTGAGAGAAAATTACTGAAAAATTAAAATGTGAACAATTTAAAATACACTTCTAAATGATTTTTTTAAAAATACAGTCCAATCCATTTGAAATAGTTTCCTTTGTATTACCTCAAAGTGTCATTTTCATATTTTTCACTGAAATTAATGTTTCATGTTTGCTGCTGAAGATACATTCTAAGGTTTGCCCTTCATAGGTGTGCAAGCAGCTGTACCTATAAACTTCTGTCTACAGCTGGAAAAAGTAAAGCTAAGTATTCATCTCAGTTGAATGAGTAAGAGTAGAAGAATAAGAAAAGAGACAACAGAATAAAAGCAAATAAATAAGTAAACAAATTGAGAAGAAGAAGCTGCAATAGCAGCATGCCAGATGGAGGCTCTAGTGTTGTTTTGCTACTCACACCTTGTATCACTGAGCTATTTTGTACTTCCCTGTTTCCTGGAACCTAGCAAAATCTCCATTTACACAGTTTTTCTTCATTTCACCAGAATGAATGGGGGGGAAGACAAAAGAAAAGAAAGAAACCAGTGCATTGCATGGCCAACACCTGATTTCTAAGGTTATTGGAGGGGGTGGTCCTTTCTGTATGCCATAGGGTGCTTAGTTAGCTCTTTGTGTATGTTTTCTGGTACTGTAGTCACTTTGTTGTGGTAAGCAATTTTACCCAAAAGATAAGATAGAATAGAATAGAATAGAATAGAATAGAATAGAATAGAATAGAATAGAATAGAATAGAATAGAATAGACCAGGTCGGAAGAGACCTTCAAGATCATCGCATCCAACCTATCATCCAACACCACCTAATCAACTAAACCATGCAACTAAGCATCCTATAAAGTCTCCTCCTGAACACCTCCAATGATGGTGACTCCATCATCTCCCGGGCAGCCCATTCCAATGGGCAATCACTCTCTCTCTGTAGAACTTCCTCCTAACCTCCAGCCTAAACCTGCCCTGGCACAGCTTGAGACTATGTGCTCTCATTCTGTCACAGGTTGTCTGGAAGAAGACATGGCTACAACCTCCCTTCAGGGAGTTGTAGAGAGCAATAAGGTCTCTGGCTGAGCCTCCTCTTCTACAGACTAAACAACCCTAGCTCCCTCAGCCTCTCTTCACACGGCTTGTGTTCCAAACCCCTCACCAACTTTGTTGCCCTCCTCCGGACACATTCCAGCAACTCAACATCTTTCCTAAACTGAGGGGCCCAGAACTGGACACAGGACTCGAGGTGCGGCCTAACCAGTGCAGTGTACAGGGGCAGAATGACCTCCCTGCTCCTGCTGGCCACACTGTTCCTGATGCTGGCCAGGATGCTATTGGCCCTCTTGGCTGCCTGGGCACACTGCAGGCTCATGTTCAGCCTACAATCAACCAGTACCCCCAGGTCCCTCTCTGCCTGGCCGCTCTCCAGCCACTCGGACCCCAGCCTGTAGCATTGCATGGGGTTGCTGTGGCCAATGTGCAGAACCTGGCACTTGGATGTGTTCAATCTCATGCCGTTGGATTCTGCCCATCTGTCCAGCCTGTCGAGGTCCCTCTGCAAAGCATCTCTGCCCTCCAGCACATCAACTGCTGCCCCCAGCTTGGTGTCATCTGCAAATTTACTGATGATGGACTCAATGCCCTCATCCAGATCATCAATAAAGATGTTGAAGAGCATGGGGCCCAGCACTGATCCTTGGGGCACACCACTAGTGACTGGCCGCCAGCTGGATGTGGCAACATTCACCACCACTTGATAGGATACTTTTGTAAGCAACCACAAAGATTTTCCAGGTTAACAATAAAGGCTTGTGTTTGCATGAAGCTTTTAGCAAAAAAAAAAAGTTATTACATTAGACCTTTAGTAATTTAACTTTTGGTTTTGAAGCAACAACCTTTGTACACAAACTAAAACAAGTAATGCAAATATGCAAACAGATGTTCAGAATTTCCTCTCCTCTTTTTTATAAGCCCCCCCCCCCTCCCCCATCTCCTGTTGTAGATCTGTTGTTTCAGTTTTCTGATTGTTTGGACCAATCCTGGAATTTCTGTTCTTAAGTTACAAATGCCAGAAATATTTTCCTGCTGTTTGTCTGCCTCTTTCTTTCAATTACAGACTAAAGTGCTTTGCTGACAGTTTTTACAATACAGGAAAAGAGAATCATAGAATCATAGAATCATAGAATCAGTCAGGGTTGGAAGGGACCACAAGGATCATCTAGTTCCAACCCCTGCCATGGGCAGGGACACCCCACACTAGATCACGCTGGCCAGAGCCTCGTCCAGCCTGGTCTTAAACACCTCCAGGGACTGGGCCTCCCTGGATAACCCATTCCAGGGCTTCACCACTCTCATGGTGAAGAACTTCTTCCTCACATCCAGCCTGAATCTCCCCATTTCCAGCTTCATTCCATTCCCCCTAGTCCTATCACTACTTGAGATCCTGACAAGTCCCTCCCCAGCCTTCCTGTAGGCCCCCTTCAGATACTGGAAGGCCACAATGAGGTCACCTTGGAGCCTTCTCTTCTCCAGACTGAACAGCCCCAACTCCTTCAGTCTGTCCTCATAGGAGAGGTGCTCCAGCCCTCTGATCATCCTCGTGGCCCTTCTCTGGACACGCTCCAGCACGTCCACATCTCTCCTGTAATATGGGCTCCAGAACCCATTCCAGGGCTTCACCACTCTCATGGTGAAGAACTTCTTCCTCACATCCAGCCTGAATCTCCCCATTTCCAGCTTCATTCCATTCCCCCTAGTCCTATCACTACTTGAGATCCTGACAAGTCCCTCCCCAGCCTTCCTGTAGGCCCCCTTCAGATACTGGAAGGCCACAATGAGGTCACCTTGGAGCCTTCTCTTCTCCAGACTGAACAGCCCCAACTCCTTCAGTCTGTCCTCATAGGAGAGGTGCTCCAGCCCTCTGATCATCCTCGTGGCCCTTCTCTGGACACGCTCCAGCACGTCCACATCTCTCCTGTAATATGGGCTCCAGAACTGGACGCAGTACTCCAGGTGGGGTCTCACCAGAGCTGAGTAGAGGGGAGAAGCACCTCCCTTGACCTGCTGGTCACACTTCTCCTGATGCAGCCCAGGATCTGATTGGCTTTCCGGGCTGCAAGCGCACATTGAGAGCTCATGTTGAGCTTCTCGTCCACCAGCACCCCCAAGTCTCTCTCCTCAGGGCTGCTCTCCAGCCAGTCACTGCCCAGCCTGTATTTGTGCCTGGGATTGCCTCGACCCAGATGCAGGACCCAGCACTTGGTCTTGTTGAAGCTCATGAGGTTGGCTTGTGCCCACCTCTCCAGCCTGTCCAGGTCCCTCTGGATGGCATCCCTTCCCTCCAGCGTGTCCACTGCACCACACAGCTTGGTGTCATCAGCAGATTTGCTGAGGGTGCACTCGATGCCACTGTCCATGTCACCCACAAAGATGTTGAACAAGACAGGTCCCAGGACTGATCCCTGAGGGACTCCGCTTGTCACTGGCCTCCATTGGGACATGGACCCGAATCTTTAAGTGCCTGTAACCCCCTGTATAACCTCCTATATATGTGAATATATATTCATATTCCATGTATTTCTTTTCCCCCAAAAAATAAATCAAATGTTCACAAAAGATGTGGCATTCCATAAGGGTATTCTAAGATCTATAGGTCAGAATCAGCCATCAGAAAAGTTATAATGGATGTATATAATGGATGCTGTCTCAGGTGGCAATGTCTGTGACATTCATGGATTCACAGGTTGCATTGGGTTGGAAGGGACTCTCAAAAGTCACCTTGTCCAACTCCCCTCAGTCACCAGGGACATATCCAGCTAGATCAGGCTGCCCAGGGCCACATCGAGTCTGATCCCTGTCCAGGGACAGGGACTCAACCACATCCCTGGGCAGCATGTTCCAGTATTTCACCATTTAGTTCTTGCTTCTTATGATTACACCTGAATGATGAGTACTGAGTTAATTCTTCCACTCAAAGCTTCATTTCTGCTGCATACTACCCACAACAAGGAACCATTAAGATATTTGCAGTGATCCCAGATTGGCATTTTATCATACAGTAAACTATGTTCATGCAATTGAAGTATCTCTTACATGAGCAAAGAGGAAGAATGATGAAGCAGTATAACAAAAGTGGCATGCTGCTAGGGATTTGGCTCACTTGTCTTCTTTTGAAAATTACAATTGTGTTGACTAAACACTGAAAATATCCCCAGCTTGAGAAATAAAAGCCAACAAAATGAATATATGCAGTTGTTCTGTTCAGAGATAGAGCCCCGTGCCTCTGCATTTGGTCCAACAAACTTGTTTGGTGTGTACCTCCTCATATTCCTTTAAAAAGCACTCGTTGCCTGACAAGACTCTATAGCAATAAAATTGACCCCATAAGGTACAGGATGTGAACAGAGGGAAGTAAAGGGACTGAGAGTGGAGTAAAACAATGTAATGTGGTGTGTGTCACCACTCAAACAGAATTATTTAAGGGAAACTTAATCACCATGGGGAAAGAAAGTGGGGAAAGAAATGAGGGGTAATGGAAGGGATGAGAGCAGATCTTTCTTTGGAAGGTGTTATTGTCCATTGTGCTTTTTGTTTCTTTTTTTTACTTGACAGCACCTTGCTGGCCCAGAGAAGCAGTGCACATTATACAATGCTGTATTATTTACACTGATCTCTGTACTTGCTTCCTGATTAGTCTGCACCCACTCTGTATCTTATGGCAGTACTGACCAGGGGATCACAAAACAGAAACCTGCAGAAAGAGCTTGATGCAAGGTCTTGGCATTTCACCTGCTGCGCTTCCCAAATACAAGTGGAGACAAGATGTTAGGGTTCACCATTTGGTATTTCCATGCCTTTTGAGAAGAGATTGGAAAGATTATTGTAAAGGGATGGTTTCTAATGTACTTTTGTTTGTATCCAGATTTAAGGAAGAAAATGCTCTGCCCTAGCAACAAAAATATATGAGAAGGGGAATAAGGATGAAGCAGAATAGAGCCAGATTGGGTGGAGGTGTCAAAGGTTACACCTGGGTTATTAGTGTTTTATAAAATCAGCCATCTTGTGAGTTGAAGAAATATCTTTAATGGCTAGTCCACATTGTAAGATGGAAGCAAACAAATGTGGGGTGGAGGGGGAGAAAAAAAATAAAAGAGAGGGTGGGGGTGTTCAGATCGTGGCTCAAGGATCATATTATCAAGATTCTTTAGCTCCAACTATGAGATATTGTGAATCCCTTGCACAAACACAGAGCAAATGGTGACTTTGAATAGTTCATAATGAACTGAGTGCCTAAACAATTTCTTGGGGCCTAACCCTTGAGTTAGCAACATGCTAAAGTGAGCAGAGAAGAGAGTGGTGAACAAAAGGGACAAATAAAACACAAGGTGATTATTTTTGACCAGTGCCTTTTCATCCTTTACAGAATAACTATTTTTTTCTTGCACATCAGTATTGAGGAGAAATTAGTCTGATGGAAGAAAGGGGATATACATATTTAAGTTCATGTAAGACAAGAAAGGAAATGCACTTTTTTCAAGGTAGTTGAGATATCTCAGCCTTTGCCTGTGCAATGTCTGGGAGGAAAGTTGGCTGATCATGCTCTTATGCAATCCATGCAAAATAGGAGTGTCCCAAGTACACATTGTAGGTCATCTTTGAAATACACTATCTCTGGTTTGATCAAAATGCAGAGACAGCAAAATACAAGTCATGTAACTCTACATCGTGGTCCCTAAAAGACTGCTGTAGTAGAATGCCAGTGTCACATTTTGCCAGCCCTGGAATAACTTTCTTGCCTTCCATGATCCATGCTAACATCATTCTGTGGTTTTTTTCCCTTTCACTTTCCTTACTACTCATTCCTGTGCATTTTGACATATCTTGATTTATGGGAAAATTCCCTACCAAGGCTCAGGGTAGCTATAAACTCAAGACGTTGCTGTGATGTGAAACCATATACCCTATGCTGAGATTCATCTTTGTGTATCAACCACAGTTGTAAAAAAGGCCCTTGCTGTGATTTGTCTGTTTGTAACCTTAGAGATGCCACCAGCTGTAGAGCTGTAGAGTACTGCCAGCAGTAGAATATGGAACAGTAGCTGTCAGAAAGGGAAAGAGAACACTTTGTTAAATTAAAGAAGTAAAAACTTCAGAGTTCACATTATTTTGCACACATGGTGAGGGAAGAAGTCATGCAACAAGGGACTAAGGGAATATTAAATGAGTAGGTGGATGGAGGGTGTGCTTGAAAATGAAGAGAATGTGATATTTCGGAAAAGGAAACACTACAAGGCACAAACTGTTCATCCTGGCCACCATTTGAAGCACCTAGAAAATGGGTGTGGGGTTGGTAATAAAAACTGAGGTTGCTTAAAAGGGTCCCAGTAGCTTCCCATGAGGCCCCCCCAACAAAAGGTACTTTAAAGTTCCTTTTTTTTGTGAGTCCATGATGATGCTGGTGTAGTTATGTTGGACATCTGCTTGGGCTTTGAAGCTTATCTCTTCCTCAGGGTCAACTTCATGAGGTAGGACATGGATCTTATGGGATCCAGGTCTTAAATTTTGGTTCAAACTGCAGTTGTGATTGTAAAGTTACTTCATTCCCATCAGGAGTGACCCTGGGGAAGAAAACAAGACCCATTCATAATTTTGAGGGCAGGAACTGAAATTATGTGCATGTAGCCAGTTGTTATCCATTGTTGTTCTTATGCAAGAGCCCTTTTTTTGTCATAGGCACTGGAGGATCTCTTGGAAAAGACTGTCCATTTCCTTCATTTTGCCATCTGCTTCTCTGGATTTAGGCACTACAGTGACACAGCTGAGACAGAATATGAAGCCCTCCTTTCCCTGAACCATAAGGAAATATGTGATCTGTACTGTGGGTCCTTCAGAACTAGGTGTGACAGATGTAAGGCCAGAAGTGGCATGTGATACTAGCAATAAATCCTTGGAAAAGGGGAAGATGTAGTGGCATGCTGGTATTTAAAGATGGAGGTAACACTGAGTAGGGAAAACACCAGAACGGTGAAAAAAGTACAGCAGACCAAAGAGATCCTTCAAGATATGAATGAAACCAGTTTGGGACATCTGTGGGAGAAGTGCCTTAAGGTTTGTAGCTCATCAAAATTATACCAAATATTTCACTCCAACTAACTGAGTGACTTCAGATTTCCCAGAATTCACTAGCTGACAGTTGAACAAGTAATATCGGTATGCGACATAGACCAGCTGAAAGAGAGACAGGTGGCTTCTACTCTCTGTCACTGAACACCTTCTCCATGCCAAGATCAAGAATGCAGTTTTCTAAAACCTGTCTGACTGGCTTACTGCTTGAAGTCCAACTACCACAGCAGATTGTCCCAAAGGTTTGCAAGGTGGGAAGAATTCTGGGGCCACCCATCTTCTGAGTGGCTAGCACTATAAAACCATGCTCTGCCCCGATGTCAGCATCAAGCTCCTCATAGCCTGAAGCTCTGAATGCTTTCCAAGAATGTACTTGCTTTTTCCTTGGTGTTTGTTTTGGTATATTTGCCTGCTAGGCTCCCTCTCTTATTGCCTCGCAGCCAGATTCACTAATTTCACAGTATGGCTGGCAGCCCATTTCTGTACTCTGCTGACATCATTCTTTCTGTTTTCAGAACAAAGTAGTAACATATGCTGTGTTGCATGCACACAAACTTTCTCAGGTCAAGCCTGCCTTAGCCTTTGGTCACTTCTCTCTCTTCTTTTTTTATTTTCCTCTTTTATTTTTTAAATTTTGTTTTGTTTGGGGTTATTTGTTGGGTTGGGTTGGTTTTGGCAGGGAGGGACTTTGCATCTGTTATCTCTACAACAGACATAAAGAATATGGGATCCTCCTTCTTGTGACATTCACAGATTGCATTGGGTAGGAAAGGACCCGCAAAGGTCATCTTGTCCAACTTCCCTCAGTCACCAGGGACATCTCCAACTATATCAGGCCCAGGGCAACATCAAGTCTGATCTTGAATGCCTCCAGGGAGAGAGCCTCAACCACCTCCTTGGGCAAACAGTTCCAGCATTTTACTACTCTCATTGTAAAGAACTTCCTCCTTACGTCCAACCTAAATCTACCCTGCTCCAGTTCAAAACCATTGCCCCTTGTCCTGTCTGTATAAGCCCTTCTAAACAGTCCCTCCCCAGCCTTCCTGTAGGTCCCATTCAGATATTGAAATACAGCTGTAAGGTCTCTCCACAACCTTCTTTTCTCCAGGCTGAACAGTCCCAATTCTTTCAGCCTGCCTTCATGTGAGAGGTGCTCCAGCACTCTGATCGTCTTTGTGGCCCTCCTCTGGAGCCACTCCAACAGGCCCATGTCCTTCTTTTGTTGTAGGCCCAAGAGCTGGATGCAGTAGTCCAGGTGAAGTCTCATCAGAGCAGAGCAGAGTGGCAGAATCAAATCTCTCAGCCTGCTGGGCATACTTCTTTTCATGAAGCCTAGGATGTGATTTGCCTTCTGCGCTGCAAGCACGCGTTGTTGGCTCATGTCTCATCCACCAATACCTCCAGGTCCCTTTCTGCAGGGCTGCTTTCAATTGCATCATCCCCCAGATTGTATTGATATCAAGGATTGCCTCGACCTATGTACAGGATCTTGATCTTCACCTTACTGAACCTCATGAGGTTCTCATCAGCCCACCTCTGCAGCCTGTCCAGGTCCCTCTGGATGGCATCCCATCCTTCCATCTTATCAGATGCACCATTCAGCTTAGTATCATCTGCAAAATTGCTGAGGGTGCCCTCAGTCTCACTGTTGATATCAGTGCTGAAGACATTGAACAGCATTGGTCCCAATAGAGACTCCTAGAGGACAACACTTGTCATCTGTCTCCATATGGACATCAAGCTGTTGACCACTACCCTTTAGATGTCATCATCCAACCAATTCCTTATCCACTGGACAGTCTACCCATTAAATCCACACCTCTCCAGATTAGGAGAAGGGTGTTATGGGGGACTGTGTCAAAGACTTTTCAAAAGTCCAGATAGATGACATCATTTGGTCTTCCCTTGCCCACTGATATAGTTACACCACCACAGAAAACCCCTAGGTTGGCCACTAGGCAGGACTTGCCTATGCAGAAGCCATGCTGGCTGTCTTGAATCACCTCCCTGTCCTCCATGTGTTCCAGTATAATTTGCAGGAGGATCTGTTCCATGAACTTCCCAGGTGAAGAGGTGAGGCTGACAAGTTGGTAATTTCCACGGTCCTATATTTTACAGTTTTAGACATGGGTGTAATGTTTTTCTTCTTCCAGTCTTCAGGAACTTAATATGTCTCTGTCCTTCATAGAGATTTGGTATTTTGATGATGCAGATTTATAACAAATGGCACAAGTTCTCCATCTTGACTTTATAGTAAAACTGTGACATCCTACCATTTCGCCTCATCTTGCCATCAGATAGGAGCTGTCTTCTCACTGATCTTCATATCACTACTCCATCTTCCTCAGAAGTCCATGCTGACTGTGTTCTCCCTAATGCCTTACCAGTTATCATCTCAGAAACTACCACAGCACTCTTAGGAATTGCTGGCATGGCTTAGTGTGCAGTTCCAGCTCTGCAAAAAAAAGTAAGATGGGAAATACTTCCCCAACTCCCTTATTCTCATCCTTAGAGTCATCTGCTATGTCATTAGTCCTTTTGTAACTATAGTTTGCAAAACACAGACACAGAAGTGGAATGCTTGTTTTTCAAGGGGCCATTCAGAGGCTGATCCACATCCTCTATTCTGTTAAGATCTTCTCTCCATCAAAGACAGGGTCTAGTAGCTAGCAGTATTATTGTTTTACACACACTCATTTTAGATGACAACTTTATTCCTGTCCCATTGTGGGCAGGGATGTCCCATTTCCTACTTTGTGTCCCATTTCCTATTCTATGACACATTGATTTGTACAAGAGCTCAGGGCACATCCTCTCTTTGGCTCTCCCCACAAAAGGTTTATGAATTATATTTTGTAATTCATACCTTTTGAAATACTTCCATGACTTCTGTCACATACAGCCTTTCTTGTGACCTATTGCATGCCACCGAGGATGGACATTTTCTAGAAGTACTGAAATTATTTGCCAGACAATCATAGAGGTTTTAGCAAAGATCTTCCTCTTTGTTGTTTTTTTTTTTTTCTATTGCCTGAATGAATCACAGCACCCAGGGATCAGATGAAATCAGATTTAGGGTTTGTGAGAGCAAACCTCTCATGTAGAAATGGAGAGCTGAGGTGGCATTGCAGGCTACAAGAAGACAAGGATGTTAAACAGGCATGGTGTTCCAAGGTGCAAGACCAGCATAATAAATGAGATCTGTTTTATACCTTTTATAAGTCAAATTCTGTCCTTAGTATACAATACAATACAGTACAATACAATAAACCAGGGTGGAAGAGACCTTCAAGATCATCACGTCCAACCCATCAAACACCTAGATCATGTCATCAAGCACCCCATCAAGTCTCCTCCTGAACACCTCCAATGAAGGTGACCCCACCACCTCCCCAGGCAGCCCATTCCCATGGGGAATCACTCTCTCTGTGTAGAACTTCCTCCTAATGTCCAGTCTAAACCTGCCCTGGTGCAGCTTGAGACTGTGTCCTGTTTTTCTGGTGCTGGCTGCCTGGGAGAAGAGACCAACCTCTGCCTGGCTACAACCTCCCTTCAGGTAGTTGTAGAGAGCAATAAGGTCACCCCTGAGTCTCCTCTTCTCCAGGCTAAGCAACCCCAGCTCCCTCAGCCTCTCCTCATAGGGCTTGTGTTCCAAACCCCTCACCAACCTTGTTGCCCTTCTCTGGAAGGGTAACCTTCCTTTGGTGGTGTGTTACCACCAAAGCTCTGCCATAAAGAGGCCTTGGAAAACAAGCTCTCTAGAGTCTGTATGGATACAGAGAGCTCTGGCCAATTTGATCACAAGTTGACACTTAGCCACATACTGCAGTGAAGCACAGGTTTGTTGGACCACTGAAGATCTGGGGAGTGATTTGTGAACTTCTTCATGAAGTGCATCTTGCAAAATATAACCCTCAGCTTCTGGGGATAAAGACTGCTTTTCAGTTTTCAAGCTCTAGAAGTCTTGGCTGTCCAGTTCTTTGCCAGCACCTGAATTCACACCAGTAGTTTTCAAGTGTCTGACAGGTTTAAAGAAGATTTTCATATAATTAAAACATGCAAACATAACCACAACAATGACCACAACCCACCAAACCAAACAAAAAACAACAAAACAACAAAACAAGCAAACAAACAAAACCAGCTAAACACCCAAAGCAATTGTGAGGAAGCAATTGTCCTCATTTCTTGGTAATTTTGGGAAATCTGGCACATCACAAAATACAGCAAACATCTCGACTTACAAAAATTAAAACGAGTAGCTATTACAGTATCTGAAGTATGTATCTTTTTTAAATGATGATGATGGCCCAGAGGGGCTTGCTGCAGATGTGCAATAACAATGCTCTGTTACAGAGCTCACTCTCAGCTGGTAATTCCTGGGACAATGGAACAAGAAAGGGTTACACTGAGATATACAGATTGGGTGGCTCAAAGTGGAGTGGATCTGTAGACCGAAGGAGTTGGTATGGAGGACCTAGTCCTCAAAGCATACGTATTTCCAGGGCATTAACTTCAGACTACCTGTAGTGTTCTGGACCTCAATCTTCTGGTATCCAGGACTGAATGACATCAGAGGTTGGAGTGTGCATGAGGTGCATCAGGAGACCAGTTTCAAAAGTCCTGACCAGGGGCTGCATGCTGTTCCGGTCAGCCAATCTGTCTGGCACCTGCCTAGTGCAGATAAAGAGGTTATTTGCAGCAGGAACAGCCCTTTCTCTCTCCTGCTATCTTCCTCATAGTAACACAAGAGCAAGCTGGATGGTTCTGTTTATTTCCCTTTTACCTCCCTGTGCAGCTCTAGGGTTGAAATGAGCTTTGCGAAGCATTTGCTGTACTTGGCTGCTGCAATCCCAGGCTTGCATACCATCCAAGAGTCCTACTTGCAACAAAAGCAGATTAAATGAAAGGAGGCACATGTGTCTTTGGCCCAACTCCGTTGGTCCAGCTCTGTGGGTGACATTTAGTTTATAGTATCTCAGTAAGTCAGTTCTTCGAACTTTAACTTGCTATTCCTCCTAGAGAGCTGACAAATCTCAGCATGACTAGCACTCAGGGGATGCATAACACATTCTTGGTTCATTTCAGTGAGGCTGACAGAAAAATACCAGGCATCTGAGAGCTTGTAAAACACTTAATAAAAAGGGCCAATAGCTTTGAAAATGCCACCATTTATCATATCCAGCAATATAAATCTGCTGACATTTAATGCCATTTAAGAAAAAGAAATCTACATGCAAATTATTTATGGTCAAATGTTTGCTCACTTTCATCCAGTTTCACTAGGCACAAGCCTGAAAATGTTGGCATCCTGGGAGAAAAGCTGATACCTCTTTAAATTGTTTTTAGTGCAGTAATAATTAGAAAACTTCAAACTTAAAAGAAAAACTTACATTCCATCTGGAACAAGGCTTCACATGGTGCAAATGATTCATGGATTCATTCATCTTTTTCTTATTAAATCCCTGGTTTTTTTTTTTTCTTCTTTTCCCCCAAACTTCACTCCAATTAAGAATATATAGTTACAGGGTTGTTTTTTTTTGGGGGGGTGGTTGGTTTCTTCTTTTCACGCTAAGCAAACTGGTGCAAACATGACACACTTCTTTCCCACATACCCTGAGTCATAAGACTTGGTCAGTGTCATTGATTGCCTGCCACAACTTAGAAGCCAACTGATAAAGTTACCAACTGCACAAAAGAATTACTGATAAAACTGCAGCCTACTTAATCGCACTCGTGGCACAATTTTCGTCTCCTGCTCATATGCTCTGGATTGTGGTTTTCATATCAGCTGTGCTTACTTCCTGGTTTCTTTCCTTACTGTTCTACTCCTATTCCCTGGGGATGGCTTCCTGGCCCTCCTTGGGTCTTCAAACCAGCCTGAAGGCCTTGCTTGCTCCTTTGAGCACCTGGGACAGTTTGGAAGGGGTTTTCTCCAGCACAGCTCTGCTCACTGGACACATTGATTATTTTGTTGACAGCACAATTTATGGTTCACCACTACCCCATTTTACCCATGACATTTCAGGAGTACTCTGCTATATTTCACAAACAGAAGTAACCAGAGAAATTGCTTGGGTTTGCTCCAGTTGCTCTTTCATGCCCTGATGAGAACTGTTAATGCTACCCACTGCTTGCTGTGTAGATCCAAACCATCACATTGGTATGTAGCTCCACAGAGGAAGTCAGAAAAGCCCTGTTAGAAAGTTCACAGCTGATCCACTGACCAGGAACAAAATCTACCAAAAAAAAATACAGCATGGCTTGGCAGTCCATGAAACTTAAGATTATCCGTGGCCTGTTGCTCTGAAATGCTGAGGAACATGTTTTAATTAAGGCATGCTCTGGTTATGGTATAAGCCATCAGAAGAGACTGGAAGGGGCACTTAGTGCCATGGTTTAGTTGATTAGATGGTGTTGGGTGATAGGTTGGACTTGGTGATCTCTAAGGTCTTTTCCAACCTGGTTAATTCTGTATTACCAATAATGGCAACATTTCAACCATGATTCCTTATATGTGATTTTTTAATTTTAATGCATAACTCTCTGAGGTGAAAGCTCTTTCCTTGCTCCCATATGAACCACCATGCAATGATATTTCACCATTAATATAAGCTTTAATTGTCTTGGGTTTTTGATGATACTCCAATTATTGGTCAAATTTGACTCTTTAAATTGAAGGTCTTTTACATATTGCCTTTTTTTACTATCCTATGATTTGGTACTGTTCCATGACAAGTACATTCAATACAATACAATAAACCAGGTTGGAAGAGACCTTCAAGATCATCGTGTCCAACCTATCAACCAATCCAACCCACCTAAACAACTAGATCATGGCACCAAGCACCCCATCAAGTCTCCTCCTGAACACCTCCAATGATGGTGACTCCACCACCTCCCTGGGCAGACCATTCCAATGGGCAATCACTCTCTCTGTATAGAACTTCTTCCTAACATCCAGCCTAAACCTCCCCTGGCACAGCCTGAGACTGTGTCTTCTTGTTCTGGTGCTAGCTGCCTGGGAGAAGAGACCAACCTCTGCCTGCCCACAACCTCCGTTCAGGTAGTTGTAGAGAGCAAGAAGGTCGTCCCTGAGACTCCTCTTCTCCAGGCTAAGCAACCCCAGCTCCCTCAGCCTCTCCATATAGGGCTTGTTCTCCAAACCACTCACCAACCTTGTTGCCCTTCTCTGGACACATTCCAGCAAGTCAACATCCTTCCTAAACTGAGGGGCCCAGAACTGGACACAGTACTAGAGGTGTGGCCTAACCAGTGCAGTGCACAGGGGCAGAATGACCTCCCTGCTCCTGCTGGCCACACTGTTACCCCTTCTGTACCAGCCACTTAAGCCAATCCTCTCAATACAAATCCATGCTCAGCTGCTGCTATGACAGGTTGTAAACCACTGACAGAGTGTACAAAAGTCTCTTCTGGGTAGAAACATTGAAATAGAGGTTTTGATGATGGATTTTTTTTTTTTCATTATTAGGGAAAGGAAACCTTGTTATTTCATGTCTACTTGTAGTTACTTCGTAACTACTATCACTTGTGTTGACTTCGATATTGAAACTATATACTCTGTGAAGAAGGTCTTAAAAAGCGTTAATACTGAGGACTTCTTTGATGCATCCAGAAAGATGTTATGGTCCTCAACTGCTAATGCTTGGCTCATGTGATAGGACAAGAGACAATGGGCACAAATGAGAACACTGAAAGCTTCACTTGAACTTCAAGAGAAACTCTGGTGCTTTGAGGGTGCTGAAGCACCAGAAGAGGCTTCCCAGAGAGACTGTGGAGTCTCCTTCACTGGAGACTTTCAAAACCCACCTGAACACACTCCTAGGTGATCCTGCTTTGACAGGGGGAGTGGACTAGAAAATCTTCAGAGATTCCTTCCAATCCCTATCATTCTGTGATTCTTTGATGCGTATTGCACTTCCTTCCAGCTACGCTGTGTGTGGCCACTTAGACCTCACACTTCTTACTTCAGATGGCTGCAAACCCTGAAATACAGAATAGAATAGAATAGAATAGAATAGAATAGAATAGAATAGAATAGACCATGTTGGAAGAGACCTTTAAGATCATCATGTCCAACACAATCTAATCAACTAAACCATGCAACCAAGCACCCTATCAAGTCCCCTCCTGAACACCTCCAGTGATGGTGACTCCACCACCTCCCCAGGCAGCCGATTCCAATGGGCAATCACTCTCTCTGTATAGAACTTCTTCCTAACCTCCAGTCTAAACTTCCCTGTCACAGCTTGAGACTGTGTCCTCTTGTTCTGGTGCTGGTTGTCTGGGAGAAGAGACCAACCTCTGCTTGTCCACAACCTCCCTTCAGGTAGTTGTAGAGAGCAATAAGGTCTCCCCTGAGCCTCCTCCTCTCCAGGCTAAGCAACCCCAGCTCTCTCAGCCTCTCCATATAGGGCTTGTGTTCCAAGCCCCTCACCAACTTCGTTGCCCTTCTCTGGACACGCTCCAGCAAGTCAACATCCTTCCTAAACTGAGGGGCCCAGAACTGGACACAGTACTCGAGGTGTGGCCTAACCAGTGCAGTGTACAGGGGTAGAATGACCTCCCTGCTGCTGCTGGCCACACTGTTCCTGATACACCAGAGCAATAGTAAAAGACTGCAGCTTCAGCATCTCCTTTGGAATAGCTCCTGCCAGATACTTCTAGGCATTACATTTTCAGCTGTAACATATTACTTGCTCTGTTAAAGAGGGAGGACAAATGATGAAGAGCAATTTATAGTGCATAAAACAAGCAGATCATGTTAAAAAAATATAGTGATTTCATGGACATAGGTTGTGCACAGGGATCCCTCATGCCTAGAGAGAGCACTGGTCTGACTTTGTAAATAGAGAAAAAAAAATCAGGCTTTTCTCCAAAAGCTGAAGAGGAAACAAGATCTACAGTTCTGTTAAAAAAACAAAGTTTCAAGAGTGCTGATCACTCCCTGCTCCCACTGTTGGAACTGCCATATGTGCCTTCACTGAGAACTTTTCCAATTAGGTTGAACAAATCACTAATAATGTGATTTAGGGAATGATCTTTCAGCCTAACAAATACTTCACATTGCTTAAGTGCGTGATTATACTTTTTTGTTGTGGTTTTTTGTTTGTTTGTGGGGTTTTTTTTTTTAGTATTCAGCATATATGATTGATGACAGTACTTTTTAATGAAAACAATACTATTAACCTGAGAATCTCATTGAGTATGGATCATCATAATATTCTGCTAATTGACATTTCATGTCAAGTTACCTGGCCAGCTGCTACATAAAGTGTCATTCACCTACTGCACCTTGACAGGTAGTAGATTCCCTGCTGTCACATGTGGTCTTTCCCTGTTGTTTAAAATTCAGTGGACATCAGTGGGACTTTAAACAGCTATAGAGCATGGCAAAACCCCTTTCATTCTGGATCAAGACAGTAACATATGTCAGATACTTTGATGTTCTTCAAAGGGACAGAGCTGAGTTCTTTTATAAGAGGTGATTTGTTTCTACCTTCACTTGTATACTAGAGGGTTCTGCTGACTTAAATGCAAGCTGCCTGTTTCCAACCAAGGTTGGGATTTGGGCTGAGTTGTAGCCTGAATGAAAGACCATGCCCAACATGCTGTGGCCAGAGTGCCTGTCCTGGCCCTGGATTCCCCGGAGCTCCAGCTTTTAAAATGTGTCATTCCAACATCTTAAGTCCACAAATAATTTTGGCAGGATGGTGAACTGTAATACTTATAAGAAGCTACTCACATGTTTTGTGCTGCATGCATTGTCTCATCTCAAACATGAGTGCGTGCATGTTCCCACTAGGAGGGGAATCCACAGCTGTGGGTTGGTGAAAGCCTTGACCCATCAGACACTTTATAAAGCAGCTGTTATGAATTATTTGGAAGGAAAAGGTAGTTAAACAACACTTCTTGAAATGTTTATCGCAAGTTGTAACTATTGTGGGTTTATTATGTGTTGAGGAAAGGAATAAGCTTGAATTCTCCACCACAAACAATGAGAAAATAAAATACATTTTGTGGATATGAACTGTAAACTTTAAAATATATCCTGTGCCAATAAGAAGGGCAAACTTCCCACAGGGTCTGCACTGCTTACAGGCTTATTACTAAGCAGTTCTGCTTGTTCTCACAAATGTGGAATGAAATGCCTCACAGTTCTGATTTTGCCTGCACCTTGTTTTGAGGGGTGAGTGTATGAGCATGGTTTTACTCAACAATGTCAAGGGAGGGTAAAAAACACTTGGAAATCTAGGAGGGTATTGAAATCCACTGTAGTTTGCTACAATGTCTGAGCTCTTGCCTTATAAACAGTGGTGCACTTCTGTGATTTCTTCTTCCCATTGCCTCCTTCTTTGAAGCACCATCTTTTATTTCCTTGTCTTTCTGGGAGCTGTTGAACAGACATCTTACCCAGTCTCCGTGGTATGTCAGCATTCCCATGGGATGGAGTAACTCTGGACTAGCACAATAAACTGCTTCCCAAACTTACAGTGACAATAAGAGGGATATGAGAGTTTCCTAAATGCCTGAAAACATTTCCTGTGAAGTCTTTTAAGAGACGTGCAACAGCTTCATACTTGTTTGAGGGCAGTTAGTTCAGGGCTGCTAGGTGGCTGCAGGTCGAGCAACATCAAGAAGTCTGTTAGAGATTATTCTGAACTCTTATGCAATATAATGGATGTTGTAAAAGGTGCTAGGAGAAAAAGGAGACACTGCTGATGTGCAATATGAAAAGTAAAGGTATGTGAGGCATGTGCAAGGACAGAGGGTGAAAGGATGGTGGGTTGATTGGAAAGAGTACAATGGCGCGAACAGGAGAAACAAAGAGGTCCCAGGGCACAGGTAGGGAAGACCGGGGTAAATGAGAACAACATGAAAAAATAAGCCTAGAAACAGAAAAATAAAATCAAACTGTGAAAGAAAACAGCAAAAGATGGGCCAGCGCCAGCTGACAACCTCTTGCTAAGCTAATGGGTAACAGAAGCAAAGGCATTGGGCAGGCAGGAGATGAGGTGAGGAAAGAGCCTGCAAGCAGCAGGACAGGCTGGCAGAGGGGACCCCCTCCATCCCTCAAGTGACAGGAAAACAGGTCATTGTTTTCTGCTGGAACCAGAAACTTTCTTTGTCCAGTGGCTCAGCGCTACGCTCTAGAGCTCTAGCAGCCAGCCCTGCTGTGCCCAGCATGAGGGAAGCTAAAGCTGTTATTCTGTACAGGACCACAGAAAGGGTATCTCTTTCAATTAACAAATAAAGTAGCTGGAGGGATAACCTTTAGTGCTGGGTCACTGAGGTGAATTTACTTTAGTCATTCACCTTTAACTCTGGCAACAAATCAGACTCTAATACCTAATCCAGTGCCTTGATTTTGCAAACAGAGCTGTCTGGTGTTGAGGGTGGCTGTTGTGAGAAACACAAACCCAAAGGAATTGACTTGGGTTCAGCACAGTGCAGGAGTAGGGGTGATTAAAAAAAAAAAAAGAGAGAGAAAAATCTGTTGAAAATCCAGATTAAACAGTATCTGAGGCAATGGCACACAAGGGCCACTGTTCTTGGCTACTGCTGTTAATGCGTGGGTCGTGGTGACTTAAGAGGAGCTGCAATGGAGAAAAACCAAGGGGCCATTTTTACAAGGTGGTAAAGGTTGAATTTTGCAATCTCCCTTTAAGCAGGTTTAGCTGGGAACACACGATTAACCCGATTGATTGTATGGGGGTTACCTACGTATGTACAGTGTGATGTTCACGAGGGCTGTTCATCAGAAACTCACTTTGGCCATGCCCTTTTATGTACCAAGGATTTGTCAGACTTGCCGTCTTCCTCCCAAATCTTTTAACACATGAATTTCGCTCAGGAGCTCTGAGCCAAGCTGCTCTAAGCACAACGCTCTGCACACTTCAAGGAGTAAATCCCCATCTTTTCATCCTCTTGCCATTCCTCGCGGTGGTGAAAAACGTATGAGTATTTGTGGCAGGCGGTTGTTTTTGTTGTTGTTGTTGTTTGTTTGCTTGTTTGTTTGAACTCTTTCTTCGGCTGCCGCCCCCGTCAAGGCGCCGAGAGCTTCTAGCCCCAGCCCGACGGCCGCCCCCGGGTACCGCGGCTTTCTGCAGGCGCATAGCCTGGGCCATCCGATGTGTGCAACGCCGTCTGTCCGGGCAGTGCCGTCGACACTTACACCCAGGGGTCCTGGAGCACGGACGTCGTCCAGTACCACGGTCCCACCGTTGCTGTCGGCTGCGCGCCGCGGGCTTTAGCAGCCGCTGCTCAGCTATGCGCCGCCGCGTCTCCCTAAGCAGGCGTGAGGGACAAGGGCAGCCAGCGGACGGTCCCAGGCAAAGGCTGTTCCCCGCCTCTACGCTCTGACCGTCGTGCCGTGCTCGCTGCGCGGGTCGCAGATTGCCCACGCCGCCGGAGCTGACCTCCGGGAGCAGCTTCTTCCCTGGGAGGGAAGTCGGGGAGTCACGACTCCGTCTGTGGTCCTGAGGGACATGGTTTAGCGCCAGATCGATAGAGTTAGGTAACGGTTGGACTCCGTAATCTCACAAGTCTTTTCCAACCAAAACGATCCTATGATCCCTTCTAGCCCGGCCCGGTGCGGCGCGTCCCGCCCTCAGACGTGCTCACTCCCCCGCGCCGCGCCCCGTAAGTAGCGGCCGGCAGGGCCCGAGGTGCGGCGCAGAACGGCGGCAATGGGCCCCCGCGGGCTGTACGTGGGGCGCAGGGCCGCCGCCCTGCTGGCTGCGCTGCTGCTGGTGCTGATGGCCGCGCTGCTGACGCTCGCAGCTCTCTATGGCCGCTGCCGGCAGGAGGCGCCGCTGCCGCCGACACCGTCGCCGTCGTCACCGTCGCCCGCTAGCCGCAGCCCCGCCGCCCCGCCGGAGACCGTTACTGCCTCCGGCCCCGGCCGCCGCCTGCCTCTTCACCTGCTGCCGCTCCACTACGACCTGGAGCTGTGGCCGCGAGTGCGGCCAGGCCAGGCAGGGCCCTTCGTCTTCAATGGGCAGGTGAACATCACGGTGCACTGCCGGCAAGACACGGACGTGGTGGTGCTGCACAGCTCCGGGCTGCGGAGCCGTAGCTCTGCCGCCGTGCGCGGTCCCTTGCCCGAGCCGGGCGCCGCTGCCGTGCGCGACCCCATGCCCAAGCCGGACGCCGCCGTGGAGGTGGCGGGGCTGCGCCAGGAGGCGGGTGAGGTGGCGGTGCTGGAGCTGCGCGGCCGTCTGTGGGCCGGACGCCGCTACGTTGTGCAGATGAGCTTCCAGGGCCGGCTAGAGGAAGACCTCGACGGGCTCTTCCTCACCCGCTACACTGACCAGGGACGGAGCAGGTAGGCGACGGCAGCGTCTCTGCAGGGAGTATTTCGGGTGATACTAGGGCAGGATGGCACTTGAGGGGGCCAGCTCGCTGCCTGGGGTGGCAGGAAAGCTGTCACGTCTGCGGCTGGGCTGTTCCGGGCTTTGCGCAGCTCTCTGCCTCTGCCCGGCTGTGCGGCAAAGTAACGTTACAAATTAGTATCTCTGCTACATGGTGGTCGCTCACGTCTCCAGAGAGCACCAGATGGGTTGCCCTGGCTTTCCTTCAGAGCTGACGTGATCCGTAACACCGGCTCGTGGCGGCTTGGAAATTCCGTGCTGACAGGGTTTGCAGAGACGTCCTTGTTTGCAGAGGCTTGTGAGGAGTTGCTGACCTGGACTTGGTCTCGGGAGGACTTCCCGGGGTCTGCCAGACATCTCTGCCTTTGCCAGAGGAAAGGGTCTGCCTCAACCGGTCAAGAAACATCTGGAGAGTGTCCTGTCTCTTCCTGTGCCGTTGACTCTCTTGCGAGGGGTCACACAATACCTACAGTCAGTTCCTGGGAGCTGCCGTGTTGCTCAGTGTTCATCCTGACCCCCACATGTCTGTGTAGTAGAGCCACTCACCTCCTCTACCTGTATTTGTGGAGAACATGTCTTTATCTAGAACCTAGGATTTGGAATATGTGTTTGAGTGTGAATTTAGAGACATTGACCACAGGCAGTTTCAAAAGTTCGGTGGAGTAGGGTGGGTGGCTGCTTTGAACAGATGGACTTTGTAGTTGGTTGGTTGCCATTAAACAACTGATGATTTCCTTAGTGAGTGCCGTTAGGTTGCTTTCCTCTTTATTGTTCTTTTGAGTAGTGCAATCGGTAGTGGGACAGTGTGGGCTTATCAAGCAGTCATTCATCTAAAACATGTTTCTGCCCTTCAAAGTAATGCTTGCTTGCTTATTGTGATACTGGGAATCGTCCAAAGATGATTTGCATTATAGATGGCTTGCTGAAGAAAATTGAAATGGAAGAGTACAAATTAAATACCTTGAAGAGAAGATAAGTTTCTCAACATGCACATTTAAAGCAGAGGCAGGTAAATTGCTAATTTTAAAGTTATTTCATTTTTAACAATTAAAGTTGTAGTGTATAGCAGAGGGTCAACAATCAATGAGCCAAAAGGAAAACTAAAGTTAAAATTCAGGTGTTCCTGGCTCCCAGCCTATCATTGTGTCCACTAAAACAAACTGTGTCTCAACAGTTCCTAACTTACCTAAGTTACTTCCAAACTGATGTAATACTCAGTTACCCACAAGATCCATACTTGTAAGTGCCTGTATGAACATTAAAAATATGAAAACACTAAACAAAGTGAATAGTTTTTACTGAAATGAAGGAGGACTGTGTGTTTGTTCTGCAACTGTAAGTTGGCCTTTCAGCTGACAGGTTTTGTGTGAATTTTTAGGAATAGCACTGCCTGGCACATCTCAAAAGTTTAAGTTATTTTAAGTTAATTTAGTTTTTGTTTGTTGTGTGTTGGGGTTTTTTTTGTGTGTTTTTTGTTTGTTTTGTTTTGTTTGTTTCTATAGTTAGCATTGGAGGAAAATGGGACATGGTAAAAAAGTATTTTCAGGAAGTATATTCTGGTTTTCCTCAGTTGCTATTTCTTCATTCACCCATGGTCATTCACAGGATTGTTTGTGTAACATTTGGGCTGAGAAAAAAACAGGACATTTTGCTTAATTTATGTAATGTTTAAAAAAAATCAGGAGGAAAGGAACAAGCTGTTAATACTCTTGTCATTGTGTTTTCTGATGCTCTACTTATTCAGTCAGGTCCTGTCTAAGAAACACTGAATTAGGCTATGACATTCTTTTTTTATTTGAACTGTGTGCAATTCAGAGAATCCAAAACCAAAGCTATTGTCTGTTGTGCTGCCCCAGTAGGAAAGAAGAAAAGAATGTTCTTAAATTGTTAAAATAATTTCTATAATTCAGTTTCCAGTTGTTTAGAGGATTTATGACAATTGTTCCATCTAATTCTTAGCTCATCAGGAAGCACTGATGAAATGTGAGCCTGCAATCTGGTTAAAGAGATGCCAGTGGTATTCAGACACAGAAATAAATCAAGGTCCCAGATATGATGTATTGTTTTGCTTTCTTGTTCCTGTCTACACTCTTGATATTCTTGAATGGATTTTTCATATCTTTTCTGTTTTTAAAGGGCTTTCTCTGAATCGAGAGTATGCTACAGTATGTTGCTATTTTTCCCTTCACTAAGAATTCAGTCATTACTTGACCATCACTTTCCTAATCTGATAGGGTCCAGTCACACTGAAGGGGTTTTGCCTTCTTTTTTCTTGGAGGAGGAAGAGTTGTGTTTTGAGGGCTGTACTCTGTAAGCTCTACCAAGCTGCTAATGATGGGAAAAGTTGGATTCTAGTAGATTTTATGTATCAGGAGTGATTTAAAAATATCCAGTGCACTTCAGCTGTCAGTACAAAGCTTGTTAGTATTTCTGCAAGGAAACCATGAGCTCTAGCAGGCTGTTCTGTAGCTCTTTCTAAACTGACTTGTACCTGGCTCTGGCAGACTTTTGGAGTTCAGTTCCTGTGTAGGCTTCTAACGTCAGTACCTAACTCAAGCCACCATCTGTAACAATGCCATTTATCTAGGGCCGTGCAGACTCCTGTATTTCTTGCATCCACTGGAAGTCCTAACAGGTTTTATAATTGGTGCTTGTGGAACCACTAGAGACTCATTTCAGACGGGAAGGATAAGCAGAGAAAAACAAGCTCTCGGTAGACAGCTAAAGCGGAGTCCCCGAAGTCCCCAAAGTGTTTGTTCCGTCTGGGCTTTGACACTGGCTTTTTTCATGGTCAGATATCCCTGTTGCTCTTGGCAGGCTGGCAGAATTAGCTAGCTGACACAAAGTACTGTTCTCTGTGTTCAGTTCAGGTTGGAGCAGGAGCACACTGGCAAGGTGGTGTGCGAAAGCTGTTTGCAGAGACAGCTATTTTCAGAAATGCTGGCCTTAAGTCTGAGAACAGGATAAACCAAAGCCAAGACTTCACTGAATTTTCAGCAGAGGAGTTGTTTGTTACCAGTTTGATCACTGATGACTGCTGTTGTTGTTGTTAGTATTTCGTACTACCCACCTGATCAGACCTCACACACAAATGAAAGTTCTGAAAAATGTGAGCACTTCATATGGGTAGTGCATAGACCATGTCTGTAGTGCTTGCAGAAACAGAGGAAGTAGAAAAGGAGGATGCTCTCACTTCACCAGCACTAAGCATTTGAAAGGTCTCCTGTTGAAATGAGGAATCTGTATTCTGCATATGGCTGGGAGAGTCCATGCCAGAATGTGGTAGGCAGAATCTTTCTTTCTTCAGCAGCACTGGCTCAGACATAAACAGTGCAGGAGGCTTCTTTTAGCATTGCTCTGCATGGAGATCTTGCACTGGCTCCAGGGTTAGAGGAGGCTCTCTGTCTTCACATCAAGCTTCAAAGTCTTGAGAATTTTGCTTGGTAGCCATGCTGGACTTGTCCTGTGCAACTTCTATAGAACACTTTCTGGATAGAGCTGGTATTAAACAGGCATTTTATCAGTTGGTCCTGCACCAATTACTAGAATGAAGGCAAAGGGAATTAGAACAGCACTGATATAGTTAACTGTGCCTCAGAGCTGGGGATCTAAAGTTCTTAGTTCTGTTTTATATGAATCTTTGGGTAAGAACATCAAAGGCATGAGACAGAAATCAGAGCAAATACCAAGTTTAGCATTTTCTTGGCTGCATGTTAGTGTTGAGCACCATTCACCCAAAGAAAAGGGAATGGGTGTTTGGGTTAGCTGCTGCACAGAATAGGACTCTTCACTGTAAAACTTCCTTACTTTGAGCCACTTCAGGGTTAGTTTTACAGTTTGCTTCTTATATACTTTAAAAGTGGAAGAAATCAGATATAAAAAGTGTTAGTACAAACTCCCATATGCTATCATTATTGCAAATAACATCATTTTAATGAGAAGGTGTGTTTAGAGTACAGAACAACTTTTTTGTTCATCAAAAGAAAAAAAAAAAGTCTTCTGCAATTAATGGTGGTTTTGTCAGGCTGTGTAGAGGATGCATTCCTTGTTTTGGACACTGAAAAGAAAAAGAACCTGTGTAGGATAAATTGTCAGTGCTTCAGGTTAAGTGATCCTGTTACCTGTGCATTTATCATTCGTTAAAAGCACTGTGGCTTTGATTTTGTTTTATTAGGGGAAGAAGGCATTATATGATATTTATCCAAAACCAAACCAAACCAACCAACCAACCAAAATCTATGTAGGCTTCAGAGAAGAATTTATTTGTCTGCTTAGGCAATGTTAGGCTTTTACAAAAGGTAACTTCCATGTGAGTAAATGTTCTTCTTTTTGCTATTTTTCTTTTGGTTATTTAATGAGAATATTGCAGTGTGGAAAAATGTTTGATAGTAATTATGTTCATGGTAATACCTTCACCTTAAAAAAACCCCAACCAACCACCACCACCAAAAAAAACCCCAAAACAAAGGCCCCCCAAAAAAAGCCCCAATGACTCATTCTGACAAATGATATGAGGTAATGTCTGTTTGAAACACCACTTATTTGTGTAATATACATACAACATTCCCATTTTTCTTTCTCTCTCTTTTTTTTTTTTTGAGGCTTTCTGAAAAATAGCATTTACATCATCCTCATATTTCTTTTTTAGAATCATTGAATCATTTATGTTTCTTTTCTACCATGACACTTTTGCCTGGTACATGCAATTTTGTGTTCCTGAGCAGTAATTCCTAGTGGGCAAAATTTTAAGCGTCTCCATCAGTTTCTGCTGGCACTGATACTACTGAAGCAGCAATTGCACTGCTGTGGGGGAATTTGCATTTGTGGGGTTGCTCAGTGTTACCTAGAACCAAGCTGCAACTGATTGCACAACCAAATGCACAAAAGCTTACTGTGCTGTATGGCAAGAAGGAGATTCCCTCAATGAAGCAGCCTGTTACTTCTGTTGTTCCTGTGCATCCCTGGCAGAGGGTTAAGTTAATTTCTGTTGTTGGACAGGGTAAAGGAGGAGGTGATATTTCTGCCTCAGATGGAGCTTCAGCTGCATTCATCAAGTCAGGCACAGCACACACTTGAGTATGCAGGGAATCCAGTCTATGAAGAAAACTTTCTTACTCTGGCAGGAAAGAAGTCAAATACATTGTGCTGCTCTCTCTTGAGCCATTTCTCACCTCAATGCAGGGTGACTATGGTCCCCATAGTCATCATGCATCAACATGTGTACAACATGGTTTCTTTTAACAGAGTAAGTAGTATTATAGTGCAGCATCAGAAATGTCTCTTAAATGCAAAGTGTACCATATTCTGAGAGTACAATGCTCTGACATGGTTTTCCTGGTGATACCAACTCTGTGCCCCAACATCAGCAATGAGGATGGTACAGTATAGATAAGTGGCTGATGCTTTCAGGGAAGGGTTGATCTGAATAGCTTTGAGCAGGGTTAAATAATGCAGGTATTAAAATGATAACATCCAAATATCTTTCAAAGGAAAAGGGCTCTTGGATGGCTGGCCTTGGAAACTGGGTGGAAAGTATTACTGTCTTGTGTCAAGGGAAGCAGGAAGCTAATGACAGTGTTCCTTGGGTCCAAATAAGCACTTCCACAAAGCGATACAAGTATCAATGGCGAGCTAATCCATTTATTTCACTTACCACAAAGAGGAAATCTTAAAACATGTAACCTTAGGCTTCAGGCACGGCTGAGTGCTACAGGTCAAGGGTTAAGTGCTGTCAGGCTGTGCTTATCAGATCTAGACTCTACTACATAGTGCAGATCCAACTCATTGCATACTATTACTTAATGTATAGATGCTGCCCTGATGGGTCCTCGCTTGTTTGGGATGTGCCTATGCTAAACATCACATCTTTGCAGACCTGATGTGAGTCCACTATTAGGGAAGAGCTCAACTACAGCTGAACAATATTAGCCCTGTGATAGCACAGAGGTTACTGAAACAGGAAATTCTGTCATTCTTGTACAGCTAGCTGCTGGCTACTGACAGGTGTGGAGTTTTGAGAACCACCATGTGCCTATTTTTTTCTAATTCCTTGTAAAGATGCCCTAATGTGAACTGCCCAGTCCTACAGCTCTTCTTTGAAACTTTGCCCATGAGACACAGTGAGTTGCCTTTTGACTCCAGCCAAGTGTATGTCAGAGATCACTCATCTTGTTCTATTCTAGTAGTTATGAGTTCTAATCAGTAAATTTAAGTATATAAAATATTTAATAAGTTACAGGTGGGTTGGTGGTCAATATGCTACTATAGGTTAGTATGGGATACAAATATTACGATAGTATCATAGTATCAGTCAGGGTTGGAAGGGACCACAAGGATCATCTAGTTCCAACCCCTGCCATGGGCAGGGACACCCCACACTAGATCAGGCTGGCCAGAGCCTCATCCAGCCTGGGCTTAAACACCTCCAGGGCCCCAACCACCTCCCCAGACAACCCATTCCAGGGCTTCACCACTCTCATGGTGTAAGTTTGCTCCATGTATCTTAAATGTTTCATGCATGTGAAAAATTTCATCAACCCACCCATGTCTGCTGTCAGGTAAGGGGCCACTCAGCCTTGAGGAGTAGCACTGAGAAGTGTCCCTACTCAAGGGGAGACTACTGCTGCACAGCCAGCTTCTGTGGAGGGAAAGCTCTATAGACCCTAAAGGTTGCAGATGCTTATTGTGTAAAATGGTTGACTTACAGTCAGATTTTCTGCATTTAATGCAGTTTTGGGTGCTTGTTGTTACAGTCTCCAGCCAAACATTTTTGTGTGTGTGTTTAACGCTGAGTTCTTACTGATAGCCTCACACAATAGGATTAACTTTGTTTAGGCTGGCTTGCTGACCACCTAGATGGATGAAAGCTCTGTTAATTCAGACAGGAGGACTACTCCAAGTGAGGCAAGACTCCACATCATAAGGTAGAAAGGGATCTTCATGAGTATATTCCTGGGCTTGCCAGTAGACTAGGACAGTACTGGTGTTGCTTTTCTGGGGTTATTGTCTATGTGATTTGACTGAACTGTGTAAATGCATGTGTATGCAGGTACCTAGCAGTATGATTTTTGATTAAAATGTCTCATTGAAATAAGAGTGCACGCTCTAGAGACAGGTGCACAGAGATTCTAGTTATGAGCTGCACGCAAAACCTTGTTCAATTGTCTTAGTAAACTAGAAAAGCTCAAATATTTAAAATATATTTGGAAAAAGCCTGTGAGAAGGCCAACAATACAAACTAAGAAAGACTGCTTTTCTCCAGAAGCATCCAAACTGAAGTATCTGTTGGGTGAGGGGATTTAATAATGGCTTTAAACAGTAACCAGACCTTTTCCAAATCTGCAGATCTATGTGATTCACATATTGCTTTCTCTGATTTGTTGGGTTTATGATGCACTGTGTAATTATTTTGATCATCTTTAACATGCTGGATTAATCTTACTTGTATTTTTATTATTAGCATGCTGATTGCCTCTCAGCTGGAGCCAACATATGCCAGGACAGTTTACCCATGCTTTGATGAACCTGCCATGAAGGCCACATTTAATATCAGGATTGTCCATGACCCAAGCTATGTGGCTCTTTCCAACATGCCTGCTATTGGTAAGTAAACAGCAAGAAGACATGGATTTCTGCCCCCCAAATTACTTTTAAAAGGGTGTCATTTATCTGAACAGATTGTATAATCCCATACAGAAGTGTTCTGTTCTTGAAAATGCACAGAAAATCTGTGCCTATGAACTTAAAAAATTTGGAGGCAGTTACCCATAATTAATGTCTCTGATAGCAGTAATTTCATAGTTTTGTTGCCTGCAATATGCTCTACTCTGGTTGATGGAGGTGGCATAGGGTGTAATTCCTGGCATTTACTGCTTAGTCAGAACGTCTTTCTTGCTGCAAAGTCCATACTTGTGGTGTTAAGAGATTCCTTTCACTCTAAGTAGATTTAAAGATACATTTACAACAGACCAAAACAAAAATGTTACTCCAGGAAGAGACCCTATAGGTTCCTGTATATGCACAGACTAAGAATGAGAGGACTAGAAGGCTCTGGGGATGCTTCTTCCTTCCCTGCCTGGACTCTCATGTAGGATGCATTTGGGATGTAAGTTTCCAAACAAATAGTGTAAATTAGTATTTCTACATAAATCTGTTGGTTCTCTTGCCTCCTTCTTAGTGGTTTTTGTCTTCTGCACGTTGATGCCACAAATTTCTGTTTTTCACCATGCTGTTGGATTCCGGACAGATGGGCAGAATCCAGCAGCATGAGATTGAACACATCCAAGTGCTGGGGTCTGCACATTGGCCACAGCAACCCCATGCAGTGCTACAGGCTGGGGTCAGAGTGGCTGGAGAGCGGCCAGGCAGAGAGGGACCTGGGGGTGCTGGTTGATGGTAGGCTGAACATGAGCCTGCAGTGTGCCCAGGTGCCCAACAAGGCCAATGGCATCCTGGCCTGTATCAGGAACAGTGTGGCCAGCAGGAGCAGGGAGGTCATTCTGCCCCTGTACTCAGCACTGCTTAGGCCACACCTTGAGTCCTGTGTCCAGTTCTGGGCCCCTCAGTTTAGGAAGGATGTTGGCTTGCTGGAACGTGTCCAGAGAAGGGCAACAAAGTTGGTGAGGGGTTTGGAACATAAGCCCTATGAGGAGAGACTAAGGGAGCTGGGGTTGCTTAGTCTGGAGAGGAGGAGACTCAGGGGTGACCTTATTGCTCTCTACAACTCCCTGAAGGGAGGTTGTAGCCAGGCAGAGGTTGATCTCTTCTCTCAGGCAGCCAGCACCAGAACAAGAGGGCACAGTCTCAGGCTGCACCAGGGCAGGTTTAGGCTGGCGGTTAGGAGGAAGTTCTACACAGAGAGAGTGATTGCCCATTAGAATGGGCTGCCCAGGGAGGTGGTGGAGTCACCATCACTGGAGGTGTTCAGGAGGAGACTTGATGGCATGCTTGGTGCCATGGTTTAGTTGATTAGGTGGGTTGGACGCGATGATCTTGAAGGTCTCTTCCAACCTGGTCTATTCTATTCTATTCTATTCTATTCTATTCTATTCTATTCTATTCTATTCTATTCTATTCTACATAATTTCCGTCCACAATCAGGAAGTTTTATGAGATTTGATGGAAGTTACTTAACTTAGGAATTATAACAAATGGGATCTCTTGAGAATGACTTGAATCGTTTTCTTCCCCTGATAATCTTGTCCATGCCTCCTTTATTTAGAAAGAAAGTGTCTGATGAAGTATTTCATAATTGTCGAGCACATGTGGCCTATATTTGAACCGTTAATAGACCAAATATTCTAGAGATATGCAACATGGGATAAATCGTCCAGTTTTCCCCACATCCTAAAACTAACAGAGCTCTGTATCCTTCCAAGACTTCATTTAGCTCAAGACTGGACTTTTGGTGTTTTCATGGAAGGTCATGACCTTGATACATGGCATGGCAGTGAGTCTGGCTCCCTGCTTTCCAGTAGAAATGTATGAAGTTAGTGCAGAACTAACAAGCATATTAAACAGAGGCGTAAAAACCCATGCAGAAACCACAAAATTTCCTGTTTCTTTCAGAAAAGCAACAGCATGACTATTTCTTCACTATTTTTTCTAGATGTGTCTGAAATGAAGGATGAAAATGGAAGCCTGTGGACTGTTACCACTTTTAACACTTCACTGAAAATGTCAACTTACTTGACTGCTTTTGTGATTTGTGATTTTGATTATGTCACCAGAATTGAGCAGGGAAATGAGGTAAATACAAGTCTGCATAACACATTATAGCCATTTAGAGCAAAAGTTGGCTCAGTGATGAATTATGTGCTTTAGAAGATATCACAGACATTAACTGTGCTTTCCATGCCAAACCCATTTGCTTATGTGGCAAAACTACTAGCATTTATCCTGCTGATATGTCTGCAGAAAGCTTTCCTTTAGGACAGTTAGTTTACTCTCCTGTTCTGTTCATTTTATGCAGTCCAGAAGTAGATATGGGGTCTGCATGTTAAAACTTAAGGAGCAACTGTTCTTAAGTACTGGTCATAAATCAGGGTCCTCTTATTTTCTTATCTCTCCTGATTGGAAAAAATACCCATTTCCACTGCTGCAACAAATGTTCAGTGCTTGTTCGTCCAGGCCCTTTGAGGAGCAGTGTCGTGACATAAGTAGGAGCAATATTGTTCTATTTGTACATTTGGTACACTGGTATTTGAACCTTTTATTCTGCAGTGGACACATTTTTTAGCCCCTAAAAGTGACTGGTTTGTGTTTGAACCTCCTTCATCAGCGAGTGTTCAGTTTTGCTCTTACATTGCAACAGCCAAAGTTTTTTGAGGGAATCTGCTCCATTTGCA
This sequence comes from Picus viridis, assembly GCA_033816785.1. NCBI lineage: Eukaryota > Metazoa > Chordata > Aves > Piciformes > Picidae > Picus > Picus viridis. Next base: position 12,390,677 of record CM066606.1, read on the forward strand.
GCAGTTGTTTTGTTTTCTTTCTTTTACTTAGAGCCCACAACCAAAAGTTTCCAAAATAAATAGTAAACTTAAGTATAAAACTAATAAGGGTAGCATATGCTTGCTATCCTTAATAAATGAGAGCATAGTGTTAGATTCACGGCTAATTCACTGTCATTCCACTGGGGAAGATTGAGACAGGGTGAGAGGACAGTGCAAGGGTAACCTAGGAAGCACATTTTTATCTCCTTTTAGAAATGAAGATTTAACTTGGTACGTCATACCTGCCACCCCCTGTATAGAACATGTTGCATGCTTGCAGCTCTGAATGTGGTGCCTTTTTCTTGGGTACCTCTGTGTTGATGGGAGTCAGCAAGGCAAAGCATTCAAATGAGCACTTTTCATAGGAAAGAGGCACCACTTGTGTTCTGTGAGATAGAGGGGAAAGGGTATTTCCCTCCTAGTTTCCATATAGAGGTGCCTCCACAGTGTTTGTGTGAGCATGTTTGTTGTGTCTGTTTTGGCATTTCTGGTAAGTAATTTGCAACCTGAAACACTGGTGTTACAACTCAAAGCTCTTGCTAGCATTGGTATTTGAAGTCTGTGCATTGTGTTTAGGTTTTGATCTGGTCTTTGACTGTCCTCTGAAGCCTCATCTGAAACAAAAGGGCTCAGAGGCTAAGGATACTGTGTTGACTGAATAGGCTTTATTTTTTTTCCCTTGTAAATTAAATCCTGATGCTTCCCAACTGTGCTCTCAGAGTTTGGCTGTGCAGGTCCTTATGAGACCACGTATTGCAAGAATTGCAAGGATTTTGAGCTGCTAGGCAGCTGGAGAGCCTTGCATGCAGAGGTACATGATAGACACATAAACCTTTCCTTCATCTACTCCATCACTTTTGGCAAGCAGCTGCCTTCTAAAGTACTGTTACACAGCAAATGGGCATGGGAGGGGAAAGCTTTGATTCTATCTCTGTTACTCAGAAGTACTGATGTCATCTGCTTGGATGTCATCTGCTCTCTCCAGCAGTAATAGGAGGCCAGGGGTTTGTTTCAGGCTGTGTGAAAGTTCTAGAGGAGGGATGCTTATGTTCCCATAACGTCTGTTTTGCTGTCTTCAGAGAAAGAATGAAGTCTTCAGAGAAAGTCTGAAGGAAAGTTTGTCAGCCAGACTTACTGTCTGCAATACACTGGCTTCGGAGGTGTAATTCTAAATAGTTTTACAGCATTTCCCATTTAATAAAAGAAAAATCAGGAGTCTGTTTGTTCCAGCAATTTATAGTTGGATTCAAATCTTGGCACTTGGAACTGTCCTAGATTTTAGCAGGATTAGGCTTTGGGCCACATTTTATTAGGTCCAGCAAAACCTGAGCTGGGATTTTTATCCTTAGAAGCTTCATTGCATGGCCCAGTGTGGACAAACGGCATTTCCAAATCATGGTTTGCAGAAAAGAAACAGCAAAGGAAATGAAAATATGAGGGTTTTCTAAAGTAATGCTTCCTTGTTTTATTACAGATACGTATTTGGGCTCGGAAAGAGGCAGTTAAAAATGGATATGTTGACTATGCTTTAAATATCACAGGCCCAATATTTTCATTTCTGGAAGACTTACTTAATGTCAGCTACCCTCTGCCTAAGACAGGTGAGATTACTTATTTTTTCTTAAATGGACCAGAAATGGCTGCTAATAGTGTGGCATTCACAGAAGCAATGGGCTCTTTTGCAGTATTCTCTTTTGACAGCTTACCACATTCATGGACTAAACCCCCAAACCCTAAACTAAAGGAGTTCTTTGTGCATCATGGCTCTTATTAACCTGTCACTCACCACTCTTGCCTGCATGTTCCACTCACTCTTTCAGAGCATTATTTCTTAATAGAGGGCCAGATGGGAGCACAGAATGCATAGAAAGGAGTTGCCCAGTATGCATGGAGCATACTAGGCAAGGATTTTGTAGTCCTTACATCTTCCTACTAAATCCAGGCTTGCTATAACCTATATCTCCCAAAGCATTCCTTGCTTTCTTCATGATGTCCCTGTCTTACTTGTGAGTTGGCTGTATGTTCCTGCACATTCCTCCCCAGAAAAAAGACTCCTTTAGGAAAACTCTGTTTCTGCTTAAAATGAACACCAGGTAAATCAGTTTAGTAAAGCTTTAGTCAGGGAAAAAAAGGGTGCTATCATGGAGTTCCACTGTAAAGTTTGCCCACTACTTGTACTTGATTTCCCAAGGGCTTCAGCATATGCCTACCATGGAGAGACATGCTCTTCTACAAATTGGCAGAATACTGAGAGGAAAGAAAGCTGTTCTCACTGAGTTTGACATGCCCAAGGTCTTAGCATGCTGTAGGACCATGGAGGAGAAACTTCCCCATAGAGATTTGTTAAATCTCTATTGTGGCACTTGTAATGTGTTGTCTCCCAGTATATTTAGAATAACTTACAGAATTACTCACTAGACTTCTTATGGTAAATGTAATATATGAACTATTTACTCTTTAAATTTTGTTATCTTAGTACTCTTACTTGCCACAATGCTGTAGACAATTCTGTTTCCACTTGTGCCCTTTTGTTTAGCAGCAGTGTCAGTACATTCATTTTTTTGTATAAAAAACCTGAAAAACTGGCATCACAAGCTTCCTGTTAGGTAAAATTTCAGTTTCACAGAGTGCTGTAATACCAATCCAACTCTCACTGTAATCTCATGCAATACCACATGCATTTGCCACTGACTTTCTTTGAAGTTTGGCTTAAAAATTGATGTATTAGATCAGGCAAGAATATCTCCTTGATTTCTATTGCAAGCTCAAAATGTAAAAATAAGAACAAACACATTTATAATCAAGGTTATTTAAGGGTTTGTCTTCACCTGATTTTAATGCAGTTATTAGCAAACTTTCATGCTCCAAGCTGGCTGAATAAGGGTTGTCTCACTGAAAGCGATATAGCCTGGCTGTAAGCTTGGAGGTGATAAGCCCCTCTGAGATGCCATCTATCTTTGCTTGGATTCAGCATCAGGCTTACATTAACAGCCTAGCTTTTGGACTGAAACTGGCTCATGATCAGCTGGTTTGGAGTATGGGCATGTGTGTGCTTCCAAAATGCTCTGTATACCTTTTCCTAATTTTGCTCTTTGCTCCTGAGTTTAAATAGTGTATGTCTTTGAGATCCTTAATGTTTCCTCCAACTCTCCCATTTGAACTGGAAAACTGCTCCCTGTGCATAAGTCAGAAGGGGAGGACAAAGGTAACAGCCATACTGTTGAAACAAAGAGATGATGTTTCTAAAGTACCTTTCAACAAGAGTAGAGAGAATCCTTCTACTCACAGAGATAAAAGAGCAAGATTTTTTGTATCAGTTACTAGGCTGAGGAAAGAGCTGGGTGCCCTCTGCTGTGTTTACTTCCTGTGTCCAAAAGTCCAGTCCAGTGGGCGGACACAGGAAATTAGGTATTTCATACCATAATTCTCTGTGCCACTATAAGATCCAGCACGGAGTCTGGTACTTCCTCTTTCTTCCCATTCTGCCCCCCGGTAACTGGAGGAGATGTCTCCAGGCCTTGGGCCTCACTAGGCCCAAGGCCACGGGGGATGGGCAGTCTCAGATCTGGCCAGCTGAGACTAGCCTAGCAGTGTGGGGATGGGGGGAAGAAGGAGTCCTGGGGGGCTTGGGTGTACCCTGAGGTGGGGATGGGACGTTTCTGGGTATGCCTTGGGTTCTTTCTTTGTCACTGTGCTTGTGGCTCTCTGTACACACTCACTGCTTTCCATTTAAAATTTCCATCACTTTTGCAATCCATTTGTCTGAGTCGTTATTTTTGCCCGTGGTGGGGAGGGGGTCTGCCTCAACCCATCACACTGATACAGAGAAAGATTTATGAGAGCAAAAAGCGAGTATCCTCTCTGCTAGCACTAGCAGAATACAGCTTTCCTTCAGAACATTGCATGTACAGTGTACAGTACAGATATGGGCTTCATGGGAATTTGTTATGTGTCTCCCTGAAAGGATAGCAATTGTAGCTTAAAAATATAGCAAGAAGAAATTTCTGACTTTTTACGAGAATGTTACCATAATACTACAAAGCACTACTGAAGCGTAGTATCCTTCAATTGCACACGGAACGAGTGTGAGCATTGAAATTACGTGAGCATTTTACTTCTGAAAATTTTAAAGATCTCTTTTTTTTTTTTTTTTTTTTTTTTTTTTTTTTTTTTCTTTCTGTTTGAATCAATTTAGATCTGGTTGCACTGCCTGATTTTGGAGTAGGTGGTATGGAGAACTGGGGGCTAATCACTTTCCATGAATCATCATTGATGTACCTCCCAAGTGATAAATTCACAAGCAGAAAGGCATTGATTGCCCTAATTGTGTCACATGAGCTAGGACACCAGGCATGTGGTAAAATATTCTGTGCATTTATTTGCCTATAAGGTTGTTTCCTTCAGGTTGCTAACGATGGAGTCATCAATTAGTAGAGGAAAAACAGTGTTTGGTACAGTAGAGGGTGTGAGCACAAGAGTACTAAAAGGCTGTTTAATCACATGTTCCACTGATAAATCAATACTAAAAGCAGATTCTGTCACATTACAGACTGTGTACTGCCTGCACAGGACACAGTGATGCGGAATTGTTAATCAGAGCATGTTAGGACTTGGAAGGGACTTTTTCTTTCTTACACAGTACCTGAATTCCATACTAGAAAATAGTGTAGGGATGACACAGTGCTCTCTATCTGCAATATGTATATTACTTTGGTGGGAGGATTAATGGACTTCATAATTACTCTTTTGAAGTGGCAGCACATGCACATGTTGCTAAAGGTATTAGTTTTAGATTTTGTTTGGGTTTTTTTGTTCCTGTAAGAAGCAGCCCATGCTATGATAGAACAAAACTGACATGAACACATTTTATGCCATAGATAAACCTTTCTTAATTTTATTTATTTATTTATTTTCCATCGAGATTTTCAAACATTTTTCTTGTTTGGTTTGGAATGATAAAGCAGTTTCACTTTTTAACGGACTGTGGTAAATTTACTACTGTTTGCCAGGGCAACAACTGTTTGCACTTAGTCAACAGACTTTAGCCAAAGAGTTTAACTTGACTGGTGCGCTTGTGTGCCTTTCTGACAAGACCTGTAACTTTTGAGTCCTTCGGATGAGCAGAGTGTTTTTATTGCAGGCCAATAAAACAAACGGCAGTACTTTTTAAAACACAGTTGTAGCTGAGATTTCTAAGAATTACCAAGTAAAATAAAAATCCGTAAGTGATCAGGGTTTTGTTAAATATGCACTGACAGATATATGTACAAAGCAGCTGTTGTGGAAGTTTTATTGCTTGCCGGGTTAGGAATTTGCTGATTTTGGAAATGGTTATTTCCCCAGTTCTGTTTCTCTTTCCCCTGACAATTTCGTTTTGTCAAGAACATGGAAAAATGTTTTTGTAATTGCTTGGTAAATGCCCTGTTTTTAATGACAGCTTGATATGATTTTTTAGATACTTAAATTTTACGGGGAAGTGTTTAAAGTTTACTACAAGAAGACATGAAGCACGGACATCCGTGCTCATGGTGTGAAACTGCAGATGAAGCAATTAAAAAGTAACTGCCTTGAACCCCTGACTTTTTCCAAGGTGCATCTTCTTCTGCTGAACTTCCATTATCTGAAAGAATGTCCACCATTTTATTATTTTTATTGATCTGTACACGTTAAGTAAGGTTACTTTGGTATAGGTATGTGTGTTTAACCTGCAATAATTAAAACAGCAGTCCAAAGAGATGTTGAGCTTTATTTATTTATTTTCTGTATATTTAAGTGGTTTGGAAATCTGGTTACAATGAAGTGGTGGAATAATCTGTGGCTTAATGAGGGATTGACATCTTACTTTGAGTACCTGGGAGCTGCCTTTGTTGAACCCATGCTTTCACTGGTAAGTACAGATGCTTGCTGAAGTAAGCTAAAGAAGCAAAGTTCCAGCATGCATGAAGAAAATGAAAATGCAGTAGGGAATTAATTAAGCCATGGTATTAGTCACTTAACTCCCCTGACTCTTCCCTGGAGGGTCTCCTGAGGGCTGTGATCATATCCAGCTCTTCTACAGCTGCCACAGAGGATGGTTGGTCAGCGGTCATTCTTCAGTGACAAGGAGTTGGTGTTTTGCCATAGACCTGTCAGGTAGTAAGCCCAGTTTTCTCTCCTGGGTCCTGTAGCTGGTGTTTTGTCACCCTGCCTGTCCAAGTTCTTTTCCTAGTATCTCATACCTCAGGTATCTTTACCAGGCAGTGACAAAGCCGTGCAATTTTGAACACTGGGTCAGTGAATGTCTGCTTGTAGATAAGGCAAATACAACACAGAGTGAATCTCACAGCAGGGTAAGACTCCTTCCGCTTCAGCCCAAAGGAGAATAAATATAAATCCCATAGCATATTAGAAAGCTCCATCCATCACTAAACTCTGAGACAGAAGGATGAGTGCTGCTGATTGTAGTGGCGGGATGAGCTGTACTCACTTGTGCAGACATAAATGTCTGTGCAGAATGCCCTCGGTTTCCAGACAAAGGAGAAGCCTTTCGTCTGGGCAGGCTGGAGACTGCAATCAATCCAGTCTGCTTTTCAGATGGCTTAGATGAAATACTGCTTGTCACTTTCCTTTTCTGATTCACCAAGGCACTTAATTGCTTGCTTAATTGGAGACTAATGCAGGCATATCAAAGGTGTTCTGTAAGAAGGACTTTCAGGTTATGGGTTATGCTTCTGCTTTGAACTTCAACAACAGTTCACTTTATTCATTGTAATGAAACATTTTAATATTGAAAAGTGTAAAGGGCACTAATTTTTAAACTGGAAAGAAATATTTGTCTCATTTTTAATCTTTTCATTTTGACACTTGCCTTTATAAAGACCAAGAAATGTTGTTTTGTTTATGGCTATAAAGTGAATTTTAACACTGTGATGTAATTTGATGAATTTGATGAATTACATTTGATGAATTACAGTTATGTGGTGTATCTTGGAAATGCAGAGTAAGTTACACAGGCATGGGAATGCAGAGGTTTATTGTTGTGTTTTATGGGGGTATACATGTTCACAGAATCACAGAATGGCTGAGATTGGATGGGACCTCTGGAAAACGGTCACACTGGTCCACCTCCCTGCTTAAGCAGGGCCATCCAGAGCCTGTTGCCCAGAGCCGTGTCCAGACAGCATAGGAGTATCTTCAAGAATGCAGACTTTAACACCTCTCTGGGCAGCCTGTGCTAGTGCTTGGTCACCCTCAAAACGTTTGCTGAAGTTCAGAGGGAGCTTCTTGTGTTTCAGTTTGTGCCCATTGTCTCTGGTTCTGTCACTGGTCAGCCCCCATAAAAGCCTGGCTCCATCATCTTTGAACCCTCCCATCAGGTATTTGTGTACATTCAGGAGATCCCCTTGAGTCTTCTCTCAGCTTTTCCTCACACAATAGACACTCCACTCCTTTAATCATCTCAGCCACACTTTATTGGACTCCTTGCAGTCTCTCTTTTATGGGGGACCCCAGCACTGGACTGAACATTCCAGGTGTGGTCTTACCAGTGCTCAGTAGAGGGTAAGGATCACCTTCTCAGACCTGCTGGCAACACTCTTAATGCAAGCCAAGACACCACTAGCCTTCTGTGTTGCAAGGACACCTTGCTGGCTCATGTTCAACTTTGTGTCCTTCATGTTTCCAGATATTCTTTCACTAAGCTGCTTTGTAGTTGGTTCATGCTTGGGGTTGTTCTTCCCCGTCTGCAGTACTTTGCACTTCCCCTTGTTTAACTTCATCTCGTTGTCAGCCCATTTCTCCAGCCTGTCCAGGTCCTTTGGTTTGGCAGCCCAACACTTGGGTGTACAGGCCGTTCCTCCCTGTTTTGTGAAAAATTGGTCAGCAGATTTGATCCCATTAACTGGAAGCCTTTGTTCCTGTCCTTGAGAAGTAGACGTGCTCAAAGTGGCCTGCAGTGTTTCAAAAATTGAGATTTTATTTCTTTTTCTTTACCTTTGTAATTATGTCATTTTCCATCCCATCTTGGGACAGGTACTCATCAGGGAGAAACCAAACTTTCATTTGACAGAAAGAGAACTTCACCAACTTAAATTAAAGGAGTCGTTTTCCGTCCATACCTCTCACTGGGTGACTGCAGAAGGGCTGTGTAGTTAAGCCAGTAGCTTAGGTTTTAGGTTATTGCTCAGGGTTGCAGCAAGAGAAACAGAGAATTTAGAAGGAAAGGGCTGACATACTGAGGACATAGAGATGTTAAAGAGAAACAGGTTTTCAGTTTTTTGTGTTTGTTCATTTGCTATTTAATGTAGCTGACTTATTTTTCCTGAGGATTACACTATAATTGCCCACAGTCTTCTCAGATGTAAAATCTTCACTGATTACTAATGTTGCTGTGGAAAACACTAAGATTTAGTATATGGTCCCTCTTCCTTTATGGGCAAGTCAGAGGGGAGGGAAAAGGTTTGTTCCTTATTTATTGACAAGACTATTTCAATTAGTGCTAATCTACATTCCCTTCTGAGAAAAAATATTTTCTGTTCAGATCACTTAGATTAGCCTTTTTCTTTCAGGATAAAATCTTCTATGATCATGTTGTACAACCTGTCTTAAGGGAAGACATTGATACAGGAGTTCGATCACTGTCGGAGAGTGAAGACAAGATCAAAGGATCATTTTCTTTAATGTCTCTGTTTGACAGCATCACATACAATAAGGTTAAACATTATAAAATACTTCTGTTTGTTGTATATTCTAAACTATCAGTACAAAGTAGGTTTAAGAGGATCTGTTGAATGGTAATGTTTTTTTGTAGGTTTTGTCAGTCAAAATTTGTTTCTGCTGCACACACAAATATGTTGGATGTTGCAAATCCTTTTGGCTGGAAAGAAATGGTGAAAGCAGTGCTAATCTCTGTGAAATATGAATTACAGGATTTGCCTAAGGGCTACGAAGTTGGTGAGGGGTTTGGAACACAAACCCTGTGAGGAGAGACTGAGGAAGCTGGGGATGCTTAGCCTGGAGGAGACTCGGGGTGACCTTATTGCTCTCTACAACTCCCTGAAGGGAGGTTGTAGACAGGTGGATGTTGGTCTCTTCTCCCAGGCAGCCAGCACCAGAACAAGAGGACACAGTCTCAGGCTGCACCAGGGGAGGTTTAGGCTGGATGTTAGGAAGAAGTTCTATATAGAGAGAGTGATTGCCCATTGGAATGGGCTGCCTGGGGAGGTTGTGGAGTCACCATCATTGGAGGTGTTCAGGATGAGACTTGATGGGGTGCTTGGTGCCATGATCTAGTTGTTTAGGTGGGTTGGATTGGTTGATAGGTTGGACATGATGATCTTGAAGGTCTCTTCCAACCTATTCTATTCTATTCTATTCTATTCTATTCTATTCTATTCTATTCTATTCTATTCTATTCTATTCTATTCTGTTCTTGAATGTAGTTTGAAAAATACTGCAGTAATAATTGCAGTAGTAAGTCAGGTTTTCTTATAGATTTTAAAAAATATTACTTTTTTTCACTCCAGGGGGCTTCTATTACTTGGATGCTTTCTGGATTCCTGACTGAGAAGTTGTTTATCAGAGCACTTACTGTGAGTTTGAAAAACAAATGCTTTCATCTTGGTTTATATGCTTAAAAATGAACATTGCACAAATTACTGTTTATGTTGCTGATTGTCATTGAACCTCATGAATTTTGCTGCTTTTCTTTGTTTCTCTACAGTCGTATCTGAAAGAATTTTCCTTCTCCAATGCTAACCAAGATGATCTCTGGACCCACATACAGATGGTACTCATTTTATCTTTTGTATTTAGAATAGAATAGAATAGAATAGAATAGAATAGAATAGAATAGAATAGAATAGAATAGAATAGACCAGATTGGAGGGGACCTTCAAGATCATCACGTCCAACCTATCATCCAACACCACCTAATCAACTAAACCATGCAACCAAGCACCCTATCAAGTCTCCTCCTGAACACCTCCAATGATGGTGACTCCACCACCTCCCCAGGCAGCACATTCCAACGGCAAATCACTCTCTCTATGAAGAATTTCCTCCTAACATCTAGTCTGAATCTCTCCTGGCGCAGCTTGAGACTGTGTCTTCTTGTTCTGGTGCTGGTTGCCTGGGAGAAGAGATTTGTGCCCTGGTGTTTGGCACTGTTCAAATTCATTGCATATACTATTTGTAGAAGAAGGCAGTGAAATTTGGCTGTCGCCATTATAGACTTTCTCTTGTATAAAATTTGCTTTGCTGGCTTTTGGGGCTCATACCTTCACAAGTGTTTATTTGGCTGCTTTACTGCACCTGAGATCAGTGGAGCTAAGAAGTGAGAGGGCCAAGTGGAGTTTTGAATTTCATGGAGATTGCATAAGCCCCCATGAAAATGCATAGCCTATTCTTCTGGAGCTTAAGTCTTGCCAGATCAGAGTGTGTGATGCTCTGGGCTTGATGATCAAAGCTGCTGATATGTCACAGAACCTGAAAAGTCTGTACCCAGGGCAGTAGCTCAGCATTTCACCCTGTGCTGGTTTTTGTAGAAATCTGAATATAAAATGGGTGCTAATAGTAGGTTTATTTTATAAAAAATTCCACTCCTGTTCCTCTAAAGAAGGCTTCCACTGTAGTGGAGACAGGCTAAGAAAGGGAATGACACAATTTCAGATATGCAAGGCTGTCATTCTTCTAAGCCAACAGATACTTTACCAATTCACACTAGCTGCGACTCTTATCTTAGTATCTTTTTCTACTTGTTTTTTTTCTATTCAGTTTGTTCATTTTGTAGTCCCTTAAAAAAATCTTTGTTTGAGTGAAATAAACAAACCAAATCTGTAATAGATATACAGGGGTGTAAGTATATTAACACTGAAAGGAGAAAGGTTAGCAGTCAGAGTAGAAGAAGGAGAAGTGTAATCTCAATTTCATAATTCCTAAGAAAGCTTATGCTGTCTTTATTATAATGTAAATAATGCCCTTTGGACCTCTATTATAATGTAAGTAATGCCCTTTGGACTTTGTTACATTCTTTTCTGTGGTGTTTGGTTGTTTTTTTTCATGAATTAAAGACCAGCAAACTGCCAAGCAGTTACATTTTCTCTGATGTTAGGACAATCCCTAGAAGGTTGCTGAAGCAGTATCAGTAAGTACCTGTTTATCACAAATATTTCTAATTTGTGTTTCTTTTTGCAGGTTATAGATGCACAGGATGAAGTTCAGTTGCCAGCATCTGTAAAACAAATAATGGATTCCTGGACATGCCAAAACGGGTTTCCAGTTTTAACATTAAATCTAACCACTGGCACAATCACTCAGGAGCAATTTCTTAATAAAAATGAGAACAGTAGTGATTCTTACAAGTATGTTTAGCTTGTGTATTTGTTATGTGCTTACAGCTTTGGGGTTTGTTTTTCCCCCCAGGAAAATCTTTAGTTAAGACCTTATTTTTTTGCCATCAGATTTTTTAACTCCATGTTTGTTTTTTTTTTTTCTCCCAACTTTCATGTAAAATTGGTTTGAGATTGGAGTTCGCAGTAGATCTGCAGGGGCCTTATTTTGCCAAAAGGTTGTTCTCCTCTGGAGTAATGACTTTTGAAAAGAGATAATGCTATCACAGGGACCGACACAGGCCACGTTTCAGGGCAGGAGTTTTGCTTGGCGTTTTCTCCTTTCTTCATCTCTCAGATACACAGGCTGAGGATTTGGATGAGCCATGCTGTAGCTTCTTTCCAATGCATGTATTTTCAGTCTCCTATTTGGAAAGGGTAAAGGGGTTGCGTTTAAGTGCTTAGATAAATAACCCCTTTCTCAGAAAGTGCCAAGTATCTGGCATGGCAGCTCTAAGGATCCTGTAATCAAGCACTGTTGAGTGCTTGCTGCTGTTGAAACCTATGCTGCTTCTTTAGAAATCTAGAAATGGTGATAGAAAGAGCTACCTTTCATCACCGACTTTGGAAGCTCATATCTTGAGTTTGAAGTTCAATGAAATTCAGCAGTTGTCATCAGTGTTGTGATTCAAGGATAGGGCCCATGAAATGAGTCCTCATGCATGGGAAAAGTCTAAAGTTTGAAGAGCAAAACAGCTGAAAGAAATTTTGACAAGAAGATAGTTTCCTTTGCTCCCAAGGTCTGGGAACTGTCAGAGCATTCATTCATTCAGTGTTATTGCTTAGCTCAGATAAGGATTAAAAGTTAAAATGTTAAGTCCTTTACTATCGTTAGCAAGAGGCAATACCATGTAAATGTAAGAAGATCAGGGACGCTTGAAGCTTTCATCTGTTTTTACCATGAATCTTACATTCCCTGAGAAAGGAAATTACCATTGTCAGAATTACAGCTACTTTGCCTGGATGTCTGCTGTTTCAGTAGACATCCTTCTGAAAAGGAGCTTTCCTTTATACAGAAATAGGGTGAAGTGTAAAATGTGAGGAGAATAAAATAATTGCCTGAAGAAGGAAAGCCAGAGCACAGAGGTACAGTACTATTCAAACACATCATGCCAACCAGTATTCTAGATATGAGTGCCATTTTAAACCATTCTAAAATTCCCTCATCTCTGATGAACACGAATGCTAATCCAGCATAAGTACAACCATTTGATGGGGCTTTGTGCACCAGAGAGAAGTTAGATGGAGATTCTCATAAGAAGGAACCCATCTGCAGTCTTGTTTAGAATCAGTGGAGAGTTTGTTTTCTTTAAAGCATAAAAATTGATTATAGTATCTCTCTTTTTTTTTGTTGTTATTGTCAAGTAACACATGGATTATTCCTATTTCTTGGATGAGAAATGGATCATCACAACCCTTAATGTGGCTAGATAAGAGCAGCAGTAAGTAATACATTTAATAACATGTGCTAAATCCAGGATGATAAACACACAGGGAGATAAAACATTCATTACAGAGATGTCTGTTCATCTGTTGTGCTAATTTTGTGTTATGATGGCAGTAAATTTTCAAGTAAATTAAATACACTGTTTTCTAGGTTGCATCAAAACATTGTCTTTAATAGTATGGTAGAAAGCATAAAGATAATTTTTATTAATATGACACAAAACATCAAATTTCCTTACATTGAGAGCATACCATGTATGCATATTTAATATCTAGAAAGCATACTATGAGTAGAGATTTCCACAGTAATTTTTATTTTGACATTTTGTGCACAAATCCAAACTCTCAGCTCCTCAATTTTTCTTACCTCAGCAGATTGCATTGATGCTAATTAGAGCTTTTGAGAATAGGTGGAATCTCAGATGTGAGATATCGGAAAAGTATCAGCTCAAGCGGTGGGTAAAAGGCTAAAATAGATTAAAACCAGCTGTGTGAAGTGATCCAACATTGTCACATGATTTATATTTTCAACACCATCTAATTTACTTTAACGTGCAAATTAAATGCAAAAGTAGTCATGTCAAAACAGTAGAATTTAAAACATTTTAAGGACTCATAAAAGAAAAGTGAGTTTATGGGCATCTCCAGTCAAAAACATCAGTTCTTTCTAATCTCAGTGCTTCTCAATAAGCAGTTGTATTTTCCTGACAAAGAAGAAAAGTATTCATTCAATTGAGGTAATGATTTTTCTTTGACAAGTCTGCCCTGAATTCTGCCAGGTTTTGAGCCTCCACTCCTTGGTTGACACAGAGGGGAACGTTGTAACAAAGAATGAGGAAAAGGCAGAGGTACTTAACACCTTCTTTGCCTCAATCTTCACTAGCAGGGCAGAACGTCTTCCAGACAGCTGGCCTGCAGAGCTGGCAGAAGGAGCCAGAGAGCTGCATAGTTTCCCGCTGCTCCAGAAGGCAATTAGAGATCTCCTCAGCTGCTTGGATCCCCACAAGTCCATGGGACTGGATGGGATCCATCCTAGGGTGCTGAGAGAGCTGGCAGATGAGCTGGCCAAACCACTCTCTCAATTTTCAGCAGACATGGCTCAATGGAGAGGTCCCAAAAGACTGGAAGCTGGCCAACGTGGTGCCCATCCATAAGAAGGGCCAGTTGGATGAGCCAGGGAATTATAGGCCTGTCAGCCTCATCCAGGTCATCTTGAGTGCAGTCACACAGCACTTACAGGATGGCCAAGGGATCAGGCCCAGCTAGCATGGTTTTAGAAAGGGCAGGTCCTGTCTGACCAACCTGATCTCCTTCTATGATCAGGTGACCCGCCTGGTGGATGTGGGGAGGCCTGTGGATGTAGTCTACCTGGACTTCAGCAAGGCATTTGACACCATCCCCCACAGCAAACTCCTGGCCAAGCTGGCAGCCCATGGCTTGGACAGGAGCACACTGCGTTGGGTTAGGAACTGGCTGGAGGGCCGAGCCCAGAGAGTGGTGGTGAATGGTGCCACATCCAGCTGGCGGCCTGTCACTAGTGGTGTGCCCCAAGGATCAGTGCTGGGCCCCCTGCTCTTCAACATCTTTATTGATGATCTGGATGAGGGCATTGAGTCCATCATCAGTAAATTTGCGGACGACACCAAGCTGGGGTCAGGAGTTGATCTGCTGGAGGGTAGAGAGGCTTTGCAGAGGGACCTCAACAGGCTGGACAGATGGGCAGAATCCAACGGCATGAGACTGAACACATCCAAGTGCCAGGTTCTGCACACTGGCCACAGCAACCCCATGCAGGGCTACAGGCTGGGGTCAGAGTGGCTGGAGAGCAGCCAGGCAGAGAGGGACCTAGGGGTACTGGTTGATTGTAGGCTGAACATGAGCCAGCAGTGTGCCCAGGCAGCCAAGAGGGTCAACGGCATCCTGGGCTGCATCAGGAGCAGTGTGGCCGGCAGGAGCAGGGAGGTGATCCTGCCCCTGTACACTGCACTGGTTAGGCCACACCTTGAGTCCTGTGTCCAGTTCTGGGCCCCTCAGTTTAGGAAGGATGTTGGCTTGCTGGAACGTGTCCAGAGAAGGGCAACAAAGTTGGTGAGGGGTTTGGAACACAAGCCCTATGAAGAGAGGCTGAGGGAGCTGGGGTTGCTTAGCCTGGAGAAGAGGAGGCTCAGGGGTGACCTTATTGCTCTCTACAACTACCTGAAGGGAGGTTGTAGCCAGGCAGAGGTTGGTCTCTTCTCCCAGGCAAACCAGCACCAGAACAAGAGGACAAAGTCTCAAGCTGCGTCAGGGGAGGTTTAGACTGGATGTTAGGAAGAAGTTCTATACAGAGAGAGCGATTGCCCATTGGAATGGACTGCCCGTGGAGGTTGGAGTCACCTTCATTGGAGGTGTTCAGGAGGAGATTTGATGGGGTGCTTGTTGCCATGGTTTAGTTGTTTAGGTGGGTTGGATTGGTTGGTGGGTTGGATGCGATGATCTTGAAGGTCTCTTTCAACCTGGTGTATTGTATTGTATTGTATTGAATCAGTTACAAGGAGATGCAGAAACTCGTGGTCTGTGGAACTCTTAAGAGCAAAACTACAATATGCTGTGTGCATATTGCAGCACTCCAGCCCCTGTTTGCAATACTTAAAGCCTACTTTCCCCCTTTTTCAGGCAGTAAGATTGCTTGCATGATCATTTCCCAGAATATGAACAAGTAAAGAAGCAAAGACCATATGTGTATTCCTCTGAATGCTTTAAAGTTATATAAAGCAGGGATTGGAATTGTGAAAAATCAGGAAATTTGCAGAAAATTATTGTTAAGCAACACTTGCTTGGGAGGACTTGTATTGTTTGCTAAGCTTGTATTATTGAAGTGATGCCAGTTCCGTTTCCTTACCCATTATGTATCTAAAGAGCTAAATAAGTTATTAAAAACACCATTCATGTCGCATCTCCCTGAAGGGAGTATGATAAAGTAGAATGTCAGTCTTTAAAACACAGTGAATTTGTGTTTGGAGCTATATATGAAACTTAGCAGAAACTATTCAGTCAAGGAACTTTTACTTGTGTTTTAAGGTTGAAATACAAATAATAATTGTCTTGACTTTTTGGTGCATAAATAAACCAATAGTCTTTTTTCAAAGGTAGAATTGTTAAAGGGTAATTTTAGATTCAGTTACTATTTTGTTCCTTTGAGATTGAAATGCCTTCTGGTGGGCTTTTATGTTGTTATGGAAAGGCTTTCATCAGAATGGTTTTGGCCAGTGAAGATTAGGGATTTGGTACAAACTACAGTTTTCACTTGAATTTTGCAATAGTTGCTGCAGTGGCATAAAGAGAAGACAGAAGTGATTGTTCTGCATGTGTATTTTTGCTGCAAAGAGCTCTGGCAGCCGTAGTTTGTCTTACTTCTAACCAGGTTAAACTATACTGCAAGCTTCAGTCTGGGCTGCTACCAGCAGCCATGCATATCCGTTCAGCACTGCACTGTACAGTGTTAAAAGCCTGTTGGTTTAGAGCTGTTATTGTTAGTTTACAGCTCCTCAGGCAATGTCTACCTAGTCTGCCCTTATAATTGTGTTGGTCACTGTTCCTGACTGACATGTCTGTGCAGCAAAACCAGACATGCCAGGAGAGTGGTGCTGTTATGGTAGAACACATTTTGCTCAGCATGTGGAGCAGAGGAGCATGATTCTGCTATTCTGGTTGTAACTAAAAGTGCTCTTGTTGATTAGCAGGGGATGGATCCAACATACCATTAAAGGGGAAGTAGAATGGAATGGAATGGAATGGAATGGAATGGAATGGAATGGAATAGAATAGAATAGAATAGAATAGAATAGAATAGAATAGAATAGAATAGAATAGAATAGAATAGGATAGAATAAACCAGGTTGGAAGAGACCTTTGAGATCATCAAGTCCAACCTATCATCCAACACCATCTAATCAACTAAACCATGGCACCAAGCACCCCATCAAGTCTCCTAAACACCTCCAGTGGTGGTGACTCCACCACCTCCCTGGGCAGCCCATTCTAATGGCCATTCACTCTTTCTATTAAGAACTTCTTCTTAACATCCAGCCTAAACCTCCCCTGGCGCAGCTTGAGACTGTGTTCTCTTGTTCTGTCAGTCGTTGCCTGGGAGAAGAAACCAACCTCTGCCTGGCTACAACCTCCCTTCAAGTCGTTGTAGAGAACAAGAAGGTCTCCCCTGAGCCTTCTCTTCTCCAGGCTAAGCAACCCCAGATCCCTCAGCCTCTCCTCATAGAGCTTGTGCTCCAAACCCCTCACCAGCTTTGTTGTCCTTCTCTGGATACATTCCAGCAACTCAACATCTTTCCTAAACTGAGGGGCCCAGAACTGGACACAGGACTCAAAGTTTGCCCTAACCAGTGAAGCATATAGGGGCACAATGACCTCTCTGCTCCTGCTGGACACACCGTTTCTGATCCAGGCCAGGAAGCCATTGGCCGTCTTGGCCACCTGGGCACACTGCTGGCTCATGTTCAGCCTACTATCAACCAGTACCCCCAGGTCCCTCTCTGCCTGGCCGCTCTCCAGCCACTCTGACCCCAGCCTGTAGCACTGCATGGGGTTGTTGTGGCCAGTGTTGTAGAACCCAGCACTTAGATGTGTTCAATCTCATGCCATTGGACTCTGCCCATCTCTCCAGCCTGTCTAGGTCCCTCTGCAGAGCTAGTGCTGATATTATAGCTGTCCATGATGTTTTTAAATAGTTAAGCCAATTATGTGACACTTTTCTGTCTCATTTAACTTGTGAAGATGACTGAGGATGAACCCTGTAGTACTTGCACGGCCAGAACACATTGAAGTCTCTCTGTTTAGGGTAAAGCAGTGCTAGGTCTTGAGTACTCCCCAGTATTGATTTATTGTCTTAAGAGAGTCTGCCCTCTTAAATCAGTGTGATTATAGCTAGTTAAAGCAGCATTTGAATCCTTTCTGATGAGGAAACTTAGAGCCTTCAAGGCTGCACTGGTTCCTTAAAATGTACTGTAGGCTATCAGGAGCAAGTAACCAGACAAACACACATGAACTAGGTAGCAGCAAGATAAAATGGGATTGTAGAACAAGGCCTTTAATGCATGAGTCCAGCTTCAAACTAGGGTCTCAGATCTCAGAGGAGCATCAAGTCCAGTGTTTATCAATGCAAGAGAATTTAGCAGTGCACAGAAAACAAAATTATACATTTTTCATCTCACTTTACAGAAGTGTTTCCTGAAATGCAATTATCAGAGTCAGAGTATGACTGGATCCTGCTAAATGTAAATATAAGTGGATACTACAGAGTGAACTATGATCAATTAAACTTAAAAAGATTAGCACATCTGCTTGATAATGACCCAAAGGTAAGATCATATTTGTTTTCTCAAACTTGTAAGCAGAGTCTTTCCATGTGGTTCTTAACCAAATTTCAAATTGAGGAAAACATGGAATAATGGTGAACTCATATCACATAAGAGGAAATGATCCATCATTGCACCACTGACGTGATGGGCTGCCTTCCATAGTGAAAGAGGAACAGGCTGAAATAGGTTCACATAAGCAGGAAAAATAACTGTGTGAGGTGGCATTCCATCTTCAAAGCTGTTCTAACAACTTGCAGAACTTCCAGTCTCTTAAATTTGGCTCAGAGAATTGTTGGTATGGATTTGTAGCTGAACTTTATCTGCTGTTAGATAACCATGGAGAAGGAAAGCTGGGAGAAAGCTCTCAATTCCATATTTCCTCAAACCACAATATTTCTGGCAGTGAAATTTTAAGAAAATAATCATGTGAATTGTTTTTTTTTTAATTAGTTTTGTGGTTTGTTTTTTGTTTTGCTGCCCCCCCCCCCTTTTTTTTTTTTTATTTTTTGGGTGGTGATTTTTCTTAGGAAAGTTCTAATCAATGTGTTTGGGCCCTTTCAGTCCTCTATATACATTACAAAGGGGAGAAGATTCATCCCACCTCTGTGTTATCACAGCTTGGGCTGAATGTGAGAGTGGTATAGAACAGCCCATACCTGTGGCTCTGTATGTGGTTGCATAGTATTTAATGTTGCCTAACTCTAGAATGAGCCAGAGACTTATGTCAGCTGATGGATTTTGGTAACAGCAGTGAGAAAACCTAAGCTTTCAGCATAATAGCAATCAGTGTAATCCAACAACTTCTCCAGAAAGTCTGGACATGAGGGTGATCAGAGCATGGTTAGACCTTTCTACAGCACACTGGATTCCTGTCTTATAGTCTTTTTTTTTTCATTCACAGGAGGAAATTAGGTGTGTGCTGACATTGGGCTGTTTATTTGGCATCAGTCGGTGGGAAGGTTCATTTGAGTAGATGTAACAGGTTAAAGTGAACCAACAGGTTAACTTGTCTGCTTCCCCCAACACAACTAGTGAAGGAAAAGCAACACACAAAAACACTCCATGTTGAGACAGTGAGATAAGAGTTTAATATAAATGTGACAACATAAATGCATAATTACCTTAGCCTGTTTGCAGAAAAAGCACAGCAGAAAGCAGCAGCAAGCATAAGCAAGTGAGCTAAAACCCAAGCCAGGGAGCTACTCTCCCATCCCTCCCTGTCCTGCTGCCATCTCAGCGAAAGAGAGCCAAACCCCAAAATCTGGAACCCGAAAGCAGCAACTAAAACAGAAACCCTGTCATGTTATGGTCTGAACTTCAAGCCCCATAGTTCTTTGCTTCAGCCAGCACTTTCATTTTGAAACTGGCTGAGGCAGGATGGTTTTGAACCACAGCAAATATTCAAGGTAACCCATGACATTCTCGTCCCCATATTCTCAACCATCTGCATCGTGCCCAGCAGCAGTTAGCATCAAACAATAGTCATACATCAGTTAGTGTCCATTCTCACTCAAAATGAGATTACTTTGAAGTACACAGAAGACTTCACATTGCAGATGCTTTGGAGCTCCCACTCTGTTCCAGCAGGACAGTAGCAACTGTCATGTAGGGGCATGGAAGCAGGGAGCAGAGAAGAAGGGACCAGCAGTCCTTGTGAGAGCATAAGCTATAGGCAAGGGTTCACCCAAGGCTCTACCTCAGGCATTTAATTCATGATAGTGCCAGATACTGCTCTGGACTAACCCGAGTACATATTCTGAACTGAACCCTCAAAAGGAAAGAATGTACCAAAAGTATGTTAACTAGGATATTTTTAGGAAATGCAGCATTTCCCTATTTAAATTTTCATTGCAGCATGCAACTAAGAAAAGTCTTGAAATTCCATGCTTAATGTACTGTGGCTATGTATTTGTATGTATAAACATCCCTCAAAGCACATAAATCATTTCAGCTTCAAATTCAGAATCCGTTTTATGATATTTTGTGTAAGATTTTGGTTTAGGACAAGTGTTAGGGACTTGTTTTCTGAAATATAGTAAAGCTTCTTTAAACTCTTAATGATGTGTGTAGATCTATTAAAAACACAGGAATGCTTTCTGCAGGCTATTCCCGCTGTCAGCAGGTTCCAGCTGATAGATGATCTTTTTGCATTGACACAGTGAGTATGTTTCAAATATTCCATACAAAACAATCAAGCTACATGATGACATTCATTATTGACACTTCTGCTTTGTCCATTCCTGCCTGATAAGAATAGAATTAGAATAGAATTCTAATTCTATATATTCTAATTATATAGAATTCTAATTCTAAGTTATATAGAATTCTAATTCTATATATTCTATATATCATAGAATTAGAATAGAATTCTAATTCTATGATATATATGGTGCATTCATTATTGACACTTCTGCTTGTTCATTCCTGCCTGATAAGAACTACAGCTGGTTTGACAAAATGGTGGAGTAGAATCATAGAATCATAGAATCAAAGAATCAACAAGGTTGGAAATGACCTCAAGGATCATCAAGTCCAACCTGTCGCCCAAGACCTCATGCCCACTAAACCATGGCACCAAGTGTCATGTCCAGTCCCCTCTTGAACACCTCCAGGGATGGCAACACCACCTCCCTGGGCAGCCCATTCCAATAGCTAACAACTCTCTCAGTGAAGAACTTTCTCGTCACCTCCAGCCTAAACCTCCCCTGGCACAGCTTGAGACTGTGTCCTCTTGTTCTGGTGCTGGTTGCTAGGGAGAAGAGACCAACTCCCTCCTGGCTACAACCTCCCTTCAGGTAGCTGTAGAGAGCAATGAGGTCTCCCCTGAGCCTCCTCTTCTCCAGGCTAAACAATCCCAGCTCCCTCAGTCTCTCCTTGTGAGGCTTGTGCTTGAGGCCTCTCCCCAGCCTCATTGCCCTTCTCTGGACATGTTCAAGAGTCTCAATGTCTTTCTTAAATTGAGGGCCCCAGAACTGGACACAGGACTCAAGGTGTGTCCTAGCCAGTGCTGAGTACAGGAGCACAATGACTTCCCTGCTCCTGCTGGCCACACTATTCTTGATGCAGGTCAGGATGCCATTGGCCTTCTTGGCCACCTGGGCAATTAAGTGTTTATTTTTCTGTCAGCACTAAGGGATTTCTTTCAAAATTTCTTCTAACTTTGGTCCATCTCAGGAAACATTTTAAATAATGGCACTGTCATGACTTTTTAAATTACTAATTTTTTGAAACAGAAAAAAAGATTCTGATTGAGCGTTCTGAATTTTCCTTAATTTATTCTGGGCTATTTCAACTATGCTGTTCTGCATCACTCTTAATACCTCTTCCATTTCCCTTGTTCATGGATGACTTGAGTGTTCATGTCTGTGGTTGCTAACTAAGTCAGCAGTACTGTATGGACCTGAAGAAGCAATAAGCATATCTGTGCCTCAAATATGCCAGAGACCCCAAAAGCGTCATAGAACTGTGATGTGAGAGCTCAGGGTGAGGTGGCCAAAGCACATCACCCTCATCTCAGAGCCTATGGGGGTAGCTCTGAGGGGAAGAAGGAGACATTCCTATTCCTTCTCTCATACAAATGTCCATTGTCATAAATAAGCTCAAAAGTGGTATTTAATAAGGAACGTAACCATGAAGTGTACAACTGTGCTTCTTAAGTACACTAGAAATGTTTCTGCTCTGGACGAGAGGGGCTTGAATTGGAATTTTATTAGGAAAAACATTAATTCTATGCTAGTTCCACACTGAGGCACAGAAATGCCATGCTGATGTTGTTTGTATGCATGTGAATTAGATTGTTCTGTATGTATAGTAATGTATATGAGCTGGCCAAGCCGCTCTCCATCATTTTTCAACAGTCCTGGATCACTGGAGAGGTCCCAGAAGACTGGAAGCTGGCAAATGTGGTGCCCATACACAAGAAGAGCCGGTTGGATGAATTATAGGCCTGTCAGCCTGACCTCAGTGCCAGGCAAGATTATGCAACAGGTCATCTTGAGTGCGATCACACAGCACTTACAGGATGGCCAGGGGCTCAGGCCCAGCCAGCATGGATTTAGGAGGGGCAGGTCCTGCCTGACCAACCTGATCTCCTTCTATGATCAGGTGACCCGCCTGGTGGATGTGGGGAGGCCTGTGGATGTGGTCTACCTGAACCTCAGCAAGGCCTTTGACACCGTCCCCACAGCAAACTCCTGGCCAAGCTGGCAGCCCATGGCTTGGACAGGAGCACACTGCGTTGGGTTAGGAACTGGCTGGAGGGCCGAGCCCAGAGAGTGGTGGTGAATGGTGCCACATCCAGCTGGCGGCCAGTCACCAGTGGTGTGCCCCAAGGATCAGTGCTGGGCCCCATGCTCTTCAACATCTTTATTGATGATCTGGATGAGGGCATTGAGTCCATCATCAGTAAATTTTGCGGACGACACCAAGCTGGGGTCAGGAGTTGATCTGCTGGAGGGCAGAGAGGCTTTGCAGAGGGACCTCGACAGGCTGGACAGATGGGCAGAATCCAACGGCATGAGATTGAACACATCCAACTGCCGGGTTCTGCACATTGGCCACAGCAACCCCAGGCAGTGCTACAGGCTGGGGTCCAAGTGGCTGGAGAGCGGCCAGGCAGAGAGGGACTTGGGGGTACTGGTTGATTGTAGGTGAACATGAGCCTGCAGTGTGCCCAGGCAGCCAAGAAGGCCAATGGCATCCTGGGCTGCATCAGGAGCAGTGTGGCCAGCAGGAGCAGGGAGGTCATTCTGCCCCTGTACACTGCACTGGTTAGGCCACACCTTGAGTCCTGTGTCCAGTTCTGGGCCCCTCAGTTTAGGAGATGTTGACTTGCTGGAACGTGTCCAGAGAAGGGCAACAAAGTTGGTGAAGGGTTTGGAACACAAGCCCTATGAGGAAAGGCTGAGGGAGCTGGGGTTGCTTAGCCTGGAGAAGCGGAGACTCAGGGGTGACCTTATTGCTCTCTACAACTCCCTGAAGAGAGGTTGTAGCCAGGCAGAGGTTGGTCTCTTCTCCCAGGCAAACCAGTACCAGAACAAGAGGACACAGTCTCCGGCTGCACCAGGGCAGGTTTAGGCTGGATGTTAGGAAGAAGTTCTATACAGAGAGAGTGATTCCCTATTGGAATGGGCTGCCTGTGGAGGTGGTGGAGTCACCTTCATTGGAGGTGTTCAGGAAGAGGCTTGATGGGGTGCTTGGTTGCATGATTTAGTTGTTTAGGTGGGTTGGATTGGTTGATGGGTTGGATGCGATGATCTTGAAGGTCTCTTTCAACCTGGTGTATTGTATTGTATTGTATTGTATTGTATTGTATTGTATTGTATTGTATTGTTTTGTATTGTATTGTATTGTAAAAGAACCTGTAACACAAATATTTTTTTAGCAGTAAAAATACAAATGTATTACAATGCCAAACTGCTCTTTTCCTTTGACCTAGTGAGACTGATGCATGCTGTAAATATGCCTGTACTGTGTCCTGAAGACACAAGCAGAACGTAGTCTGCTCTTAAAAGCACCACTGTCTCATACATGTTTTATTTTTCCAATGTCTTTTCTAAGGCACCTTCCAAACAGTATCCTGATGTTTTATTACCAGTTTCACGAATAAACAGGTATTTGTGATAGGTAATCAGTGTGAATGGATATGCTCAAGATCAATGTTCTGGCTGGTTCTGTTGTGTTTTGGTTGGGTTTTTGGGTCTTGTTTTGTTGGTTTTGTTTTGTGGTTTTAAAAATTTATTTTTATTTTAAAATAGGTTTGGATATATTCAGATTGAAACAGCACTTGAACTAACAAAGTACCTTGCTAAAGAAGATGAACTCTTCATATGGAATGTGGTATTGTTAAACTTAGTGCCTGAGAATATGGAAAGTACTCTGAGGAACTATGAAGTATATCCACTTTTAAAGGTATCACCTTTTTTGTTATCAAAGATACTAGACCATTTAAATAAATCAGACTAAAATGAATGCTTTTCAAATTCTCAAGAAAGTAATGATGACTATTTTGGGCCACAGCTCTTGTCATTCCCTTGTCAACTTCGTTTTTAAATAGCAGGAGGTACATGCTGCATGTAGTAGTCAATGACAAATATAATCGAACCTTGAGCAAATATTATTGTAGAGCAGAAATATATTCACATTTTTTATATTAAGCCTGATCCTAATTTTTGTGTGTGTGTGTGTGAAATTGAGGAGCTGGAAAATACAGCTACTAGTCAGCATTAAATTATCGATAGCAAGTAAGTAGCAACACTAAGGGTATGTAATATGTATGTGCTCTGTGGTTTGTGCTGCCTATCCATTCATCTTCATGCAGTAAAAGAAGGAATTCGGTTTGGCTTCTGAATGAGATGATGCTCTGCTGTATTTGAGCTACCTGAAATGATACTGCTTTATTTCCTTGACTTCTATTTGAATAAGATTTCACTTTTGTTACAAGCACAGTCCCATAATAACATTGCTCTTAAGTTCTTAAAATCATAGAATCCTAGATTGATTTGGGTTGGAGGGCACCCCCAAAGGCCATCCAGTCATCCAGTCCAACCCCCTCTGTAGCAAGCAGGGGCATCCTCAACTACATCAGGTTGCCCAGAGACTTGTCAAGCCTCACCTTGAATATGTACAGGGATGGGGCCTCAACCACCTCCCTGGGCAACCTGTTTCAGTATTCCACTATGCTCATGGTCAAGAAACTTGTTCCTAAGCAAAAGAACTTGTTCCTAAAATAAAGGTACAGTTAAAATACGTAAGAAGAACAAAATATTTTCTGTTGAGAAGTTGTGGGGGGGTTTTTTTTGGGGGTTGGTTTTTTGGGTTTGGTTGGTTGGTTTGTTTTGTTTTTTTCCTCTGGGATTGACCATTTCTTTTATTAATGACTTCAAAGGTCCTAGTGACATGAAATGGTAATTTCCCAGTTTGAATGGATGTAGAGGTGTAGTGAATTTTAGAGCTAACTTAGATACCTTATTTTAATGTGCTGAATTATGAAGGAATTAATAGTGGTAAATAGTTGGGATAAATCTGAGTAAGTGAAAAATACAAAACAGTGCAATAAAGACATGCATCTAAAAGTAATTTTTCTTTCCTTTTTTTTTTTTTCTTCTTAAAAGAAATACCTTTTAAAGAGAATGTTGCCAATATACCATTATTATGCAGGTTTTATTCGACAAAATGTTGATGCTTTGGAAGATGACTATTTTGCTCAGTAAGTAGTCTGCTTTTCTCAAAAGTTTCTTCTATGTGATTGGATCTGATACATTGCAGTTTGCCTCTCAATTTAAATACAAGATAGAGGGAAAAGTCTCATAATTGATTTGAATATAACAGAATTGCAATTTTTAGTGTGCTGTAAGTGTGTGTTACTTATGATGACACCTCCAATGAAAGTGCCATTTCAGGACAGCCTGGGATATATTCAGTCTCCTTAGTGAGGATGAAAGGTGATAGTTTAATGATCTGAATGGTGGCTTTTGTTCAATGGAGAACAGGCTCAACAGGCTCCTGCTTATTGGGGGGAAAAAAACCTGTCAGTAATGAGCTTCATATGTGATTTATGGATCAATCACTAGAACTTTAAAATACTTCATTTTTCAAGGCCATTGTGGCCACAGTCTTGACTAGATGCAGCCAGACTCTTAAAACTACCACAAGGGATATAAACCACACAAAAAATGTAAGAAAACTTATAGTACATTGGTAGCCTCTCTACTGGCCATCAATATTGATGTCAGGGACCCATTATTGGTAGTTTGATGTTGGGTTTATTATTAAACTTCAGCTCTTTTGAGTTGATGTGCTCCTTGATTAACAATACCATGTTAGAAACTGTGCTGGTCAGGCACAGTTCAAGAACTCCTAGTGTGGAATACATATATTTTATTTTACCTGTTTTGGCTTCTCTTCAAGAGTGTATTTGGAGAAACTTTTTGCAACAGCATGCTGGCTGGGCCTCCAAGACTGTTTAAACCTGTCATCTGAACTGTACGCTGAGTGGATGGACAATCCTGAGTACAAGTAAGATGATGATGCGCTCTTAGAGGTGTGCATGTGTAATTAAGTGGAAAGTTAGAGGGCTCTTACATGGGAGAAGCAGAATGAGACATGCTTCTGTACACTGCTCTTTTTTCTTGGCAGAATGACAGAACTTAAGCCTAACTGTGCCCCACAACCACCTCCTCTTCCCTAATTCCCAACTTGATGATGATCTTGTAATTACATATTTTTAGATAGACTTTACAGGCTGAGGGATGCAGACTTTTGTCATGAAGACGAAAATCTGTTTAGTCACACAATGGGTGAACCTCAGATAAGGGCTAATCTTCCATATTATCCAGGCCCTTTGCTGCAGTACAGCCTTAGTATTATTATGTATATCAACTCAGTTTCTAAGCTCTTGGCATTACTGAGTTTTGTATGTGTGTATCATACAGGCATCTGCCTATGGGGGGGTCCATCATATTGCCTTGCATGTTCTCTATTCATGTGAAGAAGTGCTGGGAATAGCTGTCAGTTCTCATATTGGAACCTAGTGGTCAGGTTTCTGGTCTGGGGGATGAATTCGTACCAAGGATCAGACTGTCTGTATTTGAGTATTGCATTGTCAAAGAAAATGTGCAATATATTGAAGTTATTATTATCTTTTCCTCCCTCTTTCTTTTGATGTTTTCTATGCAATAGTCAAATAGTATTGGCACTGGTGAGTGACTATCTAAAGTTTATTATTCTTTTATTTGTTGTAGTTGTAACAAATGTTTCATTGTTACTTTTATCTGTTGATATATGTAGTTGTCTAAGTAACATGAACTCACACTTTTATATTTGTGATTTTGTAGATAGCTTCACAGTGGTCATCCTCACAAAAAACAAATTGTGCTTTGCAGTTTAACAGAAAAGTTTAAACAGCCTAAACACATTCTGTTACATTCCAAAGAAAATATTCTTACTATCCCACACTAAAAGCAGCAATGCTGTTCTGAATTCTCAGACTGTTTTCAAAACAGTCACCTGTTGTCCCCTGTTAATGCTACTTGAAATCCTTGTTATATTTTTGGTGGTTTGGGTTTTTTGTGTTTTGTTTTTTTTTCCTGGTGGAATACTACATTATCTGAATTGAAGAGCTTGAAGAGCTGAAACATCTGTGAACTATATTAGCTGATCTGGTTTTGAAATAGATGGAGAATATTAATTTCGCTGTCCTTTCTGCCACTGAGATAAGTTCAAAGGGACTTCACAGCCTCATGCTTCATATGACTTTTAAATGAGGAAAAAACTGCAGGTATAAATTTTATTAAGTGATAAAAATGATACTATTTTAAGGAAAAGAAAAAAAAGAGCAAAAGAAGGAGATAGGACACTTAGGTTTCAAATAACAGATCACAGTTCCTGTTCAGTTACAGAAAGACTTTTCATATGCTGGGTAGGAAAGGAAAAGGACACAATAAACTTTTGACTCATATATCACAGATTCCTTTAAAAGCTCTTATGTTCTCTATTTTGAGAGCAAAACTCCTAACAGCACACTATAGCTGTTTGGCCACAGGTAGAACCCTACAGGATTCTCTCGTCTGTGGAAAGGAGTAATGCTTTTCTCTGTCAGATAAGGTGATCAGCTTTCAGCTGAAGATTTCCAGACAGTTCCTGGCAGACCTTAAATGGACTCGATACAGTACATTTTTATCTATTCCCTGGAGAAAACAAGCCAAGAACCAGTTTCTCAGTTCTACTCCTTATAGGAGTAGAATAGCCAAAAGAGTGTGTTCTCTGTGGTGTTGTTTCTGATGAGTCTTTTGAAAGAACAAAATGAGTCTAAAGGGAGGGACCAGGTTGCTGTACATTTTAGTCACTTACTAAAGGTAACCATATACTGCTTTGCCCTCAAAAGTTAAGAAATCACTGTGCAACTTCTGCATTTGCTCCAGGAATGTCACATTAAAAAAAATCTGTGCTTCTTTCCAGCAGCTTTTTGCATTATCCCTGAGTTCCAGAGAAAAGAGAATCCTGGCAGTAATATCAAACCATGCAGTCACTCCCAGTAAAAGTGGCTAGATTAATGAGCCCCTCCCTTCATCTAATAGAACCTCAGTCTCCAGAGTTCCTCTGGACCACAGTGGACTTCCTCTTTGAACTACACAACACAAACCACATTAGAGCCACCATAGATTTTGCCAGGCAGTGGATGATTGTCTGAGTCTTGAATACAGCTTGAATACATAGAGCTGCAGCCAGATGATATGCAGAGCTTGTCTGTTTGCTTTCTACCCACAAAACTTTACATTCAGTAACCAGTGTTTTCTTGAAACTTGTGGAACAGCTGTAGTAGCAAAATAAAAAGCTATATTCTATCCAACACATCTCAACTCTCTTAACACCCTACCTTGGCCTCTTTTTGCAATATTATCACAGAATCACAGAATATATCTGTGGAAGAGACCTCAAAGATCATCCAGTTCAACCTTTGACCCAGTCCAACCATTGACCCAGAAGACTAAACACTAAATCATGTCCCTAAGTATCAGGTCCTCATGCTGCTTGGACACCTCCCCACGGATGGTGATTCCAACACTGCACTAGGCAGTAAAGAAATATTTCTTAATATCCAGCCTAAACCTCCCCTGGTGCAGCTTGTAATCATTTCCTCTACTCCTGTCACTTGTCATCAAGGAGAAGAGACTGCCCCCTCCTCACTCCAGCCTCTCTTCAGGCAGTTGTAGAGAGTGATGAGGTCTCCCCTCAGCCCCCTTTTCTCCAGAGTGAACAATCCTAGCTCCCTCAGATGCTCCTTGTAGGCCATGTGTTCCAGGCCCTTCACCAGCCCTTCTCTGGACTCAGATATCCTTCCTATAGTGAGTGGCCCAGAAGTGAACACAGTAGTCAAGGTGTGGCCTCACCAGTGCAGAGTGCAGTGCTGATCACCTCCTCGTTTCTGTGCCCACAGTGTTTCTAATTCAAGCTAGGATGCTACTGGCTTTCTTGGCCGCCTGGGCACTGCTGACTCATATTCAGATGAGTATCAACCAATATCTCCAGGTCCCTCCCCTAGCTGCAGCTTTTCAACCACACATCCCCAAATCCATTTCTTACCATGGGATTGTTGTGATCCAAGTGGAGGTCCTGGCACTTAGCCTTGTTAAACTTCATATAGTTACCCTTGGCCCATCAGTGTAACTTGTCCAGATCCTGCTGTAAAGCTTTCCTATGCTCCAGCAGATCAACACAGCCATGCAGTTTGGTATCATCTTCAAACTTGCTCAGAGTGCACTCAATCGCCTCAGCCAGATCCGTAACAAAGAGGACAGGCCCCAGTACTGAACCCTGGGAGACACCACTAGTGGCTGGTTGCCAGCTTGATTTAACTCCATTCACCACCATTCTTTGGACACATCCAGCAAGCCAGATTTTTATCCCATGCACTTATCCAAGCCTTGTGCTTTGAGTTTCTGAACGAGAATGCTGTGGGAGACAGTGTCAAAGGCTTTACTAAAGTCCAGGTAGACAATGTCCATGGCCCTTACCTCATCCACTAGGCAAGTCACCTTATTGAAGAACAGGACAGGACCTTTCATAAACCCATGCTGACTGGGCCTGATTGCCTAGTTGTCTTGAATGTGCACTCAGGATCATCTGCTCCATATAACCTTCCCTGGCACCAAGGACAGGCTGACAGGCCTGTAGCTCCCTAGATCATCTTTTGGCAATTAAACTACTAGGTTCCTGTAACTCAGATAAGATCTGTTACAGAAGGATTCCTCACAGGGCTATTCTTTACCTTCACATAACCACTCAGTCTCAGTAAGCATCATTCTTGTTGGCAAAGCCCTTATGTTTCCAGCACATATTCAGGCAAATGAATCCAAATTATTTTTTGCAGTAAATATAAAACATGTCCCTGTTTGCTCTTAGTATGCCAGTCAAATTCCCCATCAACAACAGGACTGTCAAGATCACTGCATCTTGTAATTTCACTTCTTAAGAAGTGATGTCTGTTATGCAGAAGACCCAAATCTCTCATTCCCAATGGGCCTTCTTAATTTCCAGATTTTATAGCTTATTTGTCTCTGTCTTTTGCTTTAAAGATTGCTGTCTCTGTAGTGGAATAAAGTGCTATCAGTAGTAAGTGTTGACAATATCTGAATGTCACAGACACATCACTGCATGTGGAGTATTACACTGGTAGTTTTTGCATTTATTTTTGCTGAATTCATCAACATGTCAATAACTCTTCTCTGGGGTGGGAGTAATAGGAAGCTGCCTGCTGCATGGAGAAATGTACCTTTTGTTTCCACTTACGCTGCACATGGCTCTTCCTACTGGATTCATTCACTGAAGAAATTTTGAAAGGAGTTGTCTGAGATGGTGCTTTAATGCAGCTGTACACTCTAATGGTGTCATCTGTGTCGTAGGCTGCAGTGTGAAAGAGTGGCACTGATGTTGTACATAAAATAGCTTAGTCCAACTATTCTAAAATAAGCTTTTTATTTGCCTTTAAACTGCACGCTTTTTAAATGTTTGAGTCATGAATAAAGCAACCAAATTTCCTAAGCTTTATTCAGACTGCTATTTTGTATTTCCTTTCTTCTGCATCTTTTACTTGTAAAGAAACAAATTGTTTTCAGTTATATTCTAAAAATTGGGTTTGACTTCAGAAAATACAGTACCTTTTAATTATATTTTGCTTTGCAGAATTCCCTTTTTAATTAGAAGAACAGTCTGCTGCTATGGTGTTGCAGTGGGAAGTGATAAAGAATGGAACTTTGCATGGGAAATGTATAACCATTCCAACTCCACAAAGGAAGATAAAGACATCCTGCTCTCTGCCATGAGCTGTGCCCAAGAGTCATGGTTACTTTACAGGTGACCTTCATCAAAGTATATCTTTGTGTATATAGACCCAACCCGACTCGGAGGCTCTTGTGAGGTTGCCTGAGAGGGCAATGCGGCTGGGGGTGTTCCTGGAGAAGCCACGGGAAATTTAAACCCTAGTGACACCAGCAGAGGCTCTCAGACTGCGAGCTGCGAGGCAGCAGCCTTCTCGCTAGTTGCAACCTAGTGAGTGGGGTGCGAGATGGAGGGGCATGGTCAGACAGCTGGGAGCTCCTGGCGGTTGGTGCAGGCAGGCTAACAGGCACAGGGAGAGCAAATAGTGACTGAGGGTACCCCAGCGGCTCCTTTTGAACTAGCTCAGTTGGAAGCCAGCAAGTGGGTTGTGAGGTATCGGAGGGGCTCCTTTTGAATTAGCTCAGTAGTTGGCACAAGCAGGGCATGTGGGCAGGACACAAGTGCTTCAGTTTTACTGAAGGCATGATGGTGGCTACTCAGAGGAGGAAGACTGTGCTCTCTGCACCCACCAAAATGGATATTGGCATGTAGGCCACAGGTTGTGAGGAATGCCGTAGCCTTTCACAGGCAACAGGGGGCAACACTGACTATGGGTGTGTGTGGTGTGAGCAGGTTTTTGATCTGCTTAGGTGGTTGGCACAGCTCCAGGATGATGTGATGGAGCTCAGGGAAGAGGTGCATAGGTTAAGAAACATCAGGGACAGTGAGAAGGAAATCGATAACTTTCACAAACTGAGCTTTACAAATACAGGAGTCAACTCTTAGTGGAGCAGAGGATTCGATATCCTCTCATCAGGCAGCCCCCAGCCTTCCTGCAGTAACTCACATGTGCAGGGTCAATGGGAACAGGCAGCTACCTGACAAAATGAATGACACAAATGGAGTAAATGTGCTCCTTTCAGAAGCACACCACCCACAGTGCCCTTGCAGAACGGGTATGAGGCTCTGACAGAGGAACTCTTTGTGAGCAAGGAGAGGGGCTCATGAAGGCCAAAAGTGCCACAAAGGCCAGAGGTACCACCAAGGCCTGCCTGCCCCAGGCCAGCCATAAAAACTGACCCTGAAAAGAAAATCTGAAGGGTCGTTGTTGTAGGTAACTCCCTGCTGAGGGGAGCAGAGGGCCTGATATACAGACTGGACTCCCTTCATAGAATCATCTGCTGTTTCCCTGGTGCCTAGGTAAAGGATGTTGTAGGTAAACTTCCTACCCTTGTGGGTCCTTCAGACTATTACCCACTGCTGTTTTATCAGGTAGGTAGTGATGATGAAGAACTGAGAGGCTCACAATCAACTAAAAGAGACTTCAGGACCTTGGGACAACTGCTAAAGGGATCAGGAGCTCAAGTTGTGTTCTCCTCCATCCCTCTGACATTAGCAATGGACGAGGGAACATTTAGGAAGAGCCCACAGGTCAATTCATGGCTCCAGGACTGGTGTCATTGGCAGTGGTTTGGATTTTATGATCACAGCTGAGTTTACAGGGCACCAGAACTGCAAGCAACCAATGGGACGCTCTTGTCCCAGAGGGGCAAAAGGATTCTAGGGCAGAAGTTGGCAGGGCTCATTGATAGGGCTTTAAATTAGATTCAGAGGGGGAACGGGTTGTTAATTTCATGCTTCCCTGTGACAAACATTGGGGCAGCTCACCAGAGGTAGAGAGATGGAGTGCTGTCAAGGGCTCTCAACTTGCTGCCCTGAGGCAAGCCAAAGACGAAGCACTGGGGCACCCCCAGAGAATCAAGGGGGATTCACCTAAGAGGGTGGCACAGCCAGCCCAGCTGAAGTGCCTCTATACAAATGCAGGCAGCTTGGGCAACAAACAGGATGAATTAAGGGTCACTGCACTTCTAGGATGCTATGACGTAGTGGCTATCACTGAAACTTGGTGGGATGATTCCCACGACCAGAATGTAGGGATAGATGGGTACAAACCCTTAAGGAAGGACAGACAGGATAGGAGGGGAGGAGGTGTTGCTCTCTATATCAGTGACCAGCTGGAATCAGTGGAGCTGCACCTGGGCAAGGATGATGAGCTGGTTGAGAGCATATGGGTGAAGATTAAGGGGAAGACAGGGGAAGGTGGTGTTACTGTAGGGGTCTGCTACATGCTACCTGACCAGCAGAACCAAGCAGATGAGGCCCTCCACAGACAAATAGAAGTGGCTACACATTCACAGGGTCTGGTCTTTGTGGGGGATTTCAACCACCCTGACATATGCTGGAGGGACAACACAGCTAGGTACCAGCATTCCAGGACGTTCCTGGAATGCATAGATGACAACTTCCTCCTCCAAATGGTAGAGGACCCAATGAGAAAAGGTGTGATGCTGGACCTTGTTCTCACCAATAGGGAAAGGCTGGTCACCAGTGTGAGGCTCAGGGATAACCTTGGCTGCAGTAACCATGGAGCAATAAAATTTAAGATCCTCAGGGCAACTAGGAGGATGTATCCCAAGCTTGCAACCCTGGATTTTAGGCATGCAGACTTTGATCACTTCAGGGATCTGCTGGCCAAAATACCATGGGACAAAGCCCTTGAGAGAAGAGGGGCCCAGGACAGCTGGTCAGTGTTCAAGGATCACCTTCTCCGTGCCCAGGAACAAAGTATACCCACAAAGAAGAAAGCAGGAAAGAATGCTAGGAGACCTGCCTGGATGAGCAAGGAGCTCCTGGACATGCTGGCACACAAAAAGAAACTCTACAAGGAGTGAAAGAAAGGACAGCTTCCAGTGGGGGCATATAAGGAAGCTGCCCAAGCAGCAAGAGACCTGGTTAGAAAAGCTGAAGTTCAGTTAGAATTAAATCTAGCCAGGGAGATCAAGTGGAACAGTAAAAATTTCTATAGGTATATTAATGGTAAAAAGAAGACTAGGGAAGCTGTGGGCCCCTTCAGAAAGGAAACAGGTGAGCTGGTGACATGGAGAAGGCTGAGGTTCTCAATGACTTCCTTACCTCAGTCTTCACTGTCAAGAGCTCCAGCCACATTCCCAGAATAATGGCAGATAATGGCAGGGACTGGATGAAGAAGCTGCCCATCAGAAGTGAAGATCAGGTTTGTGACCATCTGAAGAGCCTGGAAGTGTTCAAATCCATGGGACCCAATGGGATACGCCTATGGGTGCTGAGTGAACTGGCAGATGAGGTTGCTAGGCCACTCTCCATCATATTCCAAAAGTCATGGCAGTCTAGGGAGCTCCCCACTGACTGGAAAAGGGGAAACATAACTCCCATTTTCAAAAGAGAAAGAGGGATGGCCCAGGGCACTATAGGCCAGTCAGTCTCACCTCTGGTAAGATTGTGGCGCAGATCCTCCTGGAGGCACTGCTGAGGCAGAAGAGTAATGAAGAGGTGATTGGGCACAATCAGCAGGGCTTCACCAAGGGCAAATCCTGCCTGACAAACCTGGTGGCCTTCTATGACAAGGTCACAATATTAATAGACGAAGGCTGAGCAACTGACGTTACTTACCTGGACCTGAGCAAAGCCTTCAACACTGTCCTGCACCACATCCTGGTCTCCAAGCTGGTGCAGTATGGGTTTGATAGATGGTGGACAAAGAACTGGCTTGATGGCCATACCCAAAGGGTGGCTGTTAATGGGTCCATGTTCAAGTGGTGGCCAGTGAAAAGCGGAGTCCCTCAGGGATCAGTACTGAGACCAGTCTTGGTTAACATCTTTGCTGGCAACATGGACAGTGGCATTGAGTGCACCCTCAGCAAGTCTGCTGACAATACCAAGCTGTGTTGTGCAGCTGACATGCTGGAGGGAAGGGATGGCACCCAGAGGGACCTTGACAGGCTGGAGAGATGGGCCTATGGCAACCTCATGTGGTTCAACAAGACCAAGTGCAAGGTCCTGCATCTGGGTTGGGGCAATCCCAAGCACCAGTATAGGCTGGGCAGTGACTGGCTTGACAGCAGCCCTGAAGAAGAAAACTTGGAGGTGCTGGTGGACAAGAAGCTCAACATGAGCTCTCAGTGTGCACTTGCAGCCCACAAAGCAAATCACATCCTGGGCTGCATCAAGAAGCATAGCCAGCAGGTCGAGGGAGGTGATTCTCCCCCTCTACTCTGGGGAGACCCCACCTGGAGTACTGCATCCAGTTCTGGAGCCCCTATTACAAGAAGGATCTGGAGCTGCTGGAGCATGTCCAGAGGAGGGTCATGGAGATGATTAGAGGGCTGGAGCACCTCTGCTATGAGTACAGACTGAGGGAGTTTGGGCTATTCAGTCTGGAGAAGAGAAGGCTCTGAGGAGACCTAATTGTGTCCTTCCAGTATCTTGAAGGTGCCTACAAGAAAGCTGGTGAGGGACTTTTTAGGTTGTCAAGTAGATGGGAAATAAAATATAAATGGGTAGATTCAGATTGGATGTTAGGAAGAAGTTCTTCACCATGAGGGTGGTGAGGCACTGGCACAGGTTGCCCAGGGAGGTGGAAGCCTCATCCCTGGAGGTTTTTAAGGCCAGGATGGATGTGGCTGTGGGCAACCTGATCTAACGTGAGGTGTCTCTGCCTGTAGCAGGGGGTTGGAACTAGATGGATCCTTGAGGTCCCTTCCAGCCCTAACAATTCTATGATTCTATGAGAACACAAATACTGTACTGTGCAAACCTGATGGAGGTTTGCCTGCCCCAGAAGCATGTGTCTTACAGACCACTGAAGGAATACTAAGAGTTTTCTGATAGAGGTGGTGTGAGAAACAGAAGAAACACAATTGATCCTTCTATAGGCATAAGCATCCCAGATGCTGGCAACCACTGAGAAAGGGGTTTTCTGAGCAGGTACCTAGTATGCCATGTCCAACACCAGGCCTGTCTTCTGTCAGCGAATCTAGAGCAATTTATGAACTGCAATTATATTGTCAAGCTTTCTGGCAGGGTCTGGCATCCCATAACAGAACTGCATGTTGTATGAAAACATGCTTCTTTTTGGTTTGTTTTAAATGTATTTTGTGTTGTTTTTTAACTTGGAACACATTGTCTGCTGTTACTCTGTGCACTCTGAGTAATTAGCATAATTTGCTTTGATGTTTCCCCCTAGCATTTATGATTTTATATACTTTTCCCATACTCTTTCATCC
This sequence comes from Picus viridis, assembly GCA_033816785.1. Lineage (NCBI taxonomy): Eukaryota > Metazoa > Chordata > Aves > Piciformes > Picidae > Picus > Picus viridis. The sequence continues at coordinate 12,426,782 of CM066606.1, forward strand.
ATCCTTATTTTGATTGCAGACTAAAGTGTCATAATCTATTTAGCCTCTGTGTGGAAGCAAAAGCACCCAGGCTAAGGGCAGAAATGAAAACAGACTTGCTAGGAAACTGTTCACAATTTGAAGTGGAGATGTGCCACACCCTCATTTTACTGAAAAATGGAGAGGCAGTATAGAAGAACAGGGGATTTCACCAATGCAAGGACAAAACCCAAGCTGGATACATAGCTGAGAGTGACACCAACTTTGCTATAACCTTCCACCTTCTGTCACTTATTGAGACAAGCATTTTCCTGAAATGGGTGATATTTCCAGATTATTAAATAGTAAGTGATAGGTACAGTTATTACCTTCTTTTCTAACAGATACCTGCAATATGGACTCAGTGATACATTATTTTCCTCCAATTGTACTTCAATCATGATCTTATATGTGGTGACTAAGGACATTGGGCACCGTATAGCCTGGGAATTTGTTACGGAAAATTGGCCACTTTTAAGTGAAAGGTATGGTAAGCAACCAGCTTTGGTTTCCCAGAGCTCTTTGACTTCCTCCTTCATGTTCTGTTTGAGCTGTAAAATTGAGGTGCAGATTTTCCTTCCAGAGGTGTTTGGTTGCTTGTTTGTTATTTTGTGGTGTTTTTTTAATGGGGGTGTTGTTTGTTGTGGATTTGTTTGTTTAATGTTTGATGCAGCTTCATAAGTAGAGCAGGGTTCTCATAGTATTCAACTCTGGCTGGGGCTTAATGTCAAAGAACAGCTCCTGTCAGACATAGAATGTTTTTAAAATGAGTCTGTTCAAGACTATTTGAGTGCTTGTAAGTTACATTTCCTGGAAAGCCTGACTCCAGAAATGGGTTTATCCACTGGCATTTTCACAAGCCTGTGTAAGATTGTAACCTTTCTTCCAAAGAAAGTATGGAGAGATGAGGGGTTGAAGCATACAGGCTTACAAGTAATGCAAGGATCAGAGACAGTACTATTCCCTGACTCAAGTCCTAACTCATCTTCAGCCTAACCTGCTGTATTTGGTTTGGCTGAGCTGGAATTAACTCTCCTCAAAGCATCCAGCTCAGCCATATCGAATACACTAGCACTCATGAAGGTAAACTGTAGGTGAGCTTGGGTTACCTGTCTTGAGCAAAGCAAGTATTTTGATGTCTGTTCAAAGACTCCCTCTCTCCTTAGCAACGGTGAAAAGCAGTAGTGCTGTGACAGTGTATTCCCTCTGTCTTTGGTGGCAGAGGAGTCCATTGGGAGCCATTAGTGGCAGCATAGCTAAGACCAGTCATCTGGGAGCTTTCAAGTGTACCTTTTTTGCTGATACTAGGAAAGGCAAATCAGCAGATTGGTGTCACACCATTTTTTTTTTCCCTTACAGAGCTTTCCTGTGCTCTACAGTGATTAGAAATTTGCTGAGAAACTGACCCATTGTTTTTCCACTGACAGAAGAGTGTGGGCATTAATTTATATGCTATCCTTGAGACACAAAGAGAAACACCAAGCTGTTAAAGAGTTGTTACTGGTTAGCCTTTCTGGCTCAGTTTGGCTGCATAGGCTCAAAAAGATTATCCATTGCAAGTAAAGAATTCATGTTCCCAAAGCAGAAATACCAAATCTTAGTGGGAAATGAAAATGAAGGAAAATTAGTGTGTTTCATCCTGTTCAAGTGGTTAAATTGAATGTTAATGATATTTCCTGAAATAGGAAAAGGAATACACAGTTGCAGACTTCAGCTTTGTTACTGTTTCCAACATGGTAAATAATAATTAAATAGTGGGATATTTTCAAAGGAGATGAAATTTAGTATATTTGCTAGCGTGCTGTTTGAAGGTCTTTTATCTCAATTTTACAGGTATGGGAAGGAATTATTACATGATGTATTAAAAGTCATGGGAAGATTTGTCAATACGGATGTGCAGATCCAAGAGGTAAATCAGAGAAGTGGTTTGCTTTAATTTTATTGTCAGTATGTAAAAACAGGTTTTTAAATCTCTTGGTTTTTACATTCACCATAGAGTTTATTAGATGATGTTCCTGCACTGAGACATTGAGAAGAATAATACTTCCTCATCTGAGAAATAAACATGGTGGTGCACACACAGCCCGCAGGGCAGTTGTTTGTTGAGCATGGCATGAAAGTGAAATTTTATTCAGGGGTGGGCATTGTTCTGCTTTGTGGTTGCAGTGTGAGAGGCTGCCTGCCCATGTGTTGAGCAGGTGTGATACAGTTCTTTCTTTCTGAATGTGTGGCAGCTCAGATGAGCCCATTAACCATGCTTTCTAATTGGGATGCTGTGTGTCTGGAAAAAAGAAGATGGGTTTTTGGGAAACCTGCTGAAAGCTGGAGATCTGTATGTTGTCTTATTTTATTCCCCACACTAATCTATGTATTTGCCTGAGAATTAATAACTATCACTGCTCAGTTCATACTTTTCACCTGTTCTTTCACCTTCAGTACAAGTCTCCCCAGATTATTTTCCCAAACATTTTTTTTTTCTCATTACAAGAAAAAATTTGCTTCTTTTTTGGGGCATTGATTGATGCATATGTACAGCAAATAACTGAGAAGAGGTGCTTAATGAGGAGAGCAATTCAGATAGATACCTCCTAAAAGTAAAGAAATCTCTCTTATACAGAATCACAGAATTACAGAAAACATCTGGTTGGAAGAGACCTCAAGATCATCCAGTCCAACCCTCAACCCAGCACTGAAGGGTGAACATTAAACTGTGTCCCTAAAAACCAAGTCCACACGCTGCTTAAACACCTGCAGGGATGGTGACTCCACCACTGCCCGGGGCAGACCATTCCAATGTTTGATAACCAAACATTCATGAAGTATTAATTTTTCATTTTGGTTCTTTAGGGACAAGTTAATTCCCTGGCATGGCAAAAGTAATAGCCCAGTGCCAGCCTTTAGATTAACCTTCAGACTTGGAATTGAGTTCCAATAAGTATTATTAAAGCTATCTCATTCTCCTCTTTAAAATCTGCCTGTAGCGATCACCTTTGCCATGATGTCTACAGGAAACATACCAGTTGGGCTGCTGTTATTAGGTTCCTGGTTGTCATACTAACATCTGTCTTATTTCTCTAATTGCTCATTTCCCCCACGTATTTCTTTGCTTTTCTTCAGTCATCTCTTCTCTTTGGCTCATTAGACTGCTGAAAGATTGCGTGGTCTGTGATTGTAGGACAGGCTACCCAATTCATGCTACACACTGTGTGGTAGCATTAGTAGTAGTCAAGCTGACTGCATTTGAAAGGAGTTTTATAGGGATGGCAGAAAAATGCATTCCTGATATGCGAGGAGTTTCTGTCAGGTATGCAAGGAGCTTCTGTCGGGTACATAGTTGCTGCTGCAAGTGAAGTTATGTGAACTAAGCTCATGTGTTTATTTCTTCAGTTGCAGGTTTTTTATAATGCTACACTGGAAGAGGATGAGAGGGTGGATACCACTCTGCTACTGGAGTTTACAAAATTTGAAAATATGGAAAGGAGAGAACTGCTAATCAAAATTGCCAACTGGTTACAGAAAAATGTAGATGACTGACTTTGGAAATTATTTCCAATGTATTTTAGAGAGAGATTCACTAGCATTTTGGTATTAGTTTCTAAGATTTAATTAAAGATAAAGCACATTTTTTATGAGTCATGTGGTTGTCTTCCCAGCTGGAAGTCCAAGCTACAATGATTCACAAAGACAAGGAAGATTCAGCGAAAGAAATGAAAGATATGTTTTCATTTTATATCTAAATTGAATTCATACTGGATGACTTAGTATGGGATGCATTGCTAATAATGTAACATAGATACAGTCCTAAATCCTTATTTTTTTTGAGAGTATCAGAATACAAGTTGTGGTAAAAGTTTGTGGCAAAATCATGAGGAAGCTGGAAAAGTTTTATATTCTCTTTTGCTTATGATTTGTACTGTGACCTTGCACAAGCCATTTAATCTGTTTCTTTCCACTTCTATGATTGTGAATTATGAAAAGGATAATAATTTAGAACAGTGAAATGAAACATAAATTTAAGTATAGCTTCAGAGCTGTTGAGTGGAAAGAACTAAAGAAACACCAGATTTTAATTGTAATACATGAATGCTTTGCCATTCAAACTTTATTTTTCCTCAGCAGATCTGTACTCAATGTGTCAACATTCACATTTGTGTTTGATTAGGAATGTGCTTTTGAAGGGATCCTTCCAGTTGTCTTCATTTAGCATCCATCAACCCCCCCAGGCAGTTTTGGAGCTTGTTAACTAGATTTTCTTTGGATTAAATTTATCTAGATGATGAGCTCCTGGTGTGCAACTGATTTGACACCACCATCTGATGGTCATTTTGTCCATGGCACTAGAATTCAACTAGTATAAACTAAAACCTTTGGAACATCACCAAGTGTTCCCACTCTTACTGCACTGAGCTGCTTGCTGATGTAGACATAGCCTTAATCATCTTGAGCCTTTTGGAGGTGTCAGAGATAATTCAGTCTATTAGTATTAGAAAATCATATTACGTTGTTGTTGAAGAAGTATGGGGATCTTCAGTCTGTGCAATTTATTTATTTGTGGAGTAACAGTGTTACAACAAGATTATTGTACTAGTGCTCAGGTTGACATAGAAAACAACATTATGTGGGAATGCAGGAAATCCATGTTGGCTGCAATGACTCTCCTCTCCTCCCCTTGGCCGTAGAGAGAAAAGTACAACCATTTTGAGACTACCTAAGGAGTCCTTTAGTGTATGAGAATTACCAGCTGCTGCAGGCAGGTTTGTACGGGAATCATTTCAGCATTTGATCCAGGTCAGGATAGCGCAAAAGAAAAAACGAGTACATTCTTGACAGTCTTCATCAAGCTGATTCAGAGAGCAGAGGAAGTCATTGAGGCTGTCATGAATTAGAGGAGTTTGTTTCAATATTTCCTGTGACTCCCACTAGTTAATCACTGGCTCTGCATGCTTCATCAGATGGACTCAACAAAGCTCAAGAAAGTAATTGCTTCGGTATTTATGGACTAACCTTCCTGTAACATTTTACTCATAAGCCCAGCACTCATTCCTTCCAGCCATGAGTAACCACTCTTCCTTATTGTTTTGTTGTTATCTTTTAATTCTTATTACTGAACCAAACTCCTAATTAGAAATGCCAGCATATAAACAATTCCTAAAACAATTTTAATAAGTTATTTTCAAATAATGGCTTCTGACTAATGTGTGCCCCTTGACTGGCATTTTGTATAGCAGAATAGCAGCACAGCTTTCATGACAGAGACAAATGGTGAAGGTGATTGCTAGGCAAGAAGCCTTGGGTAGGAGCACATCTGAATCACTCTTGCTTCCAGAGTCCACACATTTGCATTTGGTGGCACATAACATTGGCAGCTGCACAATGACAGTTCTTGTGGCTGTAGAGTACAAGTTGAGCATGAAGATTTGGAAAGTGGCAACCAAGAGATGCACCAAGTGAAGGAGAAGTACATGGGAGGAACAGGGCAAGCTGGGAAAGCTGCTTTATTGCAGAGGGAGGAGGGGTGAAAGGTAGCTCATTGAAAATGTTCATGAGGACATTGATGAGACTAAAGCTTTATACAGTACTTGCACTAACTATATAGGTGTTATGGGGCAGTAACTGTGAAGAGGTGTGTGTATATGAGAAAGTTTCCAGTGAGAAGAGGTGTGTCATTGATAGACAGAATGCATTTAGTAGACCTTGAGGGGAAAAAACCAACCAAGCACACAAACAAAACCAGGTGTGATAGGAAAATAACCACTTTTTATCTTAAGTCCCGCTCTCTGCCCTGAGAGTATAGAAGTCAAAAAATTACCCTAATTATCCTTTTACAGCATGTGTGCATGACAGGGCAGGAGACTAAGGCGATGGGGAAGAGATTGTACAGTGGAAGGAATCGGGTAAATAGGATCTCAGGAAGAGGTAATGTGTCTTGGACCTACTAGTCAGTAGATGTTGTTACGGAAAGTTTAGTCCAGAATAGTTGGGAAAGTAAAAAAGTGATGAGAAGACCTAGGGTCCCAAGAGGAGACATGATGAGAATGCAGACAAAGGAAGGCTCAGGAGCAGGAAAAAAGGGAATGAGGAGAATGACATAAGGTGGAAGAAGCTTGGGCTACTCTATAGTGCAGATTGCCCTGCTTCCTTTCTTCAAATATACTCAACCCAAGGTTGTATTCTCTCAGATCCTGAACATGGCTGATATCCCTTCAGGTGTGTCCCTCCCTCACTGTTGATCATCAGCAGTTCCTCACCAGTGTCCCTTGGGCCTCAGTCTCCTCTGTTGTTTCTTTCATATTCTCTTGCCCCACTATATTTGAGTAGTAGTGCTGTATGTGTCCCCAACTGGTTCCAGTTCTGTTCTGTAGTGGGATGATTTTGTCCATTTATGAGCTGCCCGAGTGCAGCACAGGGCAGTTCCTGGCCCATCAGCAGCCACTGCTGCCTCAATCCTGACAGTTCTGATCAATACAGTACCACAATCTCTGCCATCACCAGCTGCCATGCATAACACACCTTCCAGCTTTTCTCCAGAAGCCAGGGCTGGCACTAATAAATCCTGGGTTCCTTCCTGGTCCTCTGCTGCCATGTGTTCTCCCTGCCAGTGTCTCCATCACTGCAAGCAAACTGTTTCTCATAGGAAGAGAGACTTCAGAGCTGTTTAAGTCAAAATTCAAGAGCACTACCCAACTGCTCCTCTGCACATCCTTGCACAGATGCCCTGCTGCCCCACTCTGCTTAATGCCCCCTTTCCTCCCTGGCACCATGAGGAGCCTCCCAGGAGGTGAGAATAAAGCAGCTTGCTGTGGCAGTCAAGGTCATGCCATTGCACACACAGTTGAGGCAAGTGGAGCAGGCTGCTCCTTTCAGGGTTGCTGCAAGGCCCAGAAGGGTGAATGGGGGTAGAGGAAAGCAGAGAGGGGCCTAAAGTGTTGTAAATGAAGAGAGGTGGAGCCTCACCACATTCCTCTTCTGCAGTAATTACAGAGAGGAACAAAGGAGATTTCATCTTTGCATCCCCCAACCTAGAGGTGTAGGGGCTCTTCTGGAGCAAGGACTGATTGCTGGCTGGGTCCAAAAGGTGGTGGTGAGTGGAGTTAAATCCAGTTGGTGGCCAGTCACAAGTGTTCCCTAGGGCTCAGTAATGTGGCCTGTTGTCTTTAGTAACTTTATCAGTGATCTGTATGAGGGAATTGAGTGCACCCTCAGAATTTTGCAGACAACACCATACTGGGAGGGAGTGCTGATGTGCTTGAAGTTAGGAAGGCTCTACAGAGGGATCTGGGCAGGCTGGATGAATGGGCTGAGGTCAGTTGTATGAGGTTCAGCAAGGCCAGGTGATGGGTCCAGCACTTGTGCCACAACCACCCTATGCAACACTATAGGCCCGAGAGAGAGTGGATGAAGAGCTATCCAGAAGAAAAGGACCTGTGGGTGTTGATTAACATTTGGCAGAATATGAGCCAGCGGTGGGCTCAAGTGGCCAAGGTGGCCAAGAGCATCCTGGTTTATATCAGGTACAGTGTGATGAGCAGGAGCAGGGAAATGATTGTTCCCCTGCACTCATCACTGGTGAGGCTGCACCTCGGAATACTGTTGCTCAGTTTGGAGCCCCTCACTACTAAAAGGACATTGGGGTACTGGGGCATATGCAGAGAAGGGTCTAGAAAACAAGTTTTATGGGGAGCATCTGAGGAAACTGAGATTGTTTAGTCTGGAGAAGAGGAGGCTGAGGGAAATATCATTGCTCTCTACAACTGCCTGGAGGGAGGAAACTGAGGTTGTTTAGTCTGGAGAAGAGGAGGCTGAGGGAAATATCATTGCTCTCTACAACTCCCTGGAGGGAGGTTGTAGTGAGGCAGGTGTTGGTCTCATCTTCCAAATAACTAGTGACAGGACAAGAGGATCTGCCCTAAGCTGCACCAGGGGAGGTTTGGATTGGATATTAGAAAAAGCACATTACTGGAGGAGTGGTCAGGCACTGGAATAGTCTGCCTAGGAAAGTGGTGGAGTTGCCATTTGTGGAGGTTTTCAGAAAATGTGTGGAGATGGTGTCTTGGGATGTGGTTTAATGGCCATGTGGGTGTTAGATCAGTGGTTGCACTCAATGATCTTAGAGGTCTTTTCCACCTTTCATGATTCTGTGATTCTATAATCTGATGCCTTGACCAAACTAGTGGATTTGGTTCAGACTCCATAGGCTAAAGGCCTAGAGTATAATCAGCCCAAGAACTTATCTAGCTCCAACCTGTTCTCTGAAAGCCTATGCAAGAACAGGGTGACATTGTGAGCATTGATTATATGAACTTGCAAACTGGAACACTGGCAGTGTGATTAACACAAGAATTGCAGGTGGTTCTTCCAAGACTCATTTGTCAAGGAACAAAGTAATTTGCAGACACAAGTAATCTTCTGCTTGCCTTTCCCATCATGTGCAATTTGACTATGACCCATAAACATGACAGCTTAACAGCCTTTTTTGAGCTTTCCCTGCTAAGCAGCTGGTTTCATGGCAATGATTTCCCCTTGAGCTAGGATACCTCTCAAAGTTACTTCTCAAGGCTGAGAGATCCCATACCACCTGCAGATCTCTGGTAAGTGACCAATATCATGGACAACTTTGCATTATAATGCACTACGAGTTTGTATCGGTAACTTCAGATCACTAGTATGTCCTCTGTGCAGCAAGGAATTGTCATGAGGTCTGTGGTGACAGGTTGGACTCGATGATCTTCGAGGTCTCTTCCAACCTTAGTGATACTGTAATAGAGTGAACCTTGCTGTTTCTTAAGTCTCACTTTTACAATGTGTTATTTCAATAAAAGCACTATTGCTGCTGCCTTTGGTGGCTGTGGTTCTTAAAAGTGATTGAAATCTCCCCTATGACAAGGGTACAATGGGCTCTGTTTTTTTGGAGGGGCTGTTGCCTGTTACTCTTTTTGATGGGTTCTCTGAGGCCCTTGCCTCAGAGTGGAGATGGTGGGCTGACCTTGTACAGCTGTGGGATGCACATCCGGATGCTTTCCCACTCCTCAACAGGCTGAGGGGAGAAAATGAAGTGAAAAATCTCATGTGCTGACATAAGGACTGGGAGATAACTTACTAGTTACTATCATGAGAGGGAAGAATGGTAAAGGAGGTTAGAAGGGAGGAGAGGGAGCAGCTACCTGCAACTGAAAGAGGAGGAACCAAGAGATGGGAAGTTTGCCTGTGGCATGCCCAGCTCCCAGCAGCACCTAGCTGTTGAGGGTGCGGGGGAGGTAGGATCAGACCCGACTGCTGGAGCAGCCCTTCCGAGAACAGTCAAGAAGATGATAGTGCCACATCTCTGTGGAGGAAGTGGCTGCTTTTTCTGTCTCTCTTGTCTGTGTGGAACAGAGCACTAAATAGGTCATGAGGTGATCTGTCAGCAGCTGGAGTGCTGGCCTGGTGGACAAGAAGAATTTAATCTTCTCTGGAGAAAGGTTTTTTGTCCTCCCCTTGTGCCACACAGAAACCCTTCACTGCTTCTTGGTACTGAAACCACTAAAATTATCTCTTTGACTGTCCCATGCTTTCTCCCTACCAGTTCGACCCCTTCCCTCCCAATGAATGTAAGAGCAGAAACACCTGACAAACCTGCCACTTTAGAAAAAATGGGAGGAGAGGGAGGAGAAGTAGGGGCTACTGAATTATAACATGAGAGAAACACCTAACTCTTTGTTAATGTTTTAACAATAAAATGATAGTGCCCTGAGAAAATGTCTCACAATTGGGTAAGATCATTATAGATGAATTTCTTACACCTAAAAAGACACTTTGTTTTTCCTTCAGTGACCCCATTTGTATTGCCTGCAGGATGATACTGAGCAGAGTGCACTGAGGTGCACAAGGAACAATCAGTTTGACATTGGATAATGACCAGGAAGCTTAAAAGAAATTTAATGAATCTGTGATCTTTTATCTGCTTTTCTTTCACCTCGTGCCTCCTCCACCCCAACATATAATAGGGACATTTGTGTCATATCTTCCAAGGTGTATGCACTGTCACATGTTCATGGTGGATAAGACTTGTCCCTGTAGGAACCATTAGGAGTTTCAACACAAGAATTAACCTCTCTAAATGTTACCTAAGATTTTAATCTACATGTACATCCTCAGTTACTTGCAGCCCCAACACTGATCTAGTAGAAACTACTTTTGAGTAGGTTACAGGCTGCCTGTTGTCATGTATGATAAACAGGTATTGCAATTCATGCACAAACAATTCAGAAAAAGTTCAAATATGTGTGTGTAAGTATTAGTAAAGTGGGGAAAAAAAAGAAGATAAATTGATCATAAGGTGGTTTGATTATAAATGCTGTCTTTTTAGGGTTAGTAATTCCTGGCTTCTGCATTATCATTCTTCTATGATCAGGTTACGTGCCTGGTAGATGTGGGGAGGCCTGTGGATGTAGTCTACCTGGACCTCAGCAAGGCCTTTGACACTGTCCCCCACAGCAAACTCCTGGCTAGGCTGTCAGCCCATGGCTTGGACAGGATCATACTGCTTTGGGCTAGGAACTGGCTGGAGGGTTGAGCCCAGAGAGTGGTGGTGAATGGTGCTATATCCTGGAGGGGACCATGTGACTCAGTTGGTAGCACACAAGCCATGTTAATGGGAAGGTTGTGAGTTCAAGCCTGCAGTGAGCAGGAGTATTCACACTGGGCAACAGCGTCCTCCCTTTTTATTGTGGGGAGGCCTGTGGATGTGGTCTACCTGGACTTCAGCAAGCCCTTTGACACCGTCCCCCACAGCAAACTGCTGGCTAAGCTGGCAGCTCATGGCTTGGACAGCAGCACTCTGCGCTGGGTTAGGAACTGGCTGGAGGGCCGGGCCCAGAGAGTGGTGGTCAATGGTGCCACATTCAGCTGGAGGCCAGTCACCAGTGGTGTGCCCCAGGGATCAGTCCTGGGCCCCATCCTTTTTAATATCTTCATTGATGATCTGGATGAGGGCACTGAGACAGTCATCAGCAAATTTGCAGATGACACCAAGTTGGGAGCAGATGTTGGTCAGTTAGAGGGAAGGAGGGCCCTGCAGAGGGACCTCCACCAACTGGACAGATGGGCGGAGTCCAATAGGATGGCATTCAACAAGTCCAAGTGCCGGGTGCTGCACTTTGGCCACAACAACCCCATGCAGAGCTACAGGCTGGGGTCAGAGTAGCTGGAGAGCTGCCAGAGAGGGACCTGGGGATGCTGATCGACAGCTGCCTGAACATGAGCCAGCAGTGTGCCCAGGCAGCCAAGAAGGCCAATGGCATCCTGGCCTGCATTAGGAATGGTGTGGCCAGCAGGAGCAGGGAGATCATTCTCCCCCTGTACACTGCACTGGTTAGGCCACACCTTGAGCCCTGTGTCCAGTTCTGGGCCCCTCAGTTTAGGAAGGATGTTGACTTGCTGGAACGTGTCCAGAGGAGGGCAACAAAGCTGGTGAGGGGTTTGGAACACAAGCCCTATGAGGAAAGGCTGAGGGAGCTGGGGTTGCTTAGCCTGGAGAAGAGGAGACTGAGGGGTGACCTTATTGCTCTCTACAACTACCTGAAGGGAGGTTGTAGCCAGGCAGAGGTTGGCCTCTTCTCCCAGGCAGCCAGCACCAGAACAAGAGGACACAGTCTCAGGCTGCACCAGGGCAGGTTTAGGCTGGATGTTAGGAAGAAGTTCTACACGGAGAGAGTGATTGCCCATTGGAATCGGCTACCCGTGGAGGTGGTGGAGTCACCTTCATTGGAGGTGTTCAGGAGGAGACTTGATGGGGTGCTTGGCTGTATGGTTTAGTTGTTGGGTGGGTTGGATTGGTTGATGGGTTGGACGCGATGATCTTGAAGGTCTCTTCCAACCTGGTGTATTCTATTCTGTTCTGTTCTATTCTATTCTATTCTATTCTATTCTATTCTATTCTATTCTATTCTATTCTATAGAATATGGAGAAATCAGAAGAACATTGGGAAGAGTACAGGAGAATAAAACAGGTTGTAGGTTTTTGTGGGTTGTAGTATAAGTACTTTGGAGATTGTGATTTATTTCTTTCCTTGAGGGATTTCTGTGTTGTTTTTCACTGCAAGAAAAACAGCCTGGGGAGCAAAATACAGGAACGTGTAACATAATTTCAATTACCTAGCTAAGGTCTGCTGCTAGAATTGTACAGTTATATCAGATTTTGGTCTTAAAAGTGTTTGGAGGGAAAGAAAATAGTATGGTAAATAAATTTACTTGATTTCATGCCAAGTTGTGAAATTCCTCAGAGAATGGATGGATACAGCTAATGAAGATGAAAAAAAAAACATGTTGATAAAAAGACACATTGTCTAAGCACAATAGAAGAAATCATAAGACTTGACAGTTTTTGATATTCATTAGGATTTAGCTGTGTTCTGGGGAAGAGTAATGGTAGCTGTAAGTGATTGCATCACACTGGAAGTGGGCATCTGCAGATATCGGGAGGAGCCTGAGTTGTCTCCACTAGTGCAGCTGAACCATGAGGTTGCATTGCCACTTCAGCTATTTGGGACCATATTTATAACCGCATTTATTTGATGACTTCTGACTGTTAGAGATGGTGAACACAATCCAGAATGTTGTGTAAAATATTCCCTTACTACATATGTATCCTAAAAAAACATTAAAAAAAGAGAAATGCAGTAGCTATTACAGTTTTTGGGTTTTTTTGTTTACTTACCATAAAGAATAAAAGACTCAAAGATACATTTCTCTGTGAACATGCCAGAGCTGCAAGAAATAAATGAGGACTCTCATCCCAGTGTATATAATTTCTTTATTTCCATTCTTTGTGCTGTGTACTATTTAGAAGCCGTAATTAATGAGACAAAAAGTATGAGTCCTTTAAGACAGTTACCTGCACTGCCTTCAGCCTGCTTCTCTGGGGAGCACTATTTTGATTATTTGTCTTCTGTTTCAGTCACTCTGGGACTGATGTCATACTTCCACTATCAGAGGAATTGTGCAGCAGTAACCTAAGTGCCAGTCCCTTCCTTTGGTGACTACAATTTGAAATTCTGAAGAACCTCCTTTCTCTTGCTACGCCCTCCACAGCTGGAGATTTTCAGAAGGTAAGTCTGGCAGATCTCTTCTGCCTATTGCATGACAAACAGAAGATGCACATGATTTTATAATCAGCTCTTGGATTTCAGCTAGGAGATGTGTCACTTCCAGATATGGCAGAAATACTCTGGATTTGGGAGGAAAAAAACACGTAAGAATATGTTTTATATTACTGGGAAAGAGTGGGATTTGCTCCTCCACATTCCTGTCCCAGAATGGGCCATTGCTCTGTCACCATGTTTATCTGTTTCCTGGAGAACCAGCTGAATCACAAGAGACAAGATCTGTTTCTTTTTCTAGTCTGTGTTTGCAAGCTGGCTTCAAGACCATTTTCTGAATGCCTGTGAGAGAAGGCATGGCCTGGTTTTAAGTGGCCTTCTCACATCTTTAGAGTTAAGTTCATATCTTATCCTGACTGCTGGTTCCTGAGCCTACAGACATCTCCACAGCAGTTTGCTGTGGGGAAAACAGGACTATTGCAATGGGGCAGTCTAATCCATGTTGGGCACAAGGGAATTAAAGCCACAGGTACAGCATCTTCTCTTGCCCTGGTCAAGGGGATAGATATGCTTACAGATCTCATCCAGAAACTCTCCTATGACTTGAACAAATACAGCATGAAAACAATGTGCATTCAATTTGGCAAGCCCTGCAGAGATACTAGCTTTAAGCTGCTGGGATCAAAAAGCCTGATGTATCTGGAATGCGAGTCACCACATTTCACACCAGCTGAAGCATTTAGCAGTGCAAGCTGCAAGGACCAGAAATAGGAGTATTAAATACTTGAAAGACCAGTTACAGGAAAATATTTCTCTTATGAAAATCATAAATAAATGCAGTTCCTTCTAATCCAAACATCTTCTGAAAGCGTTCTCTGAGCAGAAACATCTGTTTCTTGGATAAGACCTTGCCTCTTTTAATACAGCACAAAGCCACTGCCTTTCTTCCTCCTTTAGTCTGCTTTTTGCCTTGTCAGCTATTCTGAGGGTCTGTGCTGAAGCTGCCAGTTCTTCATCATGAGATATGGCGGCAGTAGAATGTTGAGATTTGGATGACCACCTCCAGGAAGTACTTCCTGTGTTCAGAAGGTGTGGGAGAACAATTGGTTTTGGTGGAGGAACAATGTGGTTATAATTGTCCTCAGAGCTGAAATTTTTGTGGAAGAGTCTAGTTCTTAATGCTTTGCCTCAGTAGAAGAAAAAACTCGTTTCAGGACCAAGAATACTTTCCTTTGGATAGTTAGGTTCTGCAGACTTGAGAGTGGATGTTTGAGTCCTCCAGTCTCCCTTGTTTGCCTATGTCCTTGTGCCCTTTGGAACATGCTGTGGGGGCTAATTAGTTCCCTGAGTCTCACCAGTTTCTGAATCTTGCACAATTTCTTTGTCACACTTTGCCTCACATTTTAGTATCTCTCCTGGAGACTAAAATGTAACAGTTTATCTTTATAAATATATATGGAGGCAGAAATGTACTATATTTCCTGTGCTGGATATTTTCACAGTACAGAGGCATTTGAAACAAGTGTTTGGAAAAAGATGATGATTACTTTTCTGCCAGTATTTAGAAAATGACTTCTGATTTGGAGTGTTTGGCTCTAGTTAACTGATAGGACCTAGTTTCCAAAGGAATCAAATGTTTACACCACCAGAGGATATGTGTGAATTCTGCATGCTTACCGTGGTAGCTAGTAATAGTTGTGATGCCCCTGAAGCCTGCACACTGTAATAAAACAGGCACAGATAATGGTCATAGGTCAAGGAGAGGGACTTTTCATTAGGGTGTCTAGCAATAAGACACGGGAGGATGGTGTGAAGCTGAGGGAGAGTAGGTTTATATTGGATCTTAGGCAGGAGTTCTTCAGTACAAGAGTGCTGAGACTCTGGAATAGGTTGCCCAGGGAGTTTGTGGATGCCTCCTCCCTGGGGATGTTCAAAGCCAGGTTGGATGAGACCTTGAGATGCTGAGTCTAGTTGGGAAGTGTCCCTGCCCATGGTGGGGATGTTGGAGTAGATGATCTCTAAGGTCCCTTCCAGTCTAAGCCATTCTATGAGTCTATGAAGCAAACCCCTATTAGGACTCCAATTTGAGTGCAAATGAAGAGCAATAGTCACTTTCTCCAGAGCAGTGGCCTTCATTCTTGTTTTATTTGTGTGTCCCTAGCAAATTTCCAGTAGGAAATCAGGCTCCTGCACAGAAAATATTAATTGCCTGTTAAGAGGTTTCCTTTTCTAATCCTAAAAATGCGCTCAACTCCTGGGACTAAAACTGTTGCTGTAGAGCATCCTGTTGTGAACTGTGTCACAATCTCAGGCATTCTTCAGGTGACTGAAGAGAAAGGAAAACCCTATCCAAAACAGACAGAAGGCTGCTCTTTTTGCCTCTGGAAAGTGTTTCCTCCAGTTACTGTAAGGTCTCTTCCTTCTTATTTTCACTCCCACTTTGACTGTTGTCCTGCAAAGGTGCAACTGAGGGAACCAAAGGCCTCCTGCTTCTCTCAGAGAGGTAACTCTGGGACAGAGTTTGGCCAACAATCCCGAGGTGTAGGGCAACCTGGCAGAGACCACTGCACTACTTTTTAGAGGCAATGGGAGAGACTGGGCAGCAACTGGTGAAGGATTAGAGGACCTCCTAAAAAGTTTAAATATTTCCAGTCGTGTTTGTGGATAAAGTCTGAGGCACTGGAACTGCATATATTGCATGAGAAGTTTTAACTAAGTAGCTTCACAAGATAGGTAAGAAGAAGTAACTAACACCCAGTCTGAATAGTTGCCACCACTATTTGTGTGTGACAGGAAAGAGATGATTGATGGCATTGTAGGGGCTCTGAGAGAACTGGGTACTATGACTTTTGTAGGACAGACCCACAGAAGCCTTGTCCTCCCTGATGCTTTGTTATCAGATTGAGTGGCGCACTCCTTTTCTATTCAACCTGGAATTTGCAAAGTCTCTTCTGGAGCCTTGCGAAAAAGAGCCTCAGCTAGGACAACAGCGTCACCTACTGGTGTTCGAAATGGCTGCTACTGCTGCTCTCATTTTCACGGCACATCGCTAATTATTTTAAATGTTCTGGTAGAATTCGTCTCCTCGCCTTTATATTAAAAGTGGGGTATCAGTAGCAGATTCAGGGGCGACCATTTTTTAAAAAAAATTGTTTCTGTGTTATTTAAACTGGGATAAATGCCTAGCTTAGTACCTAGGGGACCAAGGTCTTTTGCAGTTGGCAGATGTTTGCTTTCATTGAAGATGTGTGAAGCTGGCCTGCCAATGAGATGAAACTGGCACTCTTATGAAGATAAAAAGACCCTGTTTTGGCTAAAACTGATAAAGCAAGGGTAAAAAAAACCATAAAACCCTCACCTGGCTACAACCTCCCTTCAGGTAGTTGTAGAGAGCAATAAGGCCTCCCCTGAGCCTCCTCTTCTCCAGGCTAAGCAACCCCAGCTCCCTCAGCTTCTCCTCATAGGGCTTGTGCTCCAGACCCCTCCCCAGCTTTGTTGCCCTTCTCTGGACACATTCCAGTAACTCAACATCTTTCCTAAACTGAGGGGCCCAGAACTGGACACAGGACTCAAGGTGTGGCCTGACCAGTGCTCCGGGCGAGGATGCCATTGGCCTTCTTGGACACCTAGAAGGCACAGCCTGAGCTACGGTATAAAACACATGACAGGAACATCTTTTAGGAGGGCAAGCAGCAGTTGCAACAGGTGTGTGCAGAGGCACCTGTGCCAGCACGATCAAGAATGGTCAATGGGCTGTGCTCCTTTTCCTTCACTCAGGACTGGACACCCTTTTGGTAAGAATTGCAGTCTCAAGCACAAGTATAAGATGGGCCAGGAATGGCTTGAGAGCAGTCGTGAGGGGAAGGACTTGGGGGCATCAGCTGACAAAACACTTGAGTGCCAGCTTGCAGCCCAGAAGGCCAGCTGTGGCTTTTCAGAGGGAGAGCTGGAAGAACCTAGGAACATCATTGGTCTCTGAGAAGAAGAAATTAGATGGCTTCTGACTGGCTTCTGAGAGAGAGGTGAGAGACGCTGGAGACATCTGTGTCTTTTGAGAGGAGCAGCTGTGAGACACCAGTTACAGTGCTGGTTTCTGAAAAGAAGAAATTTAGAAGCACTGTTGGCTTCTGAAATAGAGAGACTGGGAAAGTTAAAGACATCACTGGGTTTTGGAAAGGAGAAAATGGAAACTCAGTGCTGAAACCCAAGCCCTAAACAGGGTGATCAGGTAACTTAAAGGACTATTGATCTCAGCCAAAAAGCAAGAAAGGAAATTACAGGATAAGTTAAATCTTTTACAGGACCTAATACCATCCTCAGTTAAACGAATACACACTGTGTGGATCCAGAGACTCAGGATGGAGACATCTGGGGCAGTTAGTATTGCAGCCATGTAGCTGTTAAAAATAAAGAAATTACAGAGTAGCTTTGGTGATACAGCTTTTGTTTATTTTAGTCAGTTAATTTCTATACAGTTTTTAAATTGAGGATGATACTGAGCCACATTTTATTCTGCATTTGCTGTGGTTAAGAGTACATGAAAACCTAGTATGGACATCACTTGTTTACCCTAAATCCTTCACTTAAATGCCTGTGGATCTCACATTAACACTTATGTATGTGTGTATTTCATAAAGGTGGTAAAATGAGTGATCATGCAGAAGAAAACTGCAAGAAAAGCAACTCTGCCCAGGAAACATCTGCAGAAGAAAATGTCTCTCCTACCATGGACTGCTCAGTGAGAAAAAAACAATTGGTATGATTTCTGCAGCACCAATTTATTATCAAGATACTTACCACTGCCTTCAATTTCTTCCATAATTAAAAAAAATAAAAAGCTGGAGTTAATAGGGAAATATCAATAATAACAACAATGAAATAAATCAAGTTTGTGGTGCAGTGATTTATAGGGCTAAGAGCACTTCCCAGCTCAAACGAAATTTGAAGTAGGTGTAACAGGTTTAAGACTAATATCTTCATCGTAAATAACTTTTTCCAGAGA
The DNA here is from genome assembly GCA_033816785.1 of Picus viridis. Classification (NCBI taxonomy): domain Eukaryota; kingdom Metazoa; phylum Chordata; class Aves; order Piciformes; family Picidae; genus Picus; species Picus viridis. The sequence goes on from CM066606.1 coordinate 12,444,878, forward strand.
ACTTGAAAGAATCCAGGGGATGGAGAGTCCCCAAGGGGCTGAACAGAACATGCGAGATATGTTCATCTCATTTCATTAGTCTGCAGAATTGCTATATAGTCTGAAGCACAGCTTGGTTTTGTTGTCTCTCTTGCTTCTTTCCCTCTGCCTCTGCTTCTGACCTTGTTTGCTTCACCTGCTCATTTCTGCTTGTGTTATGGTAAGAAACACTGGGGATGAGAGAGAGAGAACTTGTTAGCTGATAATAGCCCTCTGGGCTTTGTCCAGGGTGGGTGTACACAGGGGCCTGTGCAGGGGGTAGCTGGGCTATTGTCTAGTTGTGTATGTATATGTGTATTTGTATATGTTTATTACCTTTTATGTTTAGCCTACTTTTGTAAAAAATAGTTTCATTTAAATTCCAAATTCTGAGTAGTGTGGTAATTTACTCCTTGGGGCAAATTCCAAATTGTAATGTGGTGCAAACCCAAACCACTACAGTAGGGAAAGAGGAAAGTATTCTCAGAGGGAGGATTATGTCCATAGGTTATTATTTGATTATTATTTGTTTCCAACTTGAAACTACATTAATTTGTGATCCTGGACAATGATGCTGCTGAAGTGTTTATTTGCTTTCCAATGAAAATCAACCCCAGACTCAAAAGCAAAAGTGTTTGAATAATACAGTTGCATGAGATTTCCCTATAGGTTTTCAGGAGGTTGAAACTGAAGATGCACAGCATCAACCTCTTTGAGGTAACTGCATTTAAATGTACAAATATTTCTAAGAAAATCAACTTTATTCCAGCCAAAACCAGGACAGCTTTGTGTAATTAATGCCAAATGTATGTTCCTTGTCCACATTCATTGTCCAAAGACCAACTGTTTGACACAATGCCTGTGTTTGTTTGCACTGACTTTAGACATGACTGTCAATGTGGGTTATGTGGAATGGCAATTCTCAGAGCCAATGTCTTAGCCTTCAAAACTATTAAGCAGTATTAGGTAATTGCAGACATGAATTCCATTAAATGGAAAGGAAAATGCTCCCTCCTATTTCTCAAAACCAGCTCAGACTAGCCTATTTACTTTCATCTGTGCTATTTTTCATACTCATCACTAGTACAAATTATTCTTTCCTGCACTAGCTGCTCTTCTAGACTTTTCTATTACCCCCAGGTTCTTTGGGAAAGATGGTTTCTAGGCATCTGAGTGAACAGTGAAGACTAGGGTGAATCCAGTTGAGATACTTTCAGTCACAGTGCTTGTTGTTACATTATGGATGAAGCTGAGGAACATATATACAGGATTCAGTCTCTACAAGACAACTTCCAAACTCCGTGATGCTGTACCAGATCCATATATTCTGAGCCATGGTTGTGACCTCTCCCATCAGGATTACAGTTCTGGTCAAAGAAAATGGGATCTTAATTTAGGTCAAGTTTTGCATCATTTTCCTACATATGTAGTTTTCAGTTACCAAGACTATGAATTTTAGTATCATTTGAAAGCCTGTGAGGACATCTGGAAGCTAATAATTATTTGTTCCAATTGTACTAATTATAAACTTTCTGTTGTTTATTTACAGCAACAACTTGAGAAACAATTAAAAAGCTTAGCCTTTCAAAATCCAGGACCTCAGGTCGCTGACTTCAATCCTGAAGCTAGAGAGCAGAAAAAGAAAGCTTGCATGTCACAGATAAAGCAAGAGTTTTTAAATAAGCCCAAGTAAGATGTTCTAATTTATTACATATTTTACTTTTAAATGGCTGTTTACTGAATATAAATGAAATTAATAAAAGCATTAATATTTTGTAGAAATATTTCTTACTACACCTGAAAGCTGTACTAGAAAACAAGCTTTTTCTGTGGGACTGCAGAGGATTTTGATTCACTTCTTTGGCACACTTTCATTTTTAATAATAATGGCTGTTGCAATTAGGATATAGTGCTGATATTTCAATACACTGTGAGGTTGTTGAAGAGGAAATATTTGTTCCAGGACAGGTGTTTTCCACAATTGTTTGGTTTGGTCTTTGAATGTGTTGAAGCATTCTTTAAGAACCATTTTTTCTTCTCTTTCACAGGATTACAAAGAAGTATGACCAACATGGCAGGCTGCTTTGTAATGACATGGATTTATGTGATTGCCTGGAAAAGAACTGCCTGGGTTGCTTCTATCCTTGCCCCAAATGCAATTCAAACAAGTGTGGGACAGAATGTCGCTGCAATAGGAAATGGGTTTATACTTCAATTGAGACTGAAGGGGCAAATATGATCAGAGAGTTTCCATTTTCTCTCTCTGACTGATTTTTTTTTTTTTTAAATAAGCTTTTATGCCTAAGTGCTTCTTGATTCACATGTTATTAAAGTAAATCTTGGCTTTATTCATTGTCTCTAGTGGAGAGCCTGGAAGTGGTGCTTGTGCTTTTTTATTGCTATCTACCTAAGAGGCTTGAGACTTCCTCATTAAATAGAAGTATGTATTTCATTCTTCCTCATCCTTGCAAGCTTTACTGAGGCACTAGTCCATCCTGTTTGGAATTGAAGGTGCCCAGACTACTATGGGAACACCATTTTCTTAACCTGGGAAGATGAGCCAGTCTCCCATAACATCCTAGGGAATAAGCTCAGGAAGTGTGGGATAGAAGAACGGACAGTGAGGTGGATTAGGAACTGGTTATGAAATAGGGTCCAAAGAGTGGTGGTCAGTGGTGTCAAGTACAGCTAGAGGACTGTAACTAGTGGAGTCCTCCAGGGATCAGTGCTGGGTCCAGTCCTATTCAACATCTTCATCAATGACATTGATGAGGGAACAGACAGACAGAGTGTCTGCTCAGCAAGTTTGCTGACCATACCAAACTGGGAGGCTTGGCTGATACACCTGAAGTCTGTGCAGCCATCCAGCGAGACCTGGACAGGCTGGAAAGCTAGGCAGAGAGGAACTGAATGAGGTTCAAAAAGGGTAAGTGCAGAGTCCTGCATCTGGGTAGGAATAATAAACTGCACCAGTACAGGTTAGGAGGTGATCTGCTAAAGAGCAGCCTGGTGGACAAAAAGTTATCCGTGGATCAACAATGTGCCCTTGTGACCAAGAAGGCCAATGGTATCCTGGGATGCATTAAGAAGAGTGTGTCCAGCATATCGAGGGAGGTTCTCCTTCCCCTCTACTCTGCCCTGGTGAGGCCACAGCTAGAATCATGCATCCAGTTTTGGGCTCCCCAGTTCAAGAGGGACAGGGATCTACTTTAGAGTCCAATGGAGGGCTACCAGGATGATTAAGGGGCTTGAGCATTGCCTTCTGAGGAAAGGCTGAGAGACCTGGGGCTTTTTAGTCTGGAGAAGAGAAGACTGAGAGAGAATTTAATAAATGTTTACAAATATCTGAGGGCTGGGTGTCAAGAGGGAAGGGACATGCTCTTCACAGATGCACCCTGTGACAGGACAAGGGGTAATGGATATAAACTACAGCACAGGAGATTCCACCTCAACATGAGGAAGAACTTCTTCACGTGAGGAGAAACCTCTTTACTGTGAGGGTGATGGAGCACTGGATCAGGCTGCCCAGAGATTAACATTCTGTGGTTCTGTGATTCTGTTTTGTACAGATGAAGTAGGAATCCTTTGAGAAAACACTTTTTTTTTTTAAAAACTAAGTTATTGCTTTCCATAGAATCATTGAATGCACTGGATTGGAAGGGAGGTTAGAGGTCATTTAGAAGTCATCTAGTCCAAGCCCCCTGCAGTAAGCAGGAACATCTTTAACTAGATCAGGTTGCCCAGAGCCCCATCAAGCCTGACCTTGAATGTCTCCAGAGGTGGTGCCTCCACCACCTCCATAGGCAACCTGTTCAACTCTTCCACCACTCTCATAATAAAGAGCTTCTTCTAATGGTCAGTCTACTTTAAAGCCATTACCCCTTGTCCTACTGCTGAACAGTCCACCCAATGAATCCATATCTCTTCAACTTAGAGAAAAGAATGCTGTGGGGGACTGTGTTAAAGGCTTTGCAGAAGTCCAGTTAAATGGCACCCATTCCCCTCCCTTGTCCACTGATGCAGTTGTGATCCTTCCATTTGGGAGGCGTGAGGATAACGGTTGCCAGTGAAGACCAAAACAAAAATGTTGTTAAGAACCTCAGCCTTCTCCTTATCTATTGTTACTAGCTTAACATTCTTGCTCATCAGGGGAGGAGGCATGCTTTCTTTAACCCTCCTTTCCTGGTTGACATACCTGTAGAAGCCTTTATACTCATTCATGATAAGCACTCACACAGTTTTGGAAGAGTGAAGGACACTCTGAATGTTGAATGGAGAAAGCTGCAGATGGCCACAGGTGATCTCCAAGAGAGTGCTTCTAGTAGGGGGAATCATGGCCCAGGTCCAGTGCTAGGTGTTGAGGAGCTTCTCCCAGTAGACTAAACTTCCTGGAACAGAGTCCTAGAATGCCTTAATATCATAATCTCTTTCTGACATATTTTGGAAAGAATTGTTGCTTCTCTCAACTAATGATATACTACCATTGCTAATGGTAATCATGTAATTCTGGGGACTAATCACACGACTTCTTGTCACTGGTAGTTAACATTGCTGGAAAGGATATCAACTGATGTATAAACCAAAGAATCAAACAAAAAACTCCCACAGGGAAGGATCCTGAAGCAAGGATATTATCCCAGAAGAAGTGTTAGGGCAGTTTCTGTGCCTATGACGGCTTAAGCTGTGCAGCTCTAGCCTTACTCTAGAGAGCTTTTCTATTATGTGTGAAGGCAACTGTAGCCATTAAGAACAGACGAGTTCTGTTACATCAAGGTAAAAGACACATTAGTTCTGCATTATAAGCTGCTTCAGAGAGCTTGAAAATTCCGTACGCAAAATGAACTTCCTCAGAAGTGTTCAGTATCTGTGTCCTTGTGTGGAATCAGATTTTCAAACCAGGCAGGGCTGCATTGAGTGTAGTTTAAGTACACTTGAACTGCAGAACTTGTTGAGTTCGTCTGACAGTTCTGGTCACAGTGATTCTGTTGATGTAAGTGGGCTGTTCTGTAGACAATACTGACATTAGTATAAATAGAGACAGAAATATTGTAAATCTGTGAAACTATTGCCGAAACAGAGGATAGGCAGCAATATGTGAAAAGCAAAAATTAGAGTATTTCACATGTCCTGGTGTTAATGAAAAGCACCAAATGAAATCAAAGCTATTAGCTTGGCACCTCCAGGATGTAAAAATCTGACAGAAAAATTAAAGTGAGTTTTCTCATAAAAAAGAAATACTGTGCAGTTCTTGGGGATGATCTCAGGTTTATCTTTAAAATCATGAGATTTGCTATAAATCATGACCATTAGTGACTTCACATTTCTGCCTGGGTAGGACAGTGTGTGTGTCCTTATTTAGAATATTAAAATACTTCAAATAAAAGCCTGGTTTATTTGTATTTCTATTTCTACTTCCATATAATTCTAATATGTAAAGCCTCCATGAATAGTAATCTACAGGTACATATATAACATAGCCCCTCTGAAACACAGACTAAGACTGTAATGGACTATAGCAGTATATAGAGACAGGCTGAAAATTGAGATCTTCGTGTTGCAGTTAGCTCCCAAATTTTGTATTAATATCATTACAGGATTCTTGTCCACATGAACAAGGGGACACAGTCTCAAGTTGTGCCATGGGAGGTTCAGGCTGGATATTAGGAAGAAATTCTTCACAGAGAGATTGGCCTTTGGAATAGGCTGCCCAGGGAGGTGGTGGAGTCGTCGTTCCTGGAGATCTTCAAGAAGAGACTGGATGAGGCACTTAGTTCCATGGTCTAGTTGATTGGATAGGGCTGGGTGATAGGTTGGACTGGATGATCTTGGAGGTCTCTTCCAACCTGGTTGAATCTATGATTCTATGATTAAGGCTTAATTTCAGGGAACTGTAGTAAAATGGACAGTATTCAGTTTACCTATAGTGCCTTATAAATGATGAAGGACAGTCTGCCCTGAGATAAGTCTGATCTGCGGTTCCAGAAATTAATAGATAGTTCAGATGTAAGCTGAGATCACTGAACTGTTCCTTCTGGCTTCAAATGAAATTCTGCATATGGCAAGGTGTCATTCAGTCTCACCACACCATTTAGAGAAAAGTACTGAACTCATACTAGTATGTACCAGCATTTGCTGAGGTAAAAACACTACTGTTACTATTTGCCAGCCTCTGTGGTTCATACAAACAGAGAAAGACATTAAACGGAAGGAAAAAATGTACACTTTTAATTATTTTCCAGGTAGCTTTCATGATCTTTCTCTATATACAGATTTGATTCACTTCAGTGGGAAGACCAGAAGAGACTGACTAAAGAAACACAAGACTGATATTTTCTGGATAAATATTTAAATATGCCTTAGATAAATATTTGCATCAAAAGAATCATGGTTGCTGCAGCTGTATTGATTTTCTTTAGCTAATGATAGCAATATTGGTGGTAGTTTCTTGACACATTGCTCATGAGCTCAAAATTTTTAAAACAAATGATGCATTTTTGGCTTTACTCTATTCTATTTGGAAAACAGATATATCAAGTCTGAGCTAAGTGTAATGTAATTTTGGCCTGGACCATGGAAAATTTTCCTGTCCTACCACTTGTAGAGGGCAAGGCATATTTTGTCCATTGGCTTGGACCTGCAAAGTGCCACCTGCCAACCTGCTTACACCTCCAGTGTGGTAGAAGTACACAAATTCTGGTACTTTCAGCTTTCTCATGCCATTTATTACGTTGCTTTACTGAACTTGTGCAGAAAGTGTTCCAGAATGCCGCGGTTGGGGTGAGAGGAATCAGACTCGAGCACTCATAGAGTTAGGGGTCTAATTCAACTTTATTGTTATAGCACATCATTTTTATACTCTTCTTCTTGTATTGCTATAGCTACTTGTCCTTAGCTGATAGGCTAACAGTTGGGGTGTCTCAAAGTTCATTGGATGATCTTTTTGAGGTTCCTTTTGGCAGCAGACTGTAACTTCATTGTTCTTTGTTCTGGTTGTCCTTCCTTTAGCTATGATTTCAATGTTTCAAAGCAAATCAATGTTTCTTCATTGTATCAGCCTATTTCACATCCTGTGATCACAGCAATATCTCTTCATTGTATTATTTCACATCCTGAAATACACAGCAATGTCTCTTCATTGTATCAACCTATTTCACATCCTGTGATGCACAACTGCACACCAGCACGTCTCCTGATTCTGCTGCACGCCTGCACGTCCTTCTATAGGTTACTAAAGGTCTTACCAAAATGCACTAAAGGTTACTGAAGTTTACTTAAGTTCTATCAGGCTATTAATAATACCTTGTTAAACACATTATATTAATTGATAATCATGATTTGCTAAAGCAAATACCCCAGCATTTCCCCCTTTCTTTTAAAAAGACTCTCTACTTGTCGCATAAAGCAAGTATAGGCTATCCGTACAACAAATACAACTAATAAAAGCAAAAGCAAAAAGCGTAAAATTTCCTGAACCAGAGGTCCAAGCCAATTGCCCCAAGAACCAAACAAATTACGGAACCAATCATCAAACAGGTTTGTTATGATGACATAGGGGTCGCGAACTTCCTCCATCTTACTACACTTATCCTGTAGGATTAACAACATTATTAGAGACCCAGGGTCGAACCCATTTTGCTGGTAACCATTTATCACGGTCTTCACATTTAACACAAGCATATCCTCGTCCCCACGTCAATAACTGAAAGGGACCATTCCAGATATTCGTAATTGGGTCAAAGATCTGTACTAACACTGTATGATTTGAAAAATCCTCTGAATTGCCAAAAAAATGTTGAAAAATAGGGATAAATGTGTTTTCTCCCTCTCCCCTTGGGTTAAGCCAATTTAATACATAACAGGCCTTGGCTACACAGCCATGAACTCCCAATTCCCCCTCTTTTTTAAACAGGTTCAGATAATGTTTTAAAGACTGATGAGCACGTTCTATGATACCTTGTCCTCCTGAATTATAGGGGACTCCAGTAACATGTTTTATGCCCCATTGTGTAAAAAATTGCTGACATTTTTGACCTAAATAGGCAGGACCATTGTCTGTTTTTATTTGTTCCGGTTTGCCAAGAACTGCCATAGCAGACAACCAATGTTGTATACAGGCAGGACCCCTTTGAGATGTATGAGCAGTAGCCCATATGGTTTTGGAACAAGTATCAATAGAAACATGAATGTGTCTTAAACGACCAAAAGGTGGAAAATCTGTCACATCAGTTTGCCAAACTTGTCTTGGCTGTATTCCTCGTGGGTTAACTCCTTCCTGTTGGAGTGGCACAAGGCGTGCGCAATCTGGACAAGAGGCCACAATAGCTCTTGCATCATTCTTGCTAATAGAGAACATCTTTTGTAATGCTCTAGCTGATTGATGGTAAAAAGAATGAGAGATAACTGCATCAGGCAAAACATTAACTAGAGCAACTTTAGAGTCAATGTAATCATTTCCCTGAGTTAAATGTCCAGGAAAAGGCATATGACTTCGAATATGTGTTACCCACCACATATGTTGTCGATTATTTACATAATGACTGAGCTGTAGTAATAATTCTTCGATACTAGATGAACTTACATGACCCAAGAAAGCCTGAGGCAACCGCATTAAGAGCCCTACCACATATTTGGAGTCACATACCAGATTAAAAGATGTTAACACAAAATCTTGGAAGACCAATAAGGCGGCTCTCAATTCCAATGCTTGTACAGATCCACAAGAAGTTTGAATTTTTGAATGCCATTTGCCCTCAACTAGGTACGCATACCCATATTTGCCAGTTTTACTGCTGGCATCAGTAAAGATTGTAAGTGCTCCTTCAATGGGTACTTCTTGCAACATAGGTTTTGCCTCTAAGATTAAATTGGTTTTAAACAACGGATGAAGCGGATAGTGATTATCCAAAGGAATACCAAGAGTAGCTGTAGCAAAACTCTCTGACTGCTGCATCCACCATGAGAGAATATTCAAGTTTTTTACTGGTAGAATTATTTTAACAGGGTCAGCTCCCGCAATGATTTGCAACCTTTCTCTGGCTTTTAACAATAATTGTCCAATTACATCAGGTCTTGTCATTACAGTAGATCTTAATGTGTTTGAGTGAAATACCCATTCTATTAATATCATCGGTTTGTTCAATGGTAATTGCACTAAAAGTGCAACAACTTCCCTGATGGAATTGTATATAATAATAACAAAGGGACAATTTAAAATTCTGCGGTCTACTGCTGTGTTTTTGATTTTTTGACTAATTTTTTGTACTGCTGTTAAGGCCTCATTACTAAGTTGTAGTGGGTCTGCCGGATGTTTACCACCCTTTAAAAGATCAAACAAAGGTTGCATCTCAGTATTGGATATACCACAAAGGGTCCGTAACCATTGAATATCTCCCACCAATTTCTGTAAATCATTCACATTCCGGATTTCCGATCTCAACTCAATCTTTTGAGGCACAATTCGAGTTTTTAAAATCTTGTGTCCTAAATAAATCCAAGGACATTGCCTTTGTATCTTTTCTGGTGCAATCTCAAGACCAAATTTCTTTAAACAACTAATAAGATCTCTTTCCACCTCTGGTAAGCATTTCTCAGGGGTGGAAATTAGTAGATCATCCATGTAGTGATATAAGATTATGTTAGGATGTCTCTTTCTCCATGGCTGTAATGCTAGATCAACAAACCACTGGCATATGGTAGGGGAATTCTTCATTCCTTGTGGTAGTACCACCCACTCATACCTCTGGGCAGGACTCTCTCTATTAATAGATGGTACTGTAAAAGCAAATTTCTCAGTGTCCTCTGGATGTAATGGTATAGTGAAAAAACAATCCTTTAGATCTACAATTAATAATTCCCAGTTTTGTGGTAACATAGCAGGAGAAGGTAAGCCAGGTTGTAACGGCCCCATGTCTTTCATGACTGCATTTACTGCCCGTAGATCATGTAACAACCGCCATTTGCCTGATTTTTTGGGAATTGTAAATATTGGAGTGTTCCATGGACTGACAGAAGGTTTGATATGTCCCAATGCTAATTGTTCAGCAACAAGCTGTTGTGCATGCTGCAGCTTCTCTTTAGTTAGGGGCCACTGATCAACCCAAATAGGTGTTGTTGTTAGCCACTCCAATTTTAGGGTTGGGCGAGAGCTGCCATCAGTGACCCCAACTAAAAATGATTGCCAATTTGAACACCCCATTGAGCCAAACAGTCCCTCCCCAGCAAGGCTAAGGGTGCCTGAATAACATATGGTTTTACCCAGGCTTGATTTCCTTCCTCGTCAGTAAAACAAAGGAAATTTGTACTAACTCTAGTTGTTTCTTTACCACCTACTCCTGAAACAGTAGCTCCAGACTCTTCCAACGGCCATTCCTTAGGCCAGGAGGACTGTGGAATCACTGTAACATCTGCTCCTGTATCAAGCATCATTGTTAATACAATTTTTGACTGATCAACATTTTGAATACATACTTTGTGATTGGGACGCTCTCGAGTGATTGTTTGACAAAATGCTAATTGAACCTGATCCGTTGACCCAAAAGCTCCATTGCCTCTAAGCTTTGCCTGCCTTTTTGGTACTTGTGCTTTAAAAGGGATCAATTGGGCAATTATCATTCCCTTGTTTAAGGTTACTGGGGGGTGCAACACTTGCACCATTATGCCAATGGGTCCTGTATAATCTGCATCGATCACTCCTGGACAAACAAAGATTCCCTTTATTGTAGCACTTGAACGTCCCAATAACAAAGCTGAAAGTCCATGGCCTAGTGGTCCCTGCACCGATGATGGGAGTACATGCACATCTGAGTCAGTTATTGTTCTTGATTCTCCCAAGGCCAGATCGACTCCGGCGCTCCCCCAGGTGGCGGCTGATAATTCGTCAAGGCAGCCCCGATCTGGGATGACTGGGGATATTTCTTTGCCGCGTCCCTCATTACGCGGCCCCTCCCGTTTCCCTGGTTAGCTAATGGGGTTCCATCTTTTCGGAACTTGGACCAACAGGCCACGGCCTTATGCCCCTGTTTTCCACATCTCATACATTCCCCATTAAACACTTTTTCTTGTTTAATTTTAATTTGCTGACAATGTTTTTTCAAGTGTCCTGTCTGCCCACAAGCAAAACATCTCGGTTTTGACCCTTTATCTCCTTTCCCCAGCGGGACATGCTGTGCCAAGGCTACAGCCATAGCAGAGGCGTGTATTTTGGCTTTCTGCTCTTCTTCCAGTAAAGGGGCTCTCATACAAACTTCTATGATTTTAGTTAGGGATGACCCAGGAGGGAGAGTGGCCATCAGCTGCTTGCAAGTAGAGTTGGCATTTTGCGTTGCAACTTCTTTGGTTATCAGTGCTTTCGTGTCGGCATCCAAGTCGGGGGCGGATTCAACCGCCTCTCGCACTCGGTCCACAAAGGACATAAACGACTCATTGTTCTCTTGTGTTACTTTCGTGTATGGTGGTGCCGGAGCTCCCATCTTCGGTAGAGCGAAAAAAGCTTTTAATGCTGCCTGTTTTGAGGCATTTCGGACTCTAGGATGACAAGCAGCCTGGACATTAACATCACGATACTGTCCAGTCCCCATGAGCATAGCTAAAGAGGCAGCACGGAGTGGGTCTGTTGGGGGTAAGTTCAAGTTTTCTATTTGTTGTGCTTCTAAAAATTCTTGCCATTTGGCCATCCATAACATAAGTGCTGTGGGTGAAAGTATCAGTTCCATGATAGCTCTTATATCAGAGGGTACCAACTCAGTATATTTAAGAATGGCCCGAAGTTGATTCTGTACCAGTTTATTATTTACACCCCACTGCATTGCAGCCTTCTGCAGTGAATGTACAAAACGCCAGTCTAGGGGTTCCCACGTAGGATTTCCTTGGTGCGTCACAACAGGGGCGATGATGGGTTCAAATGAAAAGTCTCCTTCTATAGTACAATTTTGCGCTATTCCTCTATAACGCTTCATTGGATCAAAGTTAGGATCCCTAGGTACCCATGAATTAGTTCCAAAACTGGCTAAGTATTGCTCATGCCTTTGTTCATCTTGATCAACCTTTTCCTCAACAGCTTTCAAACCTTTTACAATTGCTTCATGAGCTTCTTTATATGCCTTTTTAACATCTGCTCGTTTGGAACCCTTATCTAGCCGTTGCATCTGATTTAACAAGTTTTGCATATTAGCTTGTTGTAGACGCAGCTCCTGTCTCAATGCTCGATAGGGTCTGTTCAGCCCCCAGAATTCATATCTACTTCCATATCATCATCACTATCTGCATCTTTAGGCAGGGAGACATGCTGTGGGTCTGCGTGTGGTTTAATATCAGCAGCGGTGGCAGGAGCATGACTGGTAGGAGCAGAGGGGCTCGGGAGTGGATCGGGCTGCCACGGTGGCAAATCATCATCATTTCCCCAAGCGAGCCTCTCAGCTGTAGTTAATACAGGGCAGACAGCTTCGCCGGGTTGGTAAGCTGGCGGAGCTTCTGAATTCGAACAAGGGCTGCTCCCTTTTGTCTGCTGTCCGCTACAAGAACTAGAAGGCTCTTTGAGGGTTAACTCGTCTGAGTCGGCAGCCACAGGCACACTCTGATCACCTTGGATAGCCGTTCGAACAGCTGCCGCGACCGTAGCTTCTCCATGCACTTGTTCAATTAGCTGCTTGACTACACGATAGGTCTGAGCCATTTGCTTAGCTCCCTTAGTCCCATTCTGCACCGCCTCCCACAGTTCTTTCCCTATGTTCTCCCATGCCGTTTTAGAATATACTTCTTGCGTAGAAGTAAGAAGTCCCCGCCTGCGGGTCCATTCCAGTAGCTCTATAAGAGCTGGTCGCGGTAATTCTACGTCATTCTTTTCCGCTAGGTTCTGAAAGCTTCTAACGATTGCGCTTTCTAATGCTGATGCAGCAATCCCCATCCTGCCGCCCAGACTCACCGGTCTGTCCGTGCGCACGATTTCCGCCTTTCTTCTGGCGCGCGATCTCCGTCGCTATCCGCCTTTCTTCTGGCGCGCGATCTCCGTCGCTATCCGCCTTTCTTCTGGCGCCTTTCTTCTATTTCTCTCGGCAGGCTCCTCACCCAGGCGGTCACTGCTCCATACCCCTATCACGTCGGCGGGGTCACCAGATGCCGCGGTTGGGGCGAGAGGAATCAGACTCGAGCACTCATAGAGTTAGGGGTCTAATTCAAACTTTATTGTTATAGCACATCATTTTTATACTCTTCTTCTTGTATTGCTATAGCTACTTGTCCTTAGCTGATAGGCTAACAGTTGGGGTGTCTCAAAGTTCATTGGATGATCTTTTTTGAGGTTCCTTTTGGCAGCAGACTGTAACTTCATTGTTCTTTGTTCTGGTTGTCCTTCCTTTAGCTATGATTTCAATGTTTCAAAGCAAATCAATGTTTCTTCATTGTATCAGCCTATTTCACATCCTGTGATACACAGCAATATCTCTTCATTGTATCAACCTATTTCACATCCTGAAATACACAGCAATGTCTCTTCATTGTATCAACCTATTTCACATCCTGTGATGCACAACTGCACACCAGCACGTCTCCTGATTCTGCTGCACGCCTGCACGTCCTTCTATAGGTTACTAAAGGTCTTACCAAAATGCACTAAAGGTTACTGAAGTTTACTTAAGTTCTATCAGGCTATTAATAATACCTTGTTAAACACATTATATTAATTGATAATCATGATTTGCTAAAGCAAATACCCCAGCAGCATCCTTACTGCCTATAACTAAGAGTCTTCATGTCCTTATCACCAAAGCCTCCCATGTATCTTTCCTTAACTAATGAAGTGTCCTTCAACACCAGTGAAACCCAGTGATTATGGTTCAGAACTAACTGATGTTCTAACTTGCTATCATAAGAAGAAAAGGAATTCAAAATTTCAAACAAAGTACAAGCTCAAAGGACCATCAGACACCCTCGAGACCACATCTCCTAGCTGGAAGACCCTAGACCAGAATAAACTCCTCATCCTCTGAACATGCTTAGTGAATTTAAGAGAAGCAGGACCTTTAATATGAAGCATGTAAGAAACAATCTAATGGACGATTAAGTAGGTGTTGCTATGAAGTGCTGCTTCTACATTTCACTGTATAAATGTCCACTGGATTTCAGCTGGTGTGCTAGATGTGTGGGACTTGCCTTAACACCTGAACTTGTGTGACTTTGTAATACACTAATGCCTGCTCATTAATGTGAAACTCAGTGTTAAGGTGTTTGATTTCTGATTTTGGTGATAGCATCATGAGCTCACAAAAAAACCCCACACTTTTATTCACACTGGAAAAAAGAATCATGGATGCAAGTATAAAATTATAATAACTGAATGGATGTCCGAGAAGTCCCAACTTTTTAGAATGATTTTCTAGAAATATGAAAAGTATTAGGAAAAACATGACTTCTGTACGTGAGAGTACTTTGTCTGGTTAGCTTCATTATTTATTATTTCCAACTGGGTGCTCTCTTTCCTTTGAGACTTTGAATACAAAATCATACAAAGTAGAAGAAGCCTCCAGAGGTCTCAAGTCAAACCTTCTGCGTGAAGCAGGTCCAGCTGGAGCAGGTTGGTCAGGATCCAGTTGGGGTTTTATTGTTCATCATTTGGACTATTCATTTTGAGTATTAATTTGATACAGCAAAGCTTTAAAGAAAATGTCTTAAAATAGGTCCATACGATTATAAAACCAGAGTGTTGGCAGCAGACCTAAATGGTCCATCCAATACCTACATCAGCTGGAACGTTTTAAAATAAGTAAGCAGTTGTCTAGACTTCCAGTCTCCCTTGCTCATTTTGACTCAATAATCTTTACAAAATTCTACTCTCAGGGGATTTTCAAGAACAGGAAGTTACATTATTACAGCATGGAGAGAAACACTGATTTTTCCTTTTACAGTAAAGTAAATTTATTACAAAAGTATTATCTTTCCATGTTTTATAAGAGTATAGAAAAACAGATGAAATAGTTGAATGTACTTATGTCTCACCCCAGAAGAGTATCTTGAAAAAGAGAGCACAGACTGTGGATCCAACATTTCATAAGGGGTATAGTACAAATGTTATTTAAAGCCCCAGCCAGGAATTCTGCTTTAAAATTGGCGAGTTTTTTCACTCTTTTTCCCCGCCTTGAGATTATTTCTTAAGGCAGAGTCTATTTAAACGGATACTATATTTTCAAGTGTTCTGGCTGAAATCCTTGCCCTATTCAAGTAAATGCCCAAACTCTCCTCACTTAACAGAGGCAAGATAGCAGCACATATGCTCATTTCTTTAGAGCACTTCAAGAATTTTCAGCCTGTTCCCACCTGCCTCATGAATCTACCATTATTTACAACAAGTAACCCTTTGTTCCACATCTTATAAGCCTCTATGGCCACATTCAGAAGTCTTCTGCAGATTTTTAACATATTGGTTGGCAACCCAGGAAAGTAAGGTTCAGGCAGGCACGCTGTCAGTTCCTTTGCTTGTCTAACCGTCTTTTAGACATTTTATGTTTTTTAATTCCAGAGGACACTGATGGAAACTGGAGATCTCACAGATCTCCATCCATTATTCCATCCATTCACGGTAATGGCCCTGGGATGGAGATGCCCAGTTCAGTGCTACTTCCATGTGAGCTCAAAAGCTAGTGATTCTGTTAATGAGGCTTGCCAACAGCATGCACTTGCCCCAAAATTTGCATGGCGTGCTCTAAGGTTGCGGAAGAAGGTGGGAAGAAAAGTTTGGACTTGTTGCTTGGAACAGGGTATTCGGGGAAGATGGCAATACAGCCAGCATCTATAAATCACAGCCTCCGGGGCAATTCGCTGTAATACTACTGGCGTCAAAACTTCACTATGAGCTGTTTCCGGCTAGCTTCCTCCTCGTCCGAAGCCCCCACATCTTAGCCCTGCCTCCACCGGGGCGGGGCGCCGGCTCTTGGCCCCGCTGGGCTGCCGTCGTGGGGTGGGGCCGCGGAGGCAGCCATGGCGGCGGCCGTAGTTCCGGAGAGTGACAGGTACGCGCTGCTGCGGCGACAGCTCCGCTCCTGCTCTTGTCCCGCGCCCGCCACGGCACAGCACAACAGACAAGGGCAGGGCGGGTGGGGTCAGATGGGGCTGGGTCTCGGCCTCGGCGCGGTGTGGTCTGTGATCCTCTGACTATTGCCTTTCCTTCCGCGCAGCATCCGCAGAGCCGTGTTGCTGCTTAACGCCGTGGACTCGGCCCGGTTCCCGCGGCTTCTTTCCCGCCTTCTGCAGAAACTGCACCTGAAGGTTAGCGAGGCGGGTGGGGCAAGTGCGCCGAGGTGGAAGCGGGGACTCTGCCTGCGCCAGGGGGTCGTTGGGCTGCAGTGGGCTGACGCGAGGCCCAGCCGGGTCTTGCCGGTGTGCTGGTTGCTCTGCTCCAAGCGAAGTCGCGGAGTACCGGCGTGCCAGAAGTACAGCGGCCTGCCGAGTCTGCGCCTCTTGCCATGCTCTGCTTTCTGCCGCGTCCCGGCGTGGGATGTTAGTGACCGGAGCCGAGCAACGAGGAGGCGCTATGCTCCTTTGCCCGAGTGTTACGAAGCCGTCTGTTGGGGACAGATGCGATACTCTTGTTTTGTTAAGGAATTGTTATTTTTTTTTTTATTAAGTGCTCTATTCATCAGTAATTGCTCAAAATTATTTCGGGTAGATAAAATAAGAAAGAATAATGAGTGGCAGAAGGTGGATGATACGAGAGCTAGTGACGCTGTTACAGGCTCCTTCCATCGCTTCCAGGTGCTGGAGGTTCTGAGAGCCCTCTCAGGGGAGATGCAAATTCTTTGGCGTCATTTTGCACAAACTCCTCTCTTGTCCTTGCAAGAGGAAAACTAAATGTATATATATTTATTATATTTTTTTTTCTGTTTTCATCAATACATCCAAGCTGTGTTCATCAAAGCAATCAGTGGAACCGAGATTGAAAATAAACCCCGTAACTTTAAGTGAATATTTTCATCGTCTATACAGACGATGGTCAGTGTGTTTGTTTATGGTGGGCTTTTTTTGTTTGGTTTTCTGTTTGGCCAGTTGTTGTGGGTTTTTGTTGTTGTTGTTGTTGTTTTTAATTGCTGAATAAATGGTCTAACAGCTGTGTACAGGGAGACATTAGGTTGTGGTTGGACTGGATCTTAAGATCTTTTCCAACCAGGCAATTCTGTGATTCTATGAAATGTAAAAACAAAGAAATAAATTCAGTAATAAGTTTCATGGCACAAGTGTCAAAAAGTCCAGTGGAGATTAAATCTGTCTTTGACACCAAATAGTGAAGGGGAGATTGTAAGATTAATGCTAAACCAGAAATTGTTTTGTTGTTTGTCTTTCAGTGTCAGATTTTATCTATTCCCTTAGTCTATATTAAAAAAAAAATAAATATACGAACTAAAGGTTAAAATATTATTGGTTAGAAGGAGCACAGAAAATACAGATGTTTTAAAGATCATAATTCTGGGACTGTAAGGATTATTTTGATTATTTCATTCTATTGCTGATGGTTTTTTCCTTTCAAAACTTGTAGCTTGCAATGCTGCTAGTATTTCCTTAGTTGTGTTTTGTGGCTGTTAGCTCACTGATAACAGGAAAGTGTCACTAATCTTTTTGTTTTTGTTTGTGGTTTTGTTTGGTTGCTTGCTTGGTTTCCCCACTATCCAGTAATAGTATAATAGGTATAGTATAATTAACCAAAGTGGTCTTTTTAATTTAGCCCACTCAAGTAATCTCTTGATTAGCTGGACCTTCCAAAGCGTCTAGCTCTAAGGCATGTTTAACTGCTGGGCACTTTAAATACGTTGTCTTGCCTTAGCAAAGTGGACACTTGGATCTCTGCATTTCCTTCTGACAGACAATGATTGAAATAATGTTTCCATTTTGATACTCTGGTTACAGACATTGTGATCATTGAAGTTTTTGTGTGATTGCCTCATTTTCTTTCTTCTGACAGCCAAATTGCCTTTTTTTTTTTTTTTTAATGTAGCTTTGCAGTGTGGGATTACTCAGTGCTCTAAATGTGGTGTTTTGATGTCTGTAGCCTAGATTTGATAGCAATTACTTTTAAAAAGATGGCAATATCTGCATTTAAATTACTGTTTAATTTGCTCTAGTAGAATAAATGTAACTGCTATGTTTTAAAAGCAAAGCACATTCTCATTCATCTTCTGTAATATGGTAGGCTGTAGATTCAAATCTGACTTCGAAAATAAACACGCATTAGACCTTTATTTCTGTTGTGACAGCATGGGTGGTTTTCAGGAGAGTGTTCAAAGTGGTAGAAGCATATGTAATGAACTTCACTAGATTATTCCCTTCTCTGGTTTTGGTATCTGATTCAAGGAATGCGCTTTGTCCTTTTCATCCTTTTGTTTCAACAACATTTTTGGAGATGATCTGACAGTTGAAAGAAAAATGTTTCTTTAATATCTCTTAGGTGCAAAGAGAAGGCATTTTCTTGTGATGTATTTCAAGCAATGCTGATAATTTCTCATGTGATACTGTTGGCTTTAAATTTTGGTTTTCAGTGAGAGGAATTGCCTTCTGTTTTTTTCTGTTGGAAAGGAGCTTTGCTTTGTTCTTTCTATTCAGAGACAATTGAATAGACTCTATGTTTATAAAAATGGAGAGAAAGTTTGGTTTTTGACAAGTATGTTTGTGACTGCTAAATGGAGTGTCAGGACTAACCATTTCTGTGCTTCAGGCTGAAAGCAGCTTCAGTGAAGAGGAGGAAGAAAAACTTCAAATAGCTTTTTCATTGGAAAAGCAGGATCTTCATCTCATTCTTGAAACTATATCATTCATCTTGGAACAGGTACCTTTTGTTTATCAATATGAATTGCTAAATATGGTGGTTTCTTAAATACAATTGTAAATCCCCAAAATGTAAAAATCAAGTTAAAAAGGCATTACTTAACATATCTGCAGTATATTGTGTCTTTTCGGGGCATGGTTTTACTGCTTTTGTTTGTTTGCCTTTGTGATTTGGATTAGACTCACTTAGTTTCTTGACTGAGTTTCTGGCTAATCCTAATATAGATGTGGAAGAGGGCTCTGCATGATTATGAGAGAAGTGTGATAATAGTCTTCACTCATTCATTGTAAGCAAGCCACACATACTTTTTGTTTTAATTTCTGTAGTGAAAATATTGAATGGTGTTACTGATCACTGCTTAAGGTAAGTTAAGTATCAGTTATGGAGAATTTTCATGCACCCATCCAGTCTACTTGGGTGAGCAGGCACGTGTGATATGGCTCTAATATCTGAAGACCTTGTAAACAAAGGAGGTTTTCTAGTTCTGCAGTCTATTTCTACTCAGGTTGGGAAGCCAGTGTATTACTTATTAAATATTGTAACATTCTTAGAAAGTATCACAGCTGTGATGTCATCAGTCCTCTTCCTGCAAGTACAGTAAGTATGGTCAGTGCAGAGGGCGTGCACACTGATGGTTTGTTGTGGGATTTGAATCTTCTCTGTTCCTATGTATCAGTTTGTAATTAGTATCAGTTTGTAATTAGTTCCAGCAGTTAACACATTACACAGCATTAGAAAGAAAACAAATGAACAAACAGTTCTCCCCTTGGCTCCAAAAAATCTAAATGAAACCTGAGGTCACATTCAGTCTGGAATTTCGTCTCAACCAAACACAAACCAACCTGTTTTATTGACTGCTCCTAATTTCACCAGACTGCTGAATTATCATTTATATGATTATATGATAATTATAATGTATATGATAATTATTGGATATTAATGGACAAGAAGAAGGTTTAATCTCCTTTATATCTGACTTATTTTGCATTAAAAAAGGGGAAAAAAAGAGAAAGGAAATAATGTTAATATCTGCCTAAAGAGGAATCCTAGAGGGAATGCATGGTGTATGAGAACTCTGTGTTTTTGCTGATAGCTGTGTTTTTCAGAGTAACTGCTGCTTCTGTCAGAGCACAACTTTTTTAACAGCCCTTTGCTCTATGTACACATTATAGATAATAAGACTGCTTCATGGTCTTTGCTGTATATGTTGTTTCTTTTCTTTTTTTCTTCCCTGTCCTGATGCTGATGGAGTTCTGTTTTGTCAGTGGAGACCAGCGTAATATATGGATCGTTTATCACAAAAAACAATGCTCATAGGGAGGCTATAACTCACTCACCTTGTTTTTGTCAAACTGTTCTTGTCTTTTTAGAATATTATATCCTAGCTCAAGCTTGCTTGAGCAGCATGAATTTGTAGAAGTTGTTCTCTTCATGGTCACAACTGATTTCAAATATCCTTTTTTTTTTTCTGTGATAGCTGTTGTGGCATTATCTACAGTGGAAACACATGCAGGTGTAGCTTGTATATGTGCTGTTGGTTTTGTTGTTGTGGGGTTTTTTTTGTAGTTTGTCTAGAGTCATTTATAATACTGCATTGTGAGGTACAATTTACAGAGAAGTGTGACTGTCTTCACCACCAGAGAGCAAAGAAGAACAGGATGCTTACACTTCCACAGCTGGTAGTAAAACTCTTGTGCGAACGTGGTGGCTATCTGTGGTGGAATATATTTGCCAGAAGTGGTCGAGCAGTACTCAACAACAGTGCTTACTTTTCCTTTTAACAGGCAGTCTACCATAATTTGAAGCCTGCTTCATTGCAACAACAGCTGCAAAGCATTCACCTGGATCAAGATAAAGCTGAAGCGTTTGCCAGTGCATGGGCGGCTGCAGGTCAAGATACGATTGAAAAGTTCAGGCAGAGGATTTTGACCCCTCAGAAGGTAATGATTTTTTTCTGAGAGAGAAGAAAGCTGTGTATGTTTGTTTTAAAGAAAGGAGTTTAAACTAATACATGGAGCTTATGACAAACCAAAGTACTGGAGAATAAAGTGTCCTTACTAGGTAGTAGGTAAACATGACCTGGCCTGTGGAGTTCCACTCTCTCAGATAGTGCATGTTAGCTGAGCTGCTGTAATGGTTGAAAGTTTGCTATATGTGCACTGTTCACAATATAAAGTAATACAACCTACATACCATTTGGAGGTGTTTGTGAACATGCTGGACAATATGGCAAGGGTAAAATGCTCCTGAACACCTGTAGTGGTTTAGCTCTTTAGCCTGTTGGGTTTTAGTACTTAACGTATATCTGAGCTTCTGCTCAGATTTGGTTTTGTAAGGTGGTTGGATGGTGCATTTTGTGAGATACTCACTATGTTTTTGAAGTAGTTTTCTATGATGGCATAAAAATATTTTAACTTTTTGTCAGTTAAAACTGTTCCATGCTGTAGAAGTCTCATTGTGCCTTTAGGCATAAGCGTCTGCATGCATGAGAGGGTATAATGACATCCTTCCGTGGATTCATAATGAGCTTTAAACTGTCTTAGAAGATGTATACTGAGCACATCAGTACCAGCCAGGATCTGACAGTTCATAGAACTGTGGAACACTGGTCAGGTGATTGGATCATTGCATAAAATGCCTGGGAAGACCATATAACTACATTTCAACGTCTGAAGGGGACCTATGGGAAACCTGGGGAAGGACTGTTTAAAAAGTGATAGGACGAGGGGCAATGGTTTTAAACTGGAGCAGGGTAGTTTTAGGTTGGACATGAGGAAGAAGTTCTTTACAGTGAGAGTGGTAAACCAGTGGAACAGGTTGCCCAGGGATGTGGTGGAAGCCCTGTCCCTGGTGATGTTCAAGATCAGGCCTAATGTCTCCCTGGGCAGCCTGATTTGTTTGGTGTCCCTGCTGACTGCAGGAACTTTGGACAAGATGGCCTTTGAGGGTCCCTTCCAACCCAATGCATTCTGTGATTCTATGAATTATTCTTACTCTATTTTTATTTCTGGTATACATCTTGTTAGGATGAGATTCAATTTATTACTTTATGATTTAAAAATGCATGTAGAAAATAATATAAGGTAGCCACATATAAGGTAGCCATTATACACTGACAGAATTAGACAAACATGTTTTGCATTAGCAGCTTGACACCTAAATAAACCTAGAATTTGTTTAAGATGTATACTTTGAGAAGACAAGGTTTGTCTTTGGAGATATTCAGAATTACATCATAAATGATTTTTCCAAAGTTCAGACTTGATCCTTTTGTAAAACCAGGTAATTTTAAACAGTATTTGTAGAATATTCCTGTGCAAAATCAGAGTAACTTATACATGTAAACAAGTAAATGGCTGATAAGGTAACTATGCAGAAAATCATTTGAGTTGAAAAGACATTTAGAGCTTCTGTCTTTTTTTGAGATAATATTTACCAATACCAAGCATACAAGTCTCAAAGTTTAAAAGCTCAGTGATAACAGTGAGTATGTAGGCAAGTATGACTATCCATTGAAGAAGGTGAGGAATTTGGAAACCAGGTGAAATCATGCAAGATTGTGGGGCTGACTTTTCAGAATACCACATATGCATGTAAAATGGAAAGCAGATCTGAAGATAGCCTCTACAAAACATCTATCTGAGAATTTTCTTCAGACAGATAATCTGCTAATATATATTTTACTGCTGGGTCTCCAGCGTATAACAAACTGAAAAATACATTTGGTCCTCTTTTATTTGCAGCTTGTATTATACATGCCTTTAGTCCTTCTGTGACATAGCTTGGAGATGACATTGTTCTGGTTTTAGTCTGCATTTTCCTGAGCCCTGCAACAGTGCTCTTGGTGTATGTTAGAGTTTTGGAAACTTTTTGTTACTTTGCCGCCATCTAGCATAATGGAGTAACATTTTGCTGTATAGTACATCCTATATAAAGCCATTTTAAACTGTTGCTTCAGATTAAGCTTGTAGAAAAGCAACTGCCAAAACTACATACTGCAATTGATGTTGTTTGCCTGGACCTGAGCAAAGCCTTTGACACTGTCCCATACCACATCCTGGTCTCCAAATTGGTGACACATGGGTTTGATGGATGGACCACTCGATAGATAAGGAACTGGCTTGATGGCTGCACCCAAAGAGTGGCTGTCAATGGGTCCATGTCCCAGTGGAGGCCAGTGACAAGCGGAGTCCTTCAGGGATCAGTCCTGGGACCAGGCTTGTTCGACATCTTAGTTGGTGACATGGACAGTGGCATCGAGTGCACCCTCAGCAAGTTTGCTGATGACACCAAGCTGTGTGGTGCAGCAGACACGCTGGAGGGAAGGGATGCCATCCAGAGGGACCTTGACAGGCTGGAGAGGTGGGCACAAGCCAACCTCATGAGCTTCAACAAGACCAAGTGCTGGGTCCTGCATCTGGGTCGAGGCAATCCCAGGCACAAATCCAGGCTGGGCAGGGACTGGCTGGAGAGCAGCCCTGAGGAGAGAGACTTGGGGGTGCTGGTGGATGAGAAGCTCAACATGAGCTCTCAATGTGCACTTGCAGCCCAGAAAGCCAATCAGATCCTGGGCTGCATCAGGAGAAGTGTGACCAGCAGGTCAAGGGAGGTGCTTCTTCCCCTCTACTCAGCTCTGGTCAGACCCCACCTGGAGTACTGTGTCCAGTTCTAGAGCCCCTGTTACAAGAGGGATCTGGAGGTGCTGGAAGGTGTCCAGAGAAGGGCCACGAGGATGATCAGAGGGCTGGAGCACCTCTCCCATGAGGACAGACTGCAAGAGTTTGTGCTGTTCAGTCTGGAGAAGAGAAGGCTCTGAGGTGACCTCATTGTGGCCTTCCAGTATCTGAAGGGGGCCTACAGGAAGGCTGGGGAGGGACTTCTCAGGCTATCAGGTAGTGATAGGACTAGAGGGAATGGAATGAAGCTGGAGGTGGGGAGATTCAGGCTAGATGTGAGGAGGAAGTTCTTCCCCATGAGAGTGGTGAAGCCATGGAATGGGTTATCCAGGGAGGTGGTTGGGGCCCCATCCCTGGAGGTGTTTAAGACCAGGCTGGATGAGGCTCTGGCCAGCCTGATCTAGTGTGGGGTGTCCCTGCCCATAGCAGGGGGCTTGGAACTAGATGATCCTTGTGGTCCCTTCCAACCCTGACTGATACTATGATACTATGAACTGGGTTTTAGCATGAAAGCTGGTTAAAACACATGTGTGTGTTTGTGCATAAAGCATCGTTTCATCCCCTTTCTTTTCTTAGCCTACACGGTAGGTTGTCAGTTTAAGTGTGAGTGTAGACACAGAAGTGTAATTTGAGTTTGAACTAGAGTTTACTTTCTCAGTTCACTCTAAACTTCTTAATTCCATAAAGTTTAGCAATGAGTAAAAAACCCCTGACATTCTAGAGAACTTCTCTTCAACGCAAAGCCTCAATTCACAGAACTAAGTAAAGCATTTATTTTGCTAACAAGGCACATAGAGGTAAAATATTTTTTTAATGCCATGGGATAATGGAAGAACTCACCATCTCTTTATCTTATAAATCTCTTTGTAATGTCTTAGGAGTGCAGTAGATGACAGCGTGCTCCCATCGTTATTTCCTTCTGTATTCTCTAAGTAATAGTTTATCAGCACGTATTTGCTGTATTATCTTTCCACACCTTGAGCTGTGGTGGTCAAAATACTTCATTATTTGTGATTTATTGTTATAGTTGCCAAGTTGCTGTAAACTTTGATCAGCATTTTGAATTCAAGTTAAAAGAAGGCAGATTTCTGAAAAATGCTTAGACCAGAGTGATAGCTTTTTAGATGAGATTTACAATTTAGTTGTTTTAGATTGATTTAGAGATTATACTAACTTTGCATCATGTATCTACAGGAGTAACATTTAAAACAATTGACTCTATCAATGTACCCTCAGTATAGGTACTTCTTTACATTACTGTGTAAGTTAATGCTTTGCAGTGTTCACTTCTCTCACAAAAGCAATATTAGGTTCGTAAAAATAACATGGCCATTCTGTTGTCATAATTGTCAGCAACATCATCACAGAATGGTTTGAGGTGGGAAGGGACATCTCAAAGACATCTGGTCCTCCCTGCTCAAGCAGGGCCATCCAGAGTCAGAATCTTAGGACTTTGTCTAAATGGTGTTTGGACATCTTGAAAGAAGTTCACCCACCTTTCTGGGCAATCCGGTGTCAGTGCTTGGTCACCCTCAGGTGTTTTCCTGTGTTCAGGCAGAGCCTCCTGTGTTTCAGTTTATGCCCACTGACTGGTCTTGTCACTGGACACCACTGGGAAGAGCTTGGTGCTGTCCTCCTTACACCCTTCTTTCAGGTGTTTGTGTACATTGAGATTCTCCTGAACTTTCTCCAGGCTGAGCAGTCCCAGCTCTCCCAACCTTTCCTCATATGTGAGGTACTCCGGTCCAGTTGCTATCTTTGTGAAATTTGCTATTCTCTCTCCATCAGCTCAGTATCTTTGCTCTGTTGGGGAGTCCAGCACTACACCAAACATTCCAGGTGTGTCCTCACCAGTGCAGAGTAAGAGGGGAGGGATCACCTCCATCAATTTGCTGGCAATATTTGTAATTCTTGCCAAGGATAATGTTAGCCTTCTTTGCTAAAAGGACACATTTCTGGCTCTCATTCACCTTGTGGTCATTCATGTCTCAACGTCCTTTTACACAAAACAGTTTTCTAGCTGGGTGGCCTCCAGCATGTACTGATGCCTGGGGTTGTTATTCCCCACATGTGGGACTTTGTGCTTAACCTTGTTGAAGTTCATGAGATTTTTGTCAGTCTGTTGAGGTCCTTTGGTGTGGCAGCACAAATGCCTGGTGTAGTCACTTTTCCAAGTTCTGTTTCATCTGCAAACGTGCTGGGGGTAAACTTTTCCTCATCACCCAGGTAATTAATGAAAATATTGAATAGAACTAGACTCAATATTTGCTTTTGGGGTACACTGCTAATTACTGGCTGCCAACTAGACTTTGTTGCTTTAGTGGCAACCCTCTGGTCCAGGTCATTTGACCCATTTTCAATTCACCTCTTTATATACTTTTTAATGGCTTTATAATAAGGGTCTACCTCAGGTGTCTGGACTAGGACTAACACTATTGCCTTCATCAATGACATAGTGGAAGTGAGTACACCCTCAAGTTTGTGGATGGCACCAGGCTTGTTGGTCTGGTTGATTTGCTAGAAGGAAGGGATGCCATCAAGAGGGACCTTGATGGACTCGGGGAGTGCGGGGAGTGGACCCATGTGAGCCACGTGATGTTGATCAAGGCCAAGTGTGAAGTCCTTCTCCTTCTTGGGGTAATCCCTAGTGCCAATGCAGACTTTGGAATACAAGGATTTAGAGCAGTACTGCAGAGAAGAGCTTGAAGATTCTGGTGGACAAAAATTGGTCTGGCAATGTGCACTTTTGGGACAGAAAGCCAGTTGTATCCTGGGTTGTATAAAAAGCATGGGTAGCAGGTCAAGGGAAGTGATTCATCTCTTCTGCTCTGCACTGGTAGGAGTAAATTCACAGATGACGCCAAATTAGGTGGGAGTGTTGATCTTCATGAGGGTAGGGAGTCTCTAGAGAGGGACTTGAATACA
Source organism: Picus viridis (assembly GCA_033816785.1). Taxonomy (NCBI): domain Eukaryota; kingdom Metazoa; phylum Chordata; class Aves; order Piciformes; family Picidae; genus Picus; species Picus viridis. The sequence goes on from CM066606.1 coordinate 12,471,299, forward strand.
TTGGATTGATGTGCCAACATTAATGGGATGAGTTTTAACAAGGCCACAGGCCAGGTCCTGCACTGGGGTCACAACAACCCCGAGCAATGCTACAGGCTTGGGGAAGTGTGGCTGGAAAGCTGTCTAGCAGAAGGGAACCTGGGGGTTCTAATCGACAGGCAACTGACTATGAGCAAGCAGGGTGCCCAGGTGGCCAAGAAAGCCAATGGCATCCTGGCTTGTATTAGATATGCTGTGTCCAGCAGGAATAGGGAGGTGGTTGTCCCCTTGTACTCAGCTCTTGTATTGTGTTCAGTTTTGGGCATCTTGGTACAAGAGATGTGGAGTGCAGAGGAGGGCAACAAAGCTGGTGAAGGGCCTGGAGATTACATCTAAGCAACTTAAAGAGCTGGGGCTGTTTAATTTGAAAAAGAGGGGGCTGAGGGGAGACCTCATTGCTCTCTACAGCTACCTGAAAGGACATTGTGGAGGGGCTGGTGCTGGTCTTTTCTCCCAGGTAATTAGTGACAGAACAAGCAGGAATGACCTCAAGCTGCGGTTGGGTAGGTTTGGGCTGGACATTAGGAGAACCGTTTTTTTCATGGAAAGAGTGGTCAGGCATTGGAATGTGCTGCCCAGGAAGGTGGTTGAGTCATCAGCCCGGGATGTGTTTAAAGGTGGTTTGGGCATGGTGCCTGGGGATATGGTTTAGGGGTGAACCTTGTAGAGTAGGGTTATTGGTTGGACTTGGTGATCCTGAGGGTCTTTTCCAACCTGAACATTTCTGTGGTTCTGTGACTCCACCTGAAGAACTGCATCCAGCTCTGGAGTCCTTAGCACATGACATGAACCTGTTGGAGCAGTTACAGAAAAAAGCTGTAAAAATGGTGCAAGAGCTGGAACACCTCCCCTGTGAAGAAAGTCTGAGACTCAACTTAGGGTTGTTTAGTGTGGAGAAGAGAAGACTCTGGGAAGAACATTACTGTGGTCTTTAATACTTAAAGGAAGCTCTGAAAAAAGATGGTGAAAGGCTTTATAATGGTGCCTGTAGTGTCAGGAAACTAACTGGCCACGTTTTTAAACTGAAGGAGAATGGGTTTCAGTCTGATATGAAGAATACTTTATGCAGTGAGGACACTGGAACAAGTTGCCTGGAGAAACTATGGATGCCTCATCCCTGCAAGTGCTAAAAGTCAGACTGGACGGAGCTTTGAACAGTGTCATCTAGTGAAAGATGTCCCTGCCCATGGTAGGAGAATTGGACTAGGTTCTGTTCTAAGCCAAACTATTATACGATGCTATGACTTCAGATTTATTTTTTTTTTATACTCTTTTAAAAATATTCATCTGGGCTTTCTGGTTGTCACTGCATATTTATTGAGTGCTTGTACTGACCTGCTGTTCAGGTGGTGTGCAGGACTTCATATTAATTCAGAGTATGTGTGACCATACTTCTATGTGTGAATTTGCAGTGTAACTAAGAAGGATCCAGTTGGAATTTTATTTTTATTTCAAAGTGTTTTACTGAAATACAAGTGGCAAAACAATTCTGAGTCTTTCCTGGCATCTGGTACTTAGAAGTTGTGTATTTTTGAAGTTCTGAAATGCTGCCACAAAGTCTACTTTCTGTGGAGTACACAAGAGGGACCAGACAATAATCTTTAATTTCTGTTGTCATTTTCCTTCTTTTATTTAGAGGTATGATTTCCACATTGTGCAAACACTTTGGGCAAATTGACTGAAGAACTGAGGATTGATTGACTTGTGGCCAAAATTGCAGGGTTGCTGACTGTCTAGGGTCATTATTTTGTAACATTACTAATTAATTTGGCACATTTTTGCGAGAGTAGGCCACTGCATCCTTTGGCTTGCAGCAGTGCTCTGATTTGGACTCCAGACCAGTAGCTATTCTGAGAATGAATTTTTTTACAGACATTTCACTTGTATTGACATGTGATTTCTTGTAAACCATATTTTTTTCTTGGCTTACAAACTACGACGTGATGAAAACTAGTATTCTGGGTTCAGGGTCTGTATTTTCTTTGCAGGAGATGTAGGTGGTGGTGTGCTGGCTGATAGATTCATTAGGGTGTCAAGCCAAATTGTGTTTCTTAGCACCACAGAACAAGTACTTCCCAGAATACCCAGTAGGTGAAGTTTTCTGTGGCGTATAGAACTCTACTTGTAATTGTTAGGGAGTAAAATGGTTTTTTTTTTGGTTGTTTTTTTTTTTTTTTAATATAGGTCTTTGAATTTTTTTTTTTTGGTGTGGATTTTCACTGCCTTGAGAAATTAGTAAAAAAAAATACAATTAAACTAAAGCTGTGCTGTTTAATGGTATTTATTTTCACACTTCATCTTTTCATTTTTCTTCACCGAGCTATAGGCAGTCTTCAGCTGCCCTGGTTTATTGTGTGTATTCTCCTGCTGCTTGAATTGGTTCTTTGAGCCTTTACTCATAGGGCAGCTACTTTATTGTATTATTTCTATTATATAATGCAGTGCTAGTCGATTAGAGTGATGGTATTTGTATCAGCTTTTTTTTTTTTTTACATGTATTCTTAATTTGGCCTCTAGAACGGCAGGCTAGTGGTAATCTGATACCAATCTGATATCTGTCTTGGTATCAAGTCTTTGCTTGGTAAGGTATCAGTTTGGAAATTAGGACATATATTGATTGGATTAAAAAGTAGCTTTTCCTCTCTGTAAAGAGGAGCTAACATGTTAGTAGGGTTTACTCTGAATTCTCATGTCAATTTTGCATCAGGTCTATTGCTTTTCCCCTCATTCCTCTATGTTACTTTCCCTGTATGGGCTTTTTTTTATGGTATTCTGTGTGAATCTTGTTTTAAAGGCAGGTTGAGCTAAGTGCCTCATAGCTTTCTTGTTTTGGAAAGTTATTCAGGGTATCTTTAAAATATGTATAATGAAAAAAAAACCCTAAGAGTCCTGTGTTGCCAAGCAGGAGAAGTTTTTTATAGCCTTCAGACAGGATTACTTAATATAATGATGCGTGGGAATGCAACTAGTGAAATTACGCACCTAAATTCTTGATGGAGCTGTCAATTCTGTATTTTGAGTGGTTGTTTGAAGCCATATGGGAAAAACTCTGAAAGTAGTTTTCTCTCAGAAACTGGCCTTCTTGTTAAGGGGTGTATATTTAATGGGAATATGCTAAATTCTGTCTTCTAAAAGCTGGCAAATCTACAGAAATAGTCTGAAACACATGCATCGTATGGTGGTTGTGACAAAAAAGAAAGAGAACTGATGTGCTCTGTGTGTGTTGTGGTAGAAAGATTCTTTTACCAGGAGAAATGCAAATTAAGGAGGAACACAGCTCAAGTAGGCAATCTTTGTTTCTTGTGACTGTCTGCTGCACTAGTCACAGTAACAGAGGTCATAAAGACTGTGTTGCACCTACAGGCATTGTCACAGTGAATTGTTAACCAACTTGCATTATATGTTCCCATCACAGACAGTAACAGAGAGAATGCAGATGATGAAAGATGCAGTAAAGACAAAGTTTTATACGTACTGAGATTTATATTAATAGCTAGCTACTGCACAACTTCTACCTGCCCAGGTTTGCCAGTAGGGTTTTTTAATTGTGTAAGATTTTTAAGTACTACCTTTAGAGGACTTTTAAATGCATTTCTTCCTGTCCTTCTAACCCTCTTCTGTCTTCTACTGAGACTGGCATAGACTGGAGGAAGATACTTTTCAAAAATGCTTAAAACCAGTTGAAACATTTATGGTGAAAGAGAGCCATGCTTATCTTGTGTAACTTCTTGTGTAATACAAATAATAATTTTTCTTCAGTATATGAAAGAGGTTTTGAAACAGGTCTGGTTGTGATTTCAAGGCTTGAAATGACAGGTAATTTCTGGGATATTTTTTATGGTTAATAAAAACGTGTGCCTTATCTCTAATTAAAATCTGCCTAACTTCATATTCTGCTGTTGGATATTGCTATATATTCTGCTAGATAAAAGAGCCAGTCAGTTATGGCTTTTCCATATAAATGCTCATAGTCTGGTGTGTATTTTTACTGCAGCTCTGTGCCTGCAAATTTCCGAGAGAGAGGCAGAGCACAACCACACTTTTACCTTTTGTACAAAGTGAATCCCTAAATACTAGGGTTTTGGAAACGTGAATGCTATTTCTAATGTTTGTTACACAGTCCCTTTCTATTTGCTCTCTAGCTAGCTGGTTATCAGTTAAAATACATGTAAAGATGAAAACCTGCAGTAACTCCAATTAGGGAAAAGCCTTTTGAAGTTACTGCTTCTTAGTTGTCTTGCTCTACCAATTTCATGTTGTATTATTTCTTTTGTTTCCTCCTATTTGAAGTACCCTGGTACTTCTTGGTGTGTGTCTTTTTTTTTTTAAATTCAAAGATTAAAGATGTGAGGGATTTTGCTTTGAATATTGAATGAAGAAGTCTGAAAAATTATTTTCCTTGGCGTATTTGCTAAGTAAGGTTTGCTGAAGGGAAATAAGGCCTTCTCCTTGCAGACAAAAATGGGAACTCAGAGGAAATTAACCCTCCAGGAGGGAGACAATTTTAGATGAAGAATCTAGTCCATCTTACATACTAACTACTAACCAAAGGAGATTGCTTTGGATGCTCAATTTGTGCAGATTTTTCCTTTTAGAATTAAATGTTTTCTGGTTTTAATACTTTCTTAACATTAAAATCCTTGCTGAGAGGTGACCGAGATACTGGATTTTTGCCTTGCTACTCTTGCTTTTTCTAGCCTTAATTACAAGCTGAAATTCACAGTTTCCAAAGTTAAAACATGTATTGCTCCTAATTTTATTTTGTTTTCCTGCCTCCTAAGTTGCTGATGTCATTAGGGGAAGATGTGAGTTGCACAGCAAACAAAATGCATAGCCTGTGGCTTTCTTCAGTGCCTCTGTATCCCATTATCTTCTGTTAACCACTTTATTTGGTCTTTGACCCAACCTATCTTCTTCAGTCTGTTGATTTTTTTTAAATAATTTTTTTAGGATAGGACATTAAACCCACAAAAATTATTTCTTTGTTTTTAAACTCCCACAATTTTTCCTTTTGGAAATTGTGTTCTCTTGGGTCAGTCTTTCCATAGGATTATGCAAATTTGCTGTCCATCTGCTTGACCCAATACAACCCTTTCCATGCCCTTACGTTACAATTAGCGTTTCTAGTTAGGGACAATCCTAGCATGTGGGACTACTTCAGAGCCTAGGAGATCGTTCTTGGCTACTGGTGAAAAATGTAGTTGCTGCATATGTTTTTGTATTGTTTTCTCTCTTTTACTGATGGTCCTGCAATATCTGTGAAATTAAAGCAAAATCAAATTCAACATTACGTTCTTGTGTTGTGCCTAGCTAGATAAGATCAGTCCAGTGATTCTTAGTTTCTTCCAATTACATGACTAAGATACAATTGCAAAACTATCATTAAGGTTACAAAGTCCAGTCTTAAAATTTGGTAAGAGGCACTGTAGTTGACCATGCAACAAGTGCTTAACTTGGCTGTGCGTATGTGTTATGTCTGTCTTTAATTACAGACTTACATCTTTTGTGAAAGCCACCTTATTGTCCTAGCTTTGTTTTACAGGTGGGTGGATGCACATAGTTACAGACATTGATTGTTACATACCATTTTTGTGATGCCTGCTCTAAGTCTTTGGTTTAATTTGAGGATTTGCCTAGTACTGTCAGCTGCTGCTGATTGTTGTTCACTTTGTGACCCATAGCTCTGGATAAAAATTGGGTCTCTCAGATTTTACATCTGCCATTGAAGAGTGTTTTTCACCAAAACCATGAAATGCCTCAGTAGCCCAGTTATAAAATGAGGGTACTGAATTGAAGTTGAATGTGTTTGTACAGGAAGTGGACAGATTTTGATCAACTGTATACTGTCAGGTTTTTCCAATGCTGTTCAAAATGTAGTTGAGGACTAGTCAGAAATTTTACACAAGTGATGTGAAAATCCACCTGCTTCACTGCAGGCTTCCTTACCCATGGAGCAGTTGTTACATTAAGGCCTACTGAAAGGGAAGTGCAACATCCAGAACTTCCTTCAAAGCTATTCATGCCACTGAAGTCAGTGGCAACAAAGAAAGTAGAAATCTGTGTTTATGCAGTGTTCTCCCCTGCCCCCAGTGCTGGAGCTTCCCAGTTTCCAATTTTCCCAGGAAACTGACGTTTAATCTGGGGCTTATCTTAAAGGAAACACTCTCTTCCTGATTACATAATGTTTCTGTGATGAAGACCCTACCTGTGATGATTGGCAAATTGTGCATATTGCTCATTGTCTTCGTCTTAAAAATAGGCAGCTTTTTTTTCTGTTCCAATATTTGTTTGCTATATTGAGTATACTTCTGGCTTCGTTCTGCTGTTATCTCCTTTGCACTAACATTCTTCACTGAAGCAGACAGGGAGAGTTTTGAAAGAGTTCACAGTCAGACATGTTTTGTCATCCTTTTCTTGGCCTCTTCCCTAAATTATTTTTAACATCACAGCAGGCAAAATTGCGATTTTCGTGTCTAATTTGGAGTTTTGATTCTGCAGTACTGAGTTTTGTGATGAAGAGAAGAACTGGCTTCTTAGGCTGCGAATTTGAGAGAGCAAACTTAATGGTTTGCTCTAGTTTTACACAGATCTAGAGTTAGAATGGTGCTTTGCAACCAGTACTTTTCTTAGCATGCAGTACACCTGTAGGTCTTTCCTACTGTAAGAGGGACACCTGTACTGACAAAACTCAGGGCATTTTGGCTGTTGAAACAGCGAGGCTACTGAATCTATTTGCACGCTTATTTTTGTGCCTTTATGGTGACTGGGACCCTCAGCCAGTGACAGCTGACATGCTATGTGACCACAGGTTAGAAAGCCCATTGGAATTGATCCTCCTCAGAGAAGTGGGTCTGCAGTTGGGGACTCTCCTTTTGAATCTGAATGCTACCCAAGGAAACTTCCTGGACTGGGCAAACCCTTGGAACTGTTTCTGGATATGTCCTTGAGTGAACCCTTGTGCCTTTTGAGTGAATGATCCCCTTTCTGGGAACCCTTAAGTGGGAGATTTTCCCTTTTGTGAGTATGTGCACATTTTGGGTTATCTTTCTACAGATACATACCTGGAACTTAGGAATTCTTGTCAACTTGTGTAGCATTCACTGGGTATTTTTTGGTTGGAATAAATTTCATATTCCCTCCTGATATTTGCTTATTTTGTTTTGTGGGTGTCTCTGTAACACCAATAGGTATAACAGTGATAGCTAATTTACTAAGACTGTCCATATGTGCTGCAATGTCTTCTTTAAATGAAAGACCTTCATTTATGTAAATCTAACTTACTACATCGTGTGTGATTAGATTGTTAAAACATGTGGGGAGAGAACTCCCATACTTTAAAATGTGAATATTCTAGGTTTTTTCTCCAGTGACATGAGGAGTACTTGCTTATCAGTGGGGGAACTATAGGAGTTGTTAATTCAAGAATTAAACTGAATGAAATGATAGCTATACTCCTTTTCCTCCTAGATTATTTGTTTAGTTAAAGATCTGAATTAGAAAAATTCTTACATTATGGATTACTTATTTCCTCAAAATATTTTGTTGGTGTGATATGTACTATTTAAGAGAAAAAATTTGCTGAAGATGTTTTTTGTATCCCATTATCTTTCACTTCACTGTTCATAACAGCTTCAATGAAAGTAATAATGTGGATGTCTTAAATTACATAAACAGCTCTTTCTGATTGTTCCAGGGAATGTTTTCGCCTTAAAAATTGAAGTGTTTCTCTCAAACTAGAGGGAAAAATACTTGAAAAGAGTGAGTTAGTATCTGAGTTAAGAAGACAAAAGTTTTATTTTATTTGTTAAAGTGGGATTTAGTTTTTCTGTCATTGTCATTGGGCGCAGGATAGGTTTCTTCTAAGGTGCATGTGGACAGATACAGAGTTGTACACTTCCCTCATTACTGAAACTAGCCAGATCACACAGTGCATTTTCTCAGTTTGTCAGGCTCCATCTTTAAATTGTATAATAGTTTTTTGCTCACACTGATTCTATTTGAGAGTAAGTTCTTGAACCTTTTATTTTCAGCCATCTTAAATCTTCTTCCTCAATGATGGACTGAAGGCTGAGGTTTAGTGTTAGGTACAAGCTCCTTACACTATTATAACAGAAGTTGAAAGTTTGGAATCTGAAGTTATCAATACTTACTTTAAACCATGAATTAAAATAACCTTTTTAACCCAGTGAGCACTGAAGCATTGAGGAAGGAAACCTGAACTTATTTACGGGAGTAGTTACTGTGTGTAAACTGTTACGGTGCTCTTATATTGGCCATTGGAATGGGCTGACTGGGGAGGTGATGGAATCACCATCGCTGGAGGTATTTAGGAAGAGACTGCATGGGGTGCTTGGTGCCATGCTTTAGTTGATTAGATAGTGTTGGATGGTACGTTGGACTTGATGATCTGAAAGGTCTTTTTCAACCTGCTTAATTCTGTTCTGTTCTGTAGGTACTCTGCATTTGTTAGATGAGGGAAATGTAACTGAAAAACAGTGTCATTACACTTGTGTATTATTTTGTCTGTTTTTCGAAGAAAAAAGTTTATAAAAACAAGCATGTGAAGTTTTTCCTTAGCACATGAAAGGCATAATCTCACGTGCAGTAGCATTTAAGTTGCCACACATACCAGAGAATTTTGGAATGTGTCTTCTCAAAATAAGGATTCAAGTTTTTTATTTTGACCAAATCGATAAGCTGGAAGTATGATAAAATATGAATATGATTTCTTTTTAAAAAAAAAAATATTTTTCCAAGCCAATTTGATCCAGGTTCATTTGCCCAATCAATGACAGGTTAATTACACACAATAAGATGCTAATAAACAGTGGAATAACAGTCTAGGAAAATCAGAACTTGGAATAGAGAGGAGCAAACTGGAAACTTCTTATAAGCGTGAAACAAATAGCAATGCTGCCCCGGGTGGTGGGACAGACCACCCTGGGCTCACAACAGAGCTAACCAATAAGTAAACAATTTATATACCTTAGAAATAACCAGGTAAATTAGTGTAAGTTACTCATGAACCGTCGAGCTGTTAAATACCAAAAACCTTTGCTGAATGAAACGATGCTCTGAGCCCGTACTTGTAATCGAAAGGGCAGGAATAATCCAAAAGGCAGTATCCAAAATTAGAGGAAGTGAGAGAGAGAGAGCACTCTGCTGTGGTGGAGACCTAAACACTATGCTGCTAGGACAAAAGAAGTTAATTGCCCTGAAGGCGGGAGCCCGAATCCCATTAACAAACGGGGTGGGGGGTGGGGAGAGAAGACTAGAGAGGTAAGAGAGAGAAGAACGAACTGTGGGCTCTGAAATCTTCCCCTGTAAATTCCCTTTTTGAGAACTGAACATCCCAATGGCACATTAGCTATTCTAATCCCACCAGTTGGTTCAAAATGTTGTCTGGTGGGAGAAACTGCACACACCTTCACTCACAGCCTCTGACACGTCCAGTTGCCTCTCTGAAATGTGAGGCTCGGGGTCCAGCTTCCACCCCCTCCAGGCAGCTTCAAAGGCGCCTGCCTGTTGGCTTCTCCACCTCAAACCTGGACCCTGCAAATGGGGAGGGAGGAGAAAGGGCAGTGGTCAAACAGGTTTAGCTGTCTTGTTAATGCCTCTTCCAGGACATTATTTGGAAATGGAGCTGATGGCACTGTATACCAGTGGAGCATGAAGCCAATTTTCTGTGACTGTCCTACATTATCTGAAATAGTTTGTAAGTCTTTGGCCTGACAGAAGACTATTTTCTGTGGTACCTGTAAAGAATGAATCATTAAGGAGCTCTTTTTGGCATTCTGTTTCTATTACGCAATTTCTAAAAACATTAAGTCAGTTACACTGCTTCAGCCTGCCCTCAAATTAATCAGACTGCCTGTGAAGGAAAGTAACTATAGATGCACTTAAATTACCCTGAAGTGGCTGTTTGAGTATTGAGTCAAAGTCCAGGAGGCTTGGATGTTTGTTCTCAGCTATGCAAATCTGAACCAGCATTCTGTGCTGTAGGAGGCTGCTGGCAACCAGCAGCAAGCAAGTCCATTTTAATCAAGTCCTTCAGCACCACCACTACCACAGGAGGTATCACTATTGGAAGCGCTCCATTTTGTACCAAGATTTGAAATTTCAAAAGAGGTGTTTAGATTTCTTTTCAGCTGTGATTCAGCTGGAGGCCAATTTGACTGAACTGATACGTGCCGTATGAACCAGCTGAGTAAGGTTTAGCATTGTACCATAATTTCCTTACTGCAGATTCTCCTTCTCAATATTCATAACACATGACCTAGTTATTTTGAAAATTACTGCCTTTTAATTCTGCCTGTGGGCCTCAAGCTCAATTTGCCTTAGAATTCTTATCACTCATATTAGAAGACTTCAATAGGCCCTTAGCAACATTTCAGTAAAGAAAACCTTTTGTTCTTTCAAAAGGTACATATTTGGGGGGGGGGCTTTTATTTTAAAAATAAGTACAAACAGACAAACTAAACCATAACTTGTTGATGACGGGAGAAATACTCAAGTGAAAAACACAGTTGAAAAATTATTATGTGATTGATTTTCAGATATTAAGAAATATAGTGGTAATGTTGCCACCTTTTTTTCCCCTTCCCCCCCAGTTACCTTTTGGCTATACTAAATACTATCAGAGGACTTCACAAATTTCATGTACTTCTTTGCTTGTGCTGTACATTCCTTTCCCATCCAGGGCCTTTTTTCCCCATAAACACAGAAGTACAGAACACTGCTTTGGCAATCTCTGCCCATCAGACTTATCAACAAGTTCAGCCCATAAGTCTTATTTTTCTCACTTTTCAGAGTCTTAAGATAAAACTTTAAGAATTCAAGGTCTTGCTTTCAGCTAAGTGCTGGTCAGTGTCTCTCTCTGTTGAAATGCCATTATCTGTTTGTCTGAGAGCCTAATAACAGATATTGTTTTAGGTATTTAAAAGTCATGGTAGATGTGGTGCTTGGGGACATGGTTTAGTGGTGGTCAGTGCTACGTTAATGATTAGGCTGGATGATCTTGAATGTCTTTTTAACTGAAATGACTCTGTGATATGCTAGGGTCTTTCAAAATCTTTCCTGTAGCCTGTTTATCTGTAACGGCTTCTTAAGACATTTACCCCATAATGCTGATTACAGGTTCACAGGATGTTAGGGGTTGGAAGTGACCTCTGGAAGTCTTTTGAGTCCACCACCCCTGCTGGAACAGGACCATATAATATAGTGTAGGTTGCACAGCAATCCATCCAGATGGGTCTTGAAAGTCTCCACTTGCCTTTATGTGCTGAATCATGTGTGTGTTCTGAAAGTAATAGAATTATTTTCTCATTGACCAAAGGCTGTAAGAGTATGTTTTAGAATCACACAGAAGTGAAGCCCTTGATAATTTGTTTTAGTTCGGAAAAGCTGGTGTTCTCTTGCCAAGAGAATGGAGTGCAAGAATCCAAATTAAATAATCAGATTTTCACAATATGTCAAATTAAGTGATATGTTAAACTGTGAAGTGACTGGCTAGTGTTTAACTGTGTAAATGTCTTAACAGTTATGAAAACCTCAGCCAGGTTTGTGTTATGTGTCCAAGCAATATTTCCATGCTGTAATTCTTGCAGATTCAGTGCTTTGTTTACTGATTGTTACTCCTGCTTTTTTTTGAGGTCAGTACTTACAGCACTTTCTAAGATACAACCAAATCATGGATTAGCCATGGAGGAGAAATAGTGGTTTGCATGTTATTATGGCATCCTGCTTGTGTTCTGTTAAGAAGTAAGCTGTTTATACCAGATCATGCAGTTCCAAAGGCAGTAATACTGATTTTCTATAGTTTCTGTAATGATTTGTTAGATGACCTGAAAGCTTCACCTTCTAGAAGCAGGTAATTTACGTGAAAATTCCAGTTTTACATTTGAAACTCAAACAAAATTCCAGTCTTTATAGATGTAGAGACAGAGAGAAGACGTGATCTCATTATATCACTCAAGTCCAAAGTGAAAAAATACCCCTTTTCTAATTTCTGGTACTAAGAATTTCAACCCCTTTTCTCTCTCATCCCTTAAAAATATGGGGCTCTACATCAGTTTTGAGCAGCCTAAGTTGCAATCATTATTGAAGACATTTTAAGTGCTGACATAATTTCTGAAATTCTTTTTGCACTTCTACTTTTCCCTTCCCACTTAATATTTTTTCCCCTTAATATTTTTTCTCAAATATTCCCACTTAATATTTTTTTTTCCTCTAAAAAAATTGGCAAATTTTTTCGGTGTTTCTCAGTCATTTTTCTCTCTTCTTGGTTCTCCAGGATGGAGCCCTACAGTATGCCTAGTCTGGACAACCAGCCTGCCTTCATTCTCAAAATCATTGTCCATAGTTTTCCACTCTAGTAGACTGGTTCTTTTATAGCTAGGATGATTGTTTTCTCCTTGATGTTTTTAGACTAAATTTCTTTGCTAAAGAACATACATCTGGTGCTTATTAAAGAGTGTGAGATAAATATCTGTAAGTGATTGAGAGAGGAGAAATAGTACAAATCATTTTTTGCACTTGATATCAAAAACTGTCATAATTATCTAGTTTCTTGAATATGTTCTTATCTCTGGTTTAACTTGTAGCAACATTTATGGCCAGTCAAAAGGGGAAGAGTGTGCAAGAAATTCAGTAGGGTGATAAGCAATGGTAAAGTGGTAAGAAATGGTGGATTCTGTGGATGTTAATTTTGGCTACCTGAAATCCTTTATATGGTTGGAGGCTGTGCTTAAACTTCATCTCAGATAAGCTGTGGAAGCAGACTTGATGTTCAGTGCACATGAGGATTTTGCAGACGGTGACTTTTGCACAAATATTTTACCATAGCCTTGTTAAGATTGCTGAATTATCAAGATTACTTGTCCTGGTATATAAAATTGTATGTTGTACTGTTTAGTATGGAAGGTAATCTGGTGGGCAAGACAGTGGACATGATTTCAAAGCACTCAGGTTTCACACTGGAGGAAAATAACAGTGACCACAGTGGCAGATATCTGCAGTGTGAATCTGCCCCTGGGACAGGCTTGGATGGCCACTGAGAAGCAGTATGTTTGTGGGGGATACAGAGCTGAATTAGAGGCATAAGGCCTCACTGATTAAGTGCTGGAAGGGAGAAGAGCATAGATTTTTTTTTTTTTTTTTTTTTTTTTTATGCTTGTTATTCCTGTCTGTCATAGAGCTTCTTCAGAAGCCTGAGCAAAATGGACTTAGGAACTGATTATTGCAGGGGCTGTCAAAAGATTCCTTCTATCTTTGTTTCCCTGAATCTTTTGTCATAGGGTCCATGGAGCATATCTGAAGCATTTTCATAGGTGCTTACTATTGCTTTTATTTAGTGAATGTGGGTTTTTTTCCCTTTCCTTATTTTCCAGATAGCACTTGTATTTTTGTTGTGTAAACATAACCTTGAGGTTAAGTAAGTGCCTGAGATACCAGTGAGAACTTACAGCACTACACAGTGCATTTTCAACATTGTTTATTGTTGTAATAACAAGGTAGCTTGTACGTTTCTAAACTGCTGATAAGAAATTGTAAAAAGAAGCTGAATCTTTACAGTTACTGAAAACATGGCTTTGTTTTCATGTTGGTAATGGATAAATACTTGCCCCTCCCTCCCCAGTAAATGCTTTTCACGTAATGTATGTCAGATTCTGGTGCCATATAGTGTCTCCCAATATTTTGTTTCCTGTAACAAATTCTCTATCAGAAGTGGAAATAATTTTTCAGTCCTTTCATATTTTAAAAAAATTGGTCCTTAAATACCTATCAGTTTGTGGCTACCAGATGCCTTGCTTTGACAGAAATGCTGTGTAGAAACATACTACCACTCTCAAAAGGTTAATTGATGTTTCAGGGTGTTGAATGTCTTCTAAGTTAACACAACCGTTGACAGATACATGTTACATTTTTCTTTCAAGAAAACAGACCATTTTGAAGCCTTAGGCAGCATGCTATTTATTAATCAAGACTTGTTCTCATAAAACTATATTTAAAACAGAAAGGATACATAAATTGTACAGGAAAACAAAGTAATTTTCAGGTAAAGCAGTATAAAAAAAGCATTATGGCTGCTGCTCAGCTATAAACTGAGGCCACTGGGCTGCCACATAGATTGTATTTGTTCTGAGCCCTCTACAGTATTCCTGAATAGATGTGTATTAGAAATTAAACAGAATATATAAATTTGAATTTCCTTACTTTTGATGGTTTGTTTTTCACACTACATACAGTGCACAGTTTAAAGCTTTAGAAAAGTCTTTAAAGTCAGGCTTCCTAGAGTATTGTTCCTGTCTCTAGTGGCATTGTTTTGCAATCCTAATTAAGATGCTAGCTAGCCTTTCTAAGACTTGCCTTGCATACTACTATAGTAAAATCATTAAGTAAGTGATAGAAAGTCCTTTCTAAATTGCTCTGTGGGTCTGAACCTTAATGACTGCAGTATGGAACACCACTGCAGTCCAGAGCTTACTCAGTGTCTTCATATATAATCTTAATGGTTAGGTGTTTTATCAAAATAGGTGATACAGTTTCCTGTTGCTTGCTTCATGCTGCCCTCAGCAGTAGCCTGTTAAGTCAGCATTTGGGTCCTTCTCTGTTGACTATCATCAATTTTGATAGGGTTCTTTAACTGAACTTCTTTCTTGATCTGAAACCTAGGGTTCTTTAACTGAAATGAACTTCTTTCTTTATCCAAAACCTGGAGCAAGGCAACATGATAAGATCTTTGTGCTCCTGAGAGACCCAGAGGTTGGTTTGTGGTTTTTTTTTTCCCCCACTTAATTTTCCTGAGGTTTGTGTGGAGAAGAATGTTCTACAGCTGTGTCTTTCAGATACAATTTGCTGGAAGATTCCACATGCTGGCCAGTGAAAGGGTTTAGCAGACTTGCCCATTAGTATGATTGGCTTGAGCACAGCCAAAAAATCCACTTTGGATGGTGCTTTATTTTAGGTGAGATTGGCAGTGCCCTATAATTGATATCAACCAAGATACCAGGTTTAAGGAAATCAAACCAGAGAATTAATCTTAAAAATTAATCTGCTTTTAGAATCCTCTATTAAATGCAGGAGGAAATGGTGACTAAAGATAAGGAAATGGCTACGGTGCTTCATACCTTTTTTTTGCCTCAGCCTGTAGTAATAGGACCTGTTTTAATCTGGGAGTACAGGCCCCTGAGTTAGAAGGCAGAGACAGGGAGCAGAATGATCTTCTCACAATCCAGGAAAGATAGCTGGTGGCCTGCTGCACCACATAAATGTACAGAAGACCATGGAACTGGATGGAATCCACCCAAGATTTCTGAGAGAGCTGGTAGAGGTGCTCACCAAGCCATTTTCCATCATTATTCAGCAGTCTTGGCTGAACAGAGAGGTCCCATGAGACTGGAAGTTAGCCAATGTGACAACCTGTCTACAGGAAGGACTGGAAGAAAGATCTAAGAACCTGCAGGCCTGTCAGTTTCACTTCCATGCGATGGAAGCTGACAGAGCAGATCATCCTGTGCATCATCATGCAGCACATACAGGGCACCCAGGTGATCAGGCCCAGTCAGCATGCATTTAAGAAAGACAGGTCCTGTTTGACTAATCTGATCTCCTGCTTACTTAGTGGATGAGGGACAGGCTGTGGATGTTGTGTATGTGGACTGTAATAAAGGCTTTGACACCAATTCCCAAAGTGTTCACTTGGAGAATCTGGCTGCTCATAGTCTGGATGGGCATACAGTTTACTGGGTAAAAAAAACCCTACGTGAATGACCAGACCCAAAGAGTGGTGGAAAATGGAGTTAAGGCTGGTTGCCAGCTGGCCACAAGCAGTGTTCCTCAGAGCACAGTAGAGGGGCCAGATCTATTTAACATCTTTTGGATGAGCAGGTCACATGCATTCTTAATAAGTTTCCAGACAACACCAAGATGGGTGGAAGTTGATCAGCTTTGAAGGGGAATCTAGACAGACGTGATTGATGGACCAAGAGCAATTGTATGAGTTTCAACAAGGCCAAATGTCGGGTTCTGCGCTTTCGCTGCAAGAACTCCTTGCAGTGCTACAAGCTTGGCGGGGGAATGGCTGGAAAGCTGCTCATCAGAGAGGGACCTGGAATTGTTGACTGATGGCTGAACATGAGCCAGCAGTGTGCGTACATGGCCAAGAAGGCCCACAGCATCTTGGCCTGTATCAGCAATAGTGGGGACAGTAGGACCAGGGAGGTGAACCTGCCACTGGTGAGGCCACACCTCAAATACTGTGTCCAGTTTTGGGCCCTTCACTGTAAGACATCGAGGTACTAGAGTGTGCCCAGAGAAGGACGGCAAAGCTGGTGAAGGGTCTACAGAACAAGTCTTACAGGGAGTAGCTTTGGGAGCTAAGATGGTTTAGTCTGGAGAAAAGGAGTCTGAGGGGAGACCTCATCACTCTCTACAAATACATGGAAGGAGGTGTAGAAAGGTGAGGTTGGTCTATTCAACTAAGTTACAAATGATGGCACAGGAGAAAATAGCCTTGAGTTGCACCAAGAGGAGTTGAGGGTGGATATTAGGAAAGTTTTCTTTACTGAAAGGGTTATTGGACATTAGAATGGCTTGCCCAGGGCAGTAGTGGAGTCCCCATCCCTGGAGATACATAAGAATCATGTAGACGTAGTGCTTAGGGATATGGTTTAGTTGAGGACTTGTCAGTGTTAGGCTAATGACTGGACTTGATGTTCTTAAAGATCTTTTCCAATCTAGGCTATTCTTTGATTCTGTAAATTTGTAAACCTTGTCTTTTGAAGCATCTTCAGTTATTAGGCTGTGGGCATACTGTTAGTAAAGGTACACCTACCTACCACAAAATGAGCTAGTCCAGATTAACAGCGTTTTAGTTCTGTTCATGTGTATTGTATTCATACTTTCAATTATGTGGTTAATGTGTTGTCATGAGTTTAGCCAGTTGAATCTGCTGATGGGTATTCAATGCCATGCTGATGTCATGCCAGCTTTAAAATGAAAATGCTGGCAGAAGCAAACTGTCATGGGGCTTGAAGTTCATGTTGTAATATGAGAGGCTTCCTGTTTCTGGTGGTGGTTTCTGGTTTTGGGTAGTGGTTTTTTTTCTGTTGGGCTGGCGGCAGGCTTGGAGGGGTTGGGGCAGCTGTTTTACCACTGGCTTCTCCTGCTGCTTCAGCTTTTTCTACAGTTTTTGTGCTAGTTAGTCTCAGGTAATTGGGCATTGTATTATTTCCATTAAGCTCCTTATCTCAACCCAGAGCTTTTGTGTTACTTTCCTTCCTGATTTTGTGTGTGGAGCTAGTTTGTGTGAGCGAGATGTGTTAAACCAGTACTGTATAGACTTCCTTATTTTTACCACAGAATAGAAATTCTATAGAGACATTTATTGCAGAGCACTGACAGACTGTGCAGTTCTTCCTACTGGCTGGTTCTTATAGCTGTACACGAAGTCACTCTGAGAATGTCTGTGTCTTTCCATTATCTTTGTTTGGCCCTGCTAAACTGTCTTGAACTGGCAGCAGTGCTTAATACGTCATGTTATGTAATGTTCATTTCCGTATGCTTAGTCATATGGCTGTCAGTGTTTGTTACATAATTGGTGTGATATTGATGTAATATACAAAGAAATGCAATAAAACATACATTAATGTGCAAATGTAAATGTTATAGCTGCAATAAACTTTGGAAGCTCTGTTCTTTGAGCTGTGCCAATGAAAGATGCTTCTGTCACTCACCTTCTCTCCTGTCTTTAATCTTGAGAGGCAGGGCATGTATTGGCTTCTCTGCCGTTCACAGTGCAGTGCCTCTGGGATGGCTTTGTGCTGTTGCTGATTTTAGTTGAGTTATTGGACTGGGAAGAGATTAACTGCAATGTGGCATGCTCTCACTTCTACCAAGTCAGCCACGATATTTACTAGCAGAGAGGAGACACTAAATTAAAGATAACTTGTATGCAAATTAGCTTGCCTGATGGTAGGGCCTTTGTATTTCTAGTTTTCTCTACTGCGGAAGGCCAGGTTGTTCTGTTCTTGGGTACTTCATTTCTGTGCAAGGTGTAGCTTTATAATGTTTGAATGTAATTTTAGATTATTAATTTAAAAACAATTAAAAATGTAGTTTTGTGAAAATGTATTAAAAATTCTATTGCTCACATGCTTAACTGGTTTTTGGCTTTTCAGTAGTAACGGTTTAAAAAGAGCACAAAATTCTTTTTGTCATTAACATCTGTATATAGTAGAACACACATGGGTAAATCCCCTGATTAAGAGATGACCATTTTTAGTTAGCTTATCATTTCCTGAAAGAAAAACAGATAGAAAATAAAACTGAATCCACAACTTTGCTGATAAGCTTCCGCAAGCAGGGGGAAACTACGTAGTTTGGATCCTTAGCTGTGCTTTATGGGTTAGTTTCAGCAGATCTGAAGCATATGAAGTTACTTTATTTTGGGTGATCACAGGCAATTTGAACTGATACATTTGAGAAGCAAATCTGTCTTAAAGTACAGGAGAATTTGCAGGGTATGTGATATATAAAAATACTTAACATTTGTATATCCTGATATCCTATTCACTGACACAGACCATTCACAATATGGAAAGTTGACCTGAATGCATCTGTACCATCTGACACTAATCTAAATTTGTGGCTTTTAGCTTGAAACAATTGGATGGCAGCTTAATCTTCAAATGGCAGAGTCCATGCAAGTGAAGCAGAAGTCTCCTCGAGCCATGTTAGAGCTGGGAGTGAGCAATGAAGATTCAAAGGTAAGAAAGACGTGCCTAGCAGACTTGGAATGAGTTGTGGTGATTAACCAGAGGTGTCAGCTGGAACTCCTGATTGCTTTTAGTCTCATCAGTGTCTTCATTTTCATATTTCATAAACTTACAGTAAGTACTTGGAATGGTGAATTACTCATGAGAGAGTGGTGGTGAATGGTGCCACATCCAGCTGGCAGCCAGTCAGCAGTGGTGTGCCCCAAGGATCAGTGCTGGGCCCCATGCTCTTCAACATCTTTATTGATGATCTGGATGAGGGCATTGAGTCCATCATCAGTAAATTTGCGGACAACACCAAGCTGGGGGCAGGAGTTGATGTGCTGGAGGGCAGAGAGGCTTTGCAGAGGGACCTCGACAGAGGGACAGATGGACAGAATCCAACGGCATGAGATTGAACACATCCAAGTGCCGGGTTCTTCACATTGGCCACAGCAACCCCATGCAGTGCTACAGGCTGGGGTCAGAGTGGCTGGAGAGCAGCCAGGCAGAGAGGGACCTGGGGGTGCTGGTTGATTGTAGGTGAACATGAGCCTGCAGTGTGCCCAGGCAGCCAAGAGGGCAAATGGCATCCTGGCCGGCATCAGGAGCAGTGTGGCCAGCAGGAGCAGGGAGGTGATTCTGCCCCTGTACACTGCACTGGTTAGGCCACACCTTGAGTCCTGTGTCCAGTTCTGGGCCCCTCAGTTTAGGAAGGATGTTGACTTGCTGGAACGTGTCCAGGGAAGGGCAATAAGGTTGGTGAGGTGTTTGGAACACAAGCCGTATAAGGAGTAGCTGAGGGAGCTGGGGTTGCTTAGCCTGGAGAAGAGGAGGCTCAGGGGTGACCTTATTGCTCTCTACAACTACCTGAAGGGAGGTTGTGGACAGGCAGAGGTTGGTCTCTTCTCCCACGCAGCCATCACCAGAACAAGAGGACACAGTCTCAGGCTGCACCAGGGCAGGTTTAGGCTGGATGTTAGGAAGAAGTTCTACGCAGAGAGAGTGCCCATTGGAATGTGCTGCCCGTGGAGGTGGTGGAGTCACCATCATTGGAGGTGTTTAGGAGGAGACTTGATGGGGTGCTTGTTGCCATGGTTTAGTTGTTTAGGTGGGTTGGATTGGTTGATAGGTTGGACGTGATGATCTTGAAGGTCTTTTCCAACCTGGTTTATTCTATTCTATTCTATTCATGTAGTAGCATGCAGATTGGGTAGTCTGGGAGCTGAGAACTGGAATTCCAGCTTTTTGTCCTGTAAAGTAGTAGAGAAACATCATGGATATAGTTATTTTAGGTCTCTGAAATATCTTTGTAGGTAATGTACTTTTATTGCATCGTATGTGATTGTTAGGTTTTATACTTGTAATGCCTGGCAGCTTGCAGCCTTATGTCATGTGTGTGGTTATGTAAGATATTACTCATCACATGCAACCTTGCTGTGCTAATGACGTATTTATGTGAATGATGACATAGTATGCAAAGGCACAACAGGCAATATTTGGAGATTTCAAGGCAAAGTCTGAAGTTTAAGGATTGTAGTGGCTGGTGGCATTTCAGTGCCAAAACCCACTAACAAACCTAATTTTTTATTAATAAAATCTGTGGTTTTTTTTTTTTTTTTTTTTTTTTTTTTTTTTTTTTTTTTAGCTAGCGGGTTCTAAATTAAACACATGGATTGCTTTTAACCTTATCTTGCCAGTGGAAATTGAAGTCTTCTGTGGTATCTGTAAAAATGTTTTATCTGTGGGGAAAAAGTCATTTTAAAAGCTTTGGAGGTAAAAAAATCAAAACTCAGTTTTGCTTTAGCATGGCACTTAAATTGTAGTAATTTTACTAATATGAGTGGAATTTCGGATTTGCAGAGGCGTTAAGTGAGAATGCACAGTGTATGTTTGTCCTCACCAGGACTGGCAGTGATTGTTATTTGCAGCAGTACACTGCATTTTTGAAAAGCACATGCAGAAAATCGACAATAATCTATGTCCAGGCTGCATTGGACAGCACTGAATACAGATTCAGTTATGTGGCTAAAGAGTATTTTGAAAAATGAAGGGGGGTGGAAATGTCACTTTCACATGAGAATCCAGCAAGTGGATTATTTTTTTTTTTCTTTTATATTGTTTCTTCTCCATTTCTTTTGGTGGGTACAATTGGATACAGAAATGAGAATTATTTTGCAATAATTACAAGCCTACGTAGATTTGTAGCTGGTATTTGGACAGGACAGTGCAAGACGAAAAACTTACTGATACTTTCACATTACAGGCAATATGATTGAAAAATATGGGTTGGTGTGAAGATAACCACAGTTGATTTTGCTGAACAATATGCACTAGTACAAAACAGGTTTAAGGCTGGCTGATATCTGCTTAGATACTGACAGAAGCATTGGGACAGATTTTTTTATGGTATATTTTACGTCTTCATTATCCTTTTGTGCACAAATTACGATGTTATCTGACAATCCTAGGTACCTTTCTTTTCCTCCTCAAACTTATGTCTGTGCCTCTTGCACAGAAATTTGGCATGAATTTAGCATGTGTGTTCTTAATGATTGACTTAATTTCTCACAAAAATTTTAAATCTCTTCTTCTAAAAAAAAATCACTCGTGAGTGTAATGACTTGAATTTTTTCAGGGGAGACAGGACACGCTGTTGCCGAGGAGCTTTTGTGGGCTGGCTCATTAGGGGGCAGTAGTGCTCTTTGTTACACTGGCTTTTTAAACGCTGCTTTTGTAATAGTGCTCGGAATGAATTCGGAAGCCAGTCGTTGTGGGAAGTATTAAGTGTTTACATTTCTAATTTGTGTATAACAATAGAATTTTGTCTTGCTCACCTATGAAACTAAAGCCTATTTATAAGAAAACCTGTACTGAGCAAGGTAAATGAAATTAACCATTGTTTTAATTTTTCTAACTAAAAATAGTTGTACTAATACGTTAATGTTTACTACAACTCACTCCAGTTAAAGATTATTTGAATAGTTCTCTGTCAGAATCTGACATTTAAAATTAGTAGTTAAATTATGTCTTCAGGTGAGGTAATATAAAAAAAAACCCACTGTGGATATATGGGTGTTATTTGTGCTTCATGAAATAAGGACTCACATGATCTACTATATGCTGTATAAATATTTATCCAGTGTATTTTGTCAGCTTCAAATGAAAAGCAGAGTCCCATAGGGGTTATGTCACTGAAATTCAAGAGTAAAGTGGTGTGTGGTTCTTTCAGGGGATTCAAGCTGCTTGTGACATTTGCATGGCCCCAGGAGTATGCTACTTGTGACTAGTAATAATTGTGATCAGATGATGTGATTTTCAGTAAACTCTTTTTCCTGGGGTTTGTTATGAATTTGCCCTTTGCTTGTGGTCAGACAATGAATTACTCTTGATTCAGGTATAAGAAATATATTGCATATGCCATAAAAAGTTTTTCACAGTAATAGCAATAAAGTATAGGAATAAGTTACCTGGAGAGCCTGCAGAGTAACCAGCCTTGGAGGTACTTGCAAGTCAGTGGGACAAGTCTCTGAGCATCCTGACTGAAGCACGGAGTTAACCCTGCTTTAAGCAGGGCTGCCAAACCCTGCCTTCCAGCACAAGTTGCCCTGTGATGTAGGCTCCTTTGCAGCTTGGTTACTGATGGTATTTTGTATGAGGAGAAGAAAAAAGGAGCTTTCAATTAAAAATCCAATTAGCAGCAGCTTCTTACAATGATTCAGAATTTGAAATGTTTAATTGCATTTCTGAATCTGAGGGAAGTGTAATTTCTGTGAACTAGGCACACAAAACAAGCTGCTGGAATAGAAAACATCTTTTTGAACTGCAGAGTCCTTTAACTTCCATTCTGGCATTTTAACTAGCTGAGGTGACATTTAGAACTGATACGTAAGATACTGGCTGTGAATAAGGATTTTCTTGAATAATATAACATCATTTCAGGTTTTTGGGGGGCTGTTGTGTTGCAACAGAACAACCTGGGGCTTTTTTTTTTTTTTTTTTTTTTTTTTTTTTTTTTTTTTTTACAGACCATTATTATTTTTATGGCTAATAGGGTGAATTAACCAGTAGAGGGAGCACAAATTAACAATTCTGGTAATCTCTGCTGCTAATTATGATTTTGATTTACAGACAAAGACTGATCCCAAAAAGTGCTGTGTTTATTTAATATCTGTTTCCTTCAGTAATTTATTTAGTAACTGTACACATAGGGACACATTTGCACGTTCTTTCTCGTTCTTAATAGCAGTAATGTCTTAAGCCATCTAGTCCACACCTAAACAAGTGTGATCATTTCCTGTAACCATAGGAGCCATATATAAAAAGAAATCCCCAAAACCCCAAAAAACCCAACTCTGTTGTAAAAGCTGTAGAAAAGGCTCGAGGGCTTCAGAAGTGTGCTGAATATCTCTGCAGAGGAATGTGAGAAGTAAAAATGCATTCATAAAGTGTTTCTACTATGCCTCTCCAGTAGGGAGATCTAGTAGGGTGTATTACTAGATAAGTTACTTATTATTGTGTATTTTTACACATGGTCTGTAGTGAACATTTATGCTTGAAAAACATGAGGATAAATGAGCTATTCTTGCCCAGTGTTGTCTCACTACAGTTGTCTTTTTTTTTCCTCTGTAAATCCATTCCACAGATTTCATTATCTAATTATAGTTTGTCCTATGGAAGGCTTTGCTCTTTTCTTCATTTGCTCTTTTCAGTTCATCTCTGATTTTACTCTTAACTGTTAAGGAGCTTCTTGGAGTAGCTCTGTGTGAATGCTATGTATAGACTCCTTGTGAGAATTCAATACTTTGTTCCTTCGTTGTGTGTATTTGCAGAATTTTGTTACAGGATTTTTTCTTCTAATGCAAGATTAAAAAAAAACACCCTAAACTGGTAAATGTGTGCTGGGTTTAATCTAATGTTTTAGACAAAAGACAGATAATATTGAAATTATTATAATTTCAGTTAATTTCTTCTTAATTTCTGGATTCTTTAGAACAGGGAATATTGCAATGGAAATGTTCACAACTTTTTTCTTCCTGCAATGATTTGTTCAAAATCCAACTGTGGTCTGACTGCATTTGAAACTGAGATTGTAATATATAATCATTATTCTGCAGAGTTAAGATTTCCAGACTTCTATCAAGTGCCTCTTTTCTTTTAAATTGGTAAAATGAGAGGAGATGATGGTTTTTGTTTGTTTGGGGTTTTTAGAATTTTATTTTCCCTCCTAGTTTTTGCAGATGTTTGCACTATGAACAGATCTAGACCTTAGATGTTTTGCTCTGTATATTTCAATAATGATGCCATTTGGTTTTCTGGGTTTGCCATTGTGAATACCTTCCCCATCTTTAACAGCAAAGCAGAGTAGATGAGAAACAAAGCTTTTGTTAGAGCAGAGCTCTAGCAATCAATTTAGATTGCGGATTCTATGCAGACTGTATGGCATGCAGGCAGGACCTGCAGTTGGATAGATATTTATGTAAATATGGTGCTGCTTCCCCATCCCACTCAGTTTAGACCTTTGTTTCCCTCTGGTAGGAAGTTGTATTTGTGGAGTGACATAACAGCAGGGGTTGGTGAATGCTAGTGGTAAGTTTGCACTCCAGAGAGATAGGAGATGGTGGATTTGAGCATCATGTACCCCTTTTCTTTGTTTTCTCAGCTTTTGGGATGATGCATTTAGATACTTTTTTTCCTTTTCCAAAATACAGGAGTAATTTGTATGTGTAGGGCCTCAAAAAAGGAAGACAGCTGAAAGACATGACAGAGGAACTGTGATGCAGTGCAAAGACTAAGCAATTATAAATTGCTTCTCAAATGCATCAGCCACCTCTGAACCACTTTTGGTTCTCTGGAGGACCCCAGCCTTTTCCTTCTCAGAACGAAAACAGTCTTGGGTGTATGCCCTTGAACTAAGTTTAGTCTTTTTATCAAGCAGATGTGTAACTTTCTGGCAATTGCAAAAAGTGAGTAGGATGGGCTTTGATTAATAGAAAAATGTTTAAGGATGAGATTCAGGGAAAAAGTTTTTTCACTCCTATTTATCGTAGGTAATTGGAGGCCTGCATGGCTTCAGATATCACAGTCCCGCTTCAGGGTCTTTCTGAATTTCTGTGTGTACATGCAAGGTTGCCACTTTTGGCAAGGTACAGCATGAAACCAATTTTGTTCTGAGATCTAAAAAACTAATAAATACTGCTATGGATAAGAAAGCAGAAACTTCCCGAAGAGCAGGATTCAGAATACTGAGAAAAGTCGTCTTATTTTTAGGAGCTGTAGTAAGAATGAATGTATA
This sequence comes from Picus viridis, assembly GCA_033816785.1. NCBI lineage: Eukaryota > Metazoa > Chordata > Aves > Piciformes > Picidae > Picus > Picus viridis. Next base: position 12,496,388 of record CM066606.1, read on the forward strand.
ATCTTGAGGGTGTGGAACAGCTCAGAAAAATTATCCTGAAATTTATAATTCACTTCCAGGCTGTCACGTTGCTACAGAAAGCTGTCAGAAACTTCATTGCTCAACTGTGTGAGCCAGAAATTTCACACTTGCAATGCACAGCAATTCTTGCATTAGACTGTTCTTCACTTAGGATGCCTATTATCTCTGATTAAATCCATTTAATTAGAGGGAGAAATGAAGCTGCAGTCCAAAATTCACAAGATTCTGAGAGGATTTTTGTTTCCTTACCAGGGTAGAAATGGACAGTAAAATGACACATGTCCTGTAAGTTATGAGTACTTTGACATTTTACTTAGAAACCTTTTACAAAATGGTGTGACTCCTGCAGGAGAATGCACTCACCTCTGGCAGCTGTACTGCAGGGTACAGTTAGTTTTCTGTCTCCATTTGTCCAATTCTCTAGTTTATAGAAAGGATCTCTTTACAGTATTCTTATATTTCAGCTGGCTATATACACAATTTCTGAATACAAATTTTAACATACAAATTTACAAATCCCATAACTGCTGACAGCTTCACCACTTTCTCTGTTCCTTCTAAAACACTTACAGTTTTGTTTGTTTGTCTTTGTATCCTGGGATTTAAGAGGAAAATGGTAACAGCTGACCATGTACAGTTGGTTACAGCCTTGGGCAACCTCAGCCCATAGTTAGTACTGAAAGTCTTGTTTTGTACAGAATTAAATCGAATTGCCTGTAATGTGTAACTTTACTAATGTCAATCCAAACAAGCAGCAGAAAGTAGCCGAAATACTTAACTTTCAAATTTAAACTTGGTGGTCCATTTCAGTGCCAGGCAGAGTTAAACTTTAAGGCCTTGAGGGCATTTGGAATACACAAAGATCTGGTGAGTTTTTCTCATTTAATGCAGTCGTACATGCCATCTATTTCATAAAAATTTGTTTGCCTTAAAGTGGTTTTGCAGCTTTGATTCTTCAGTCATTTCAGATGAAAGAATGTGCATGGGATTCATTGCAAAATCTCAGGCATCTTTGTACTTTCTTCCCTGCTAGTCTCTTCAGAGTTTTGGCAAATGAATTGTTGTTTGGATTTGTGAGTAGCAGTGGAAAATAATCCTAGCTACATCAATACTTTTGCTATGCTTTTGCAGTACTTGCTGGCAGTACCAATCCCCCTACGTTTACTTAGGTAATGAGCAATGTGGCCCTTTCACAAATGTGTTGAAAATTGGCACCCTCTCCCATGTCTGTTTTTTCCTACGGGAGGAAGGTAAAGTAGTATAAGAAATGGGTGAGGTTAGGGAGAGGTGGACATAAAAGCCAAATGTCTAACATGAGAGCTCAGTCTTACCAACATAGTTGTTGTTCGTGTGTCCTCTGCTACAAAGAAACAGACTGCTGCCTTTGAGAATTGGAGGTAAGAGCAGAGGAGTACGATGTATAAATCTAATTCGGCAGCTTTCCACTATAGATGTTTAGAGTCACCTATTTACATGTGTATAGGTAACTAAAACTCAAGTTTTTCTGAGTACTGAAAGGTATAAACTGCAAAAGGTCGTAGGCCTTTAGATGAGAGTCACATTTTATGGTATTTAAGTGAAGTAAAAGTGGTTGTCTCTTGCATTATTTGGCAATTAATAGGAAGCAGAGAAGGGATGGAATAGGTTCTTTATGAAAGTAGGAGGTGAATTTTTTACAAATGAAAACCTTGTTGTTGAGGAAGCTGTGCAGAGCTGCTATACATGTGTCTGTGTTTTCTGAGTATCACTGGAAATGCTGTTCAGTTTTCTACCTTCAGCTTCTTCCATCTGCAAAAAGGGTGAACATCTTACTGCTCATCAATTGCAACTTGGACAGTCATGCTCGTGGAAAGTTTTGTTACTTGTCAATCCTTTAGTTTTCCTGTGAAGAGTTCTAAATAAGAAAACTTGTGAGACCTGGAATTTTGAGAAAGGCATTTTCATGAGGGTGTTTTTCCTCAGTAGATTTGTACATCAAATACTTCACACCTTTAAGAACCACTGCTGTTATCTTTTCCTGTATCTAGTTCCCATGTTATGGGTACCTTAAGAACTTGTTGGATTAGGTAGAATTGTCTTCAACAGTCATCATTACTGCCTGTTCGTTTATACTGACACTTCAGAAGCAGCTGCCTCACTCATTACCATAGTGGTAGCTTGGGAGCAGTCTGCTATTTGCTCTTCACTTCTTGGGTGGGAATGGAACTCTTAATGCCTTGTCTTCTGGTACTGCATACTGTGATGGAGTCACTCTGTGAATTACAAGATGATCTTTAGGGAGAAGTGAAATACCAAAAATAGGGAGTCAAATGTAAGGTGTAAATATGTACTTTTTAATGGAAATTGTGAATTTGCCTATAAATGTTTCCAACTTTTGTACCTGCAACATAGAAATGCATTCTTTGGAGGCACTCCAAAATGAGGTAGGTTAATGATTTTCTTGGGGTATCCAGAAAGAAGAGTGTCACAGAAAAGCCTATTGATGAAATTAAAACCAATCAGAAAGCATGATTAAGTAGAAGGCATGTAGAAGAGAGTATGATGTCCACACCTTATTAGGTTGACTGCAGTGCTTCACCTTTTCTTTATATGGTTTCCTGGGTTTTTTTTTCAGGCTTATGGCAGTTAGTTAAAATTTATTTTCCCACCACTGCATTTTGCTTCTGCAACTGTAGCAGGATGGGAAGAGAACAGGGTAAACTTTCCATCTTCATTCCAGTGTTAAACAGTGCCGTTGACTGAAACACTGCTCATTATGCTCTGCGATGGGCACAGATAGCAATGGAGCTCCTGTGCTGTAAGCAGAAGGAATAATTTCTTTGAAGAAACATAAAAAGAATCTAATACAAATAGTTCTTTAGTAATTTTTATAACTTTTTATTCAATTTTCTTCATAGAGTAAATAACGATACTGACTTTGTTGAACTTGAGCTGCTGAGAAGGACTGGCAGGAATTTTATTTCCTGTTATCCCCACTGTTGCCTTCTCTCTCTCTTTTGTCCTTTATTTATTTATTTTTAGCTTCAAAAAAGCATATCTGCAAAAACTTCTTAAACTTTTGTTTTTTTAATAAGATATACTCAAATATTTTGTGTGTGCAAGTTAAGTGAATAGATTAGATTGTAAACTCCAATATTATGTTCCTGTTTAAATTGCATGAAACACATTCTAAGAAGGGGGTTGAGCAGGTAGGTGTAAGAGATGTGGAGTAGTCACTCAGCCTGCAAGTGTCTTATGTTGATTCTCTGTGCAGCTGCTGAAAAGCCTAGTTATAAACTGGCATATTTTAACCTAGATCTGGTCTTGCTTTTCTCCTGTGATAAATCTTCATTATCTTAATTTAAAAATCTTGCAGGCTAGAAGTCCACTGTAGCTAATTTCTGATTTGTAAAATGTGGTATTTTCAATTCCTTTTGCTGAAGTATTGCTGCAGGGCTTTTTTTAAAAGCAGGTTTGATAATAACATTCTCTAAAGGAACAGTTTTAGAGTTACCATAATATTTGGGATATTTGTTTTCTTGCTGAGTGTCCTGTTGCCTAAATAACTTTTGTCCTGCTTTATCTCTGTGTACATGGAACAAATAAATCTAATCAGTCTTGATTATTTTTTTTCCTTATGGTATCAGATCACTTTTTTGGTCTTCACTTGCAGTAAGCCTAGTTTTTCCATTTCTTACATTTGTAGAGGTGTTTCTTCTGTTGGTTTTTCCCCCTTTCGCCTATTTAGACAGAGTATTAGTTGTTTGTCCTTGAAAATATAGCTATGTTGTGTGTCGTGACAAAATCATCCCAATTTCAACATCAAATCCAGTTGAATCGTGGACATTTCTAAAGCAGTCCTGAAACTAAAGTTGTGTATAAATATCTGCCTTGTACAGGTTGGAATTGATATTTACAAATATGCAATTGAGTTCTATAATTTTAAGCATTTCATTGCAAGCCTGAGTGTAATTACATGCTTTTAAAATCTGTTTGACTGCCCTTGGATGCTGAAGGATGTTTCTTACTAGAGTGAAGAGCTGAAAGTAAAGGACATTTAACAGCTCATTTACAGCAAGTCTTAAATGTGCAGGAACAGGATGTCCCCCACATGCTGAAAGATGAGTTGGCATGGAATATGGTCAGCCTAGCTGCAGAGAGAGATTTGGTTGCAGCTTAGGGAGAAAAGGAGGGTTTATGGTCATTGGAAGAAGAGACAGGACACTGAGGAGTACTACAAATGAAGTTGTGCAGAGAGAAAATTAGAAGGACAAACCTCTGCTGAAAATTTATTTGGCTTCAGCTGTTAAAGAGGACAGGATATGCTTGTACAAATGTATTAGCAACAAAAGAAGGACTAAGGAGAATCTCTGTCCATTGTTAGATGCAGTGGGGAACAGAGTGGTCAAGGATGAAGAAAAAAGTTGATGTACTCAATACCTTCTTTGCCTCAGTTTTTAGTAGTAAGACCAGTTGTTCACTGGATACCCAGCCCATCTGAGCTGGAAGATAGGGATGGGAGCAGAATGAAGCCCCCATAGTCCAAGAGAAGCTCATAAGTCACCTGCTGTACACAGATGTCTGTGAGGTGCATGGCAGACACCCAAGGGTACTGAGGGAGTTGGCGGAAGTGCTCACCAAGCCACTTTCCATCATTCCATCATTGCTGGTAAACATCAGTCCTGGTTAATGAAGGAGGTCCCACCTGAGTGACACCCACCTACAAGAAGGACTGGAAGGACACCCAGGGAACTGCAAACCTGTCAATCTGACCTCAGCGCCAGGGAAGTCATGCAGCAGATCATCTTGAGTGCCATTATGCAGCATGTGCAGGGCAACCTAGTCAGCCTGAGTCCATGAAGGGTCATCTCTTTCTATTACAAGGTCACCTGTTTAATGGATGAGGGAAATGCTGTTGTTTTCACAACATGTTATTTACTTGGACTTTTATAAATCTCTTGACACTGTTTCCACAGTATCCTCCTGGAGAAACTGGTTGCTCATAGCTTGAATGGGTGGACACTTCTCTGGGTTAAAAAGTGGATGAATAGCTATACCCTAAGAGTGGTGGTGAATAGAGTTAAATCCTCATGGTGGCTGGTCACTAGTGGTGTTCCTCAGGGCTCAGTACTAGGGTCAGTTCTCTTCAATGTTTTTTGTCAATGATCTTAATGAGGGGTTGAGTACACCTCAGTAAGTTTACAGATGACACTTAAATTGGGTAGGAGTGTTGATCTGATTGAATATTGGAAGGCTCTGCAGAGGGATCTGGACAGGCTGGATTGATGGGCTGTGTTCAGATTAACAAGGCCAAGTCACAACAACCCCATGCAATGCTACAGGCTTGGGGCAGAGTGGCTGGAAAGCTGCCTGGCAGAAAAGGATCCAGGGGTGTTGGTTGACAGCCATTTGAACCTGAGCCAACAGTGTGCTCAGGTGCCCAAGAAGGCCAACAACATTCTGGCCTGTATCAGGAACAGTGTGACCAACGGAAGTAGGGAAGTGATTGTGCTCCTGTGCTTGGCTCCTGTGAGACTGCACCTTGAGTACTCATTACAAGAAGGACGTTTAGGTAGTGGAGCAGGTCCAGAGAAGAGCAATGAGCCTGGTGAAGGGTCTGGAGAACAAGTGTTATGAGAAGCAGCTGAGGGAACTGGGAGTGTGTAGTCTGAAGAAAAGAAGGCTGAGGAGAGTTACTTGTTCTCTACAACTACCTTTAAGGAGGTTGTAGTGAGATGAGGCCTGGCCTCTTATGCCTAGTACTAAGTGCTAGGGCAAGGGGAAATGTCCTGAAATTGTGCTAGGGGAGGTTTAGTTGGGATATTAAGAAAAACATTTTTACTGAAGGGTGGTCAGGCATTGGAATAGGTTGCCCAGAATAGTGTTGGAGTTACCATCCCTGGAGGTGTTCAAAAAGCATGTAGAGATGGCACTTCGAGACATTATTTAGTGGCTGTGATGGTGTTAATGTCAGTGACTGGACTCAATGATCTTAAACGTCTTTTCCAGTCAAAACAATTCTATGGTTCTGTAAGTTTATAAGTGTGACTTTGCCTTTTTAAGTTTCTGATGTTAAAAAGACAGGTTGGGAGATACAAGATTTTGTCCCAACTTCTAAAATTTGGGATACGAGATTTTGGCCCAATTTTTAAAATCTGGGAATATTAAGCATAGTTAACTTTCACTGTTCCTTAACTTTCTTGCATGTCAGATCTTGGGTTGTTTAGTGGTAGTGGCTTAGCAGTAGTGGTGGGATTGCGATTGCTAGGCAAGTATTTGGACTTCATTTCAAAGGTTTCTTCCAACCTGAACAGTTCTATGATTAAAACATGATGGTAAGGAGAGCCATATCCAGTTTCCTGTTGATTATTACTTTGCCAGCAGCTCTGTGTATTGCATAGACTATTGCAAACTAGTTAGGTATTTTATGTGACAAGCATCTCATCATGCCTACTCAAAGCAATAGCCCAGGCTTCTTCTTTTGTGTTCAGTTTCCATTTGTGTTCTTATGATTCTCCCCTCTTTTCTGCTTTTCCTTTGTCAGATCTTTAAATGCATTGTTTTGTAAATTTCAGTACAAAATGGTACTGTCACGGAGAAGTAATCCTCTCCATGATTATGAGCTTCCAACCAAGCTGCTTTGTAGGTTAATAGCATGTTTTTGAATTTAAAAGCAATTGGATTGCTCTGTATTGTCTTTGCAGAGTCACTAGGCTTACTTTCCTGTTACTTTTTTGTCAGTGTGCAAGCTAATTGCCAAATCTGGCTTCCTGGAGAAGTAGTATGTATATTCTTGAATGAGTACAAAGTGAGCATCTCCTGTGTTGCTAACATCTGTCCCACTTGAGGCAATAAATATACAGTACATGCTGTCAAACAGTGTCAATGCTGTGCATTTGGCATTGAACAGGTGTCTGTAACAATGCTGTGACACCCTCTCCAGTCATGCTTCAGGTGAAAGAGGGTAGGTCATCACCTCAATTATATGCAAGGGTGGCAATTTTCACTCCTCTTGTTTCCTGTTGTTTACAAATGACAGAAGTCTGGTATTTGGAACTGTGTGGCATCTAAATTCGTGCAAGTTGGCTTTGTGTGGATGTTTAGCAAACTTTAAAAGCTGCTGTGACAAGTGACCTTTTCCACTGGTTAAAATACATGAAACATGACCTCTTTCACAGGAAAACCAAAACCCACAACATGGCCTACAGCCCTTGAACACATCTTGTTCAGGATCATAGAATCAATCATAGAATCATAGAATCATAGAATCAGTCAGGGTTGGAAGGGACCACAAGGATCATCTAGTTCCAACCCCCCTGCCATGGGCAGGGACACCCTACACTAGATCACGCTGGCCAGAGCCTCGTCCAGCCTGGTCTTAAACACCTCCAGGGACTGGGCCTCAACCACCTCCCTGGACAACCCATTCCAGGGCTTCACCACTCTCATGGTAAAGAACTTCTTCCTCACATCCAGCCTGAATCTCCCCATTTCCAGCTTCATTCCATTCCCCCTAGTCCTATCACTACCTGAGATCCTGACAAGTCCCTCCCCAGCCTTCCTGTAGGCCCCCTTCAGATACTGGAAAGCCACAATGAGGTCACCTCAGAGCCTTCTCTTCTCCAGACTGAACAGCCCCAACTCCTTCAGTCTGTCCTCATAGGAGAGGTGCTCCAGCCCTCTGATCATCCTCGTGGCCCTTCTCTGGACACGCTCCAGCACGTCCACATCTCTCCTGTAATATGGGCTCCAGAACTGGACGCAGTACTCCAGGTGGGGTCTCACCAGAGCTGAGTAGAGGGGGAGAAGCACCTCCCTTGACCTGCTGGTCACACTTCTCCTGATGCAGCCCAGGATCTGATTGGCCTTCCGGGCTGCAAGCGCACATTGAGAGCTCATGTCGAGCCTCTCGTCCACCAGCACCCCCAAGTCTCTCTCCTCGGGGCTGCTCTCCAGCCAGTCACTGCCCAAATGATGGCATAAATGATGATGATGGCATAAAATCACTATTAATGAAATAACAAATACATATTTCTAGGAATGCACATGTGCTGGCACGGCAGTAGTAAAAACAGCTTTCAAGGGGGAAAGGAAAATTCTTTCTTTTTTTTTCTGTATTGAGATATATCCTCTTCCTAAGAATACATTTTGAAGTCTTACAATAATAAAAGGGCAATACAAAACCAGAAATAGAGCCTAAGCTAAGGAAAATGCTTGTCTAGTTTGAAATTTGTATGTAAGGAAAATGTGCATCTTTTTCTGACCCCTTGAGCAACATTTTTGTGCTTGCATGTATGCAGTCAGAGTAACTAAGTTGTCCAGCCAGACAATGAGATGGAACCACACCAGTGGGTCTAATGCAAGAGGAAATTGCACTGTGATGCTTTCTTGGTGACTTTGTAGCTGTCTCAGTGTAAGGGGATGACAGTTTCTACTGTGCTTGTAATGAAGTATTATGTAGGGTTGTATTAATGCTGCCTTCTTTTTAGGAAAATTGGGATTAGGCACTGAGTTTTTCAGTCATGCCGGATTGGTGGCTCTTTATATTGCTTGTGATGTGTGGAGGTGGGCAACAGAGTTTTAAAGAAAATGCTTGATTTTTTTCTCTATCCACTTTTCCAATGAGGACAGAAACAAGAAGCTGGGAGGCACTTATGCTTGAGAATGTCACAGAATCACAGAAGCAACCAGGTTGGAAGAGACCTCCAAGATCATCAAGTCCAACTGATTACCCAACACTATCTAATCAACTAGACCATGGCACTAAGTGCCTCATCCAGTCTTTTAAGCACCTCCAGGGATGTTGACACCACCACCTCCCTGGGCAGCCCATTCCAATGGGCAATCTCTTTGTGAATAATATTTTTCTAAGATCAAGCCTAAACTTCCCCTTGTACAGCTTGAGACTGTGTTGTCTCATTCCGTTGCTGGTTGCCTGGGAGAAGAGACCAATGTCATGTTAGAAGAGACCAATGTCATGTTACAAAATTGGAATTTGACAGCAAAACAAGTTGCCATGGGCCACATTTGTAGGCAGATCTGGTCAGTGTCTGTTTCTTTGATTAGGTACTTTAGCCCTTGTCTTCATGAGGTGGAGAAACATATTATCCATTGGGGAAGGACTGTTTAGAAAGGCTTATGGTGATAGGAAGTGGGGGAATGGTTTTAAACTGGAGCAGGGTGGATTTAGGTTGTACATAAGGAGGAAGTTTTTTACAATGAGAGCAGTAAAATAGTGGAACAGGTTGCCTGGGGATGTGGTTGAGGCCCCATGCCTGGAGACGTTCAAGGTCAAACTTGATGGGTGCTGAGCAACCTGATCTACTTGGAGATGTCCCTGCTCACCGCAGGGCAGGGTGGTTGACAAGATGAACTTCAAGGATCCCTTCCTCCAATCCAGTGCATTCTGTGATTCTGAGGTTCAAATAGTGCCTACAAATACTCAAAATCGTAAGAATACTCAGAAGGAGAAGGTTCATCTGAAGATGCAATATAGGGGAGGGAAGGTATCTGTAGATCCAGGAAAAACTTTGTGAAAGCAGAGAAACAGAATTCCTGTGCTATTTCTTCTTTGTTTCTTCACTTTGAATCTTCACAGTCCTGTTCATCCTTCTTTTTTTGTCATCCCATCTTCGTAGGAAGAAGCACATTGTAATCCTATCAGAGAAATGCTACAGATACCCAAATGTCTTTGAAATTCCTCAAATAGCAGAGTTGACATTGAAGTGGGACAGAATTCCTGGGGTTGATGCTGTGTCTAAGAAGATCTAATACAGGCTTCCAAGTGCTGCCATCATATAACTAGTTGAGGTTTTTATAAATTGTTCCTTCTGTTTCATTTTGAACAATACTTGACTGAATAATATATCATTATAGTTCTTTATTAGATTGATATCCTTTGTTCTTCAGTCCTTAAAGCCCTTCTTGTGCTGCAGGATATCTTCTGCTCTTGAAGGGATAGGATGGAATGAAACAAATTGAATAAAGATATTTAGGCAGTGTTTAGACAACTTCAGTTCCTGAGTGGGAATGTATTTCTATCTGTACTTTTGGAGGCTAACATTTAACAAGTTCTTGAGTGAACATTTTAGTTCCTTTTTCTAATTTTGTATAACATTGAGTGAAAATGAAAGCCTTCCTGATAAGGACCAAGATGGTTTGAAGATAATGTGAATGAGATCAAGAATAGCCAGTTTTTAATACTGACATTTGTACTATTTAATTTCTTTCCAAATATAGTTGTATTTGAGACAATATACAGGAGGAAACATTTAATGCTAGACTTGTTCAGGGGAGCTGCTTTGCTGCATCAGCACAGAGCTTCTCTGTTGAAGTGTACTGATTTGCCAAGGGTACTGTAGCTAGGCATGCACAGGTACGCTTACACAATGGTGTTTGAAAATAGTGTAACACAATAGAAGTCTATGGAACAGAATGTGTGGAGGTGGAGACAGTAGGACAAGAGAGGAGCAAGGAAGCTTGTCAATTGAGAGGTGACTGACTGAAGCCCATTTTTTAATTATTATTATTTTTTTGTGGTAAAGCTGAGGATGATTAACATGCAGGGAAGTGTTGCACTGTGAGAAGTGTTGTGCCACATGCTTTGTTCTCAACCTGGTATCTCAAAAGTCATTCTGAAAGGCTCTTGAAAATTCAAGTGTAGCATGATTTGAATTTCTTTCTTTCTTTTTTTCATTTAGTGGAGTTGCTTTAAAATTTACATTACCATTTCAAACTGCAGTCATATGCTTCTGTGGCCTTGAGGCAGTCACAAAGAACTTGGAGCCATCCTTGACTTGATTGAGGCCTGTGATGCCTGTCTAGGACAGAATCACTATGCTTTCGTTTACTGCTTTTTGAAGAGAAGACCTTACTGCATCTTTAACTTGAATGGATGTGATCCAAGGGTGGTCCACGGGCAAACAACAGATCTTTCAAAGCTATGTGGAAACAGTAAGGCAGAAGAAGGGTATAACAACAGCAGCACACACAAACCACCTCAGACCCAATAAAAGGCATCTAGTATCTCTCTCCTTTATGGATAGACAAAACATATTTCTTTGTGCTGAGCATGAGAGGTGCAGTGCTGCAAGTTATGCACCACAGCAAGACAGTAGGTTGTCAATACTTGTTCTAAACCCTTTCTTTCCTTCCTTGCAATAAAATAGTTTGTTTTCAAAACATTCCAAGCTGATATTGTTGAATTTGTTGAAGTAATTTGAACGTTTTCAAATTACTTCAAATAGTGTGGCTATTTTTAAGATGCTTAAAACTTGCAGACTTGAGAGACTATTGGCTTTTTATAGCAACGTGGCTTCGGAGAAAGATTCAAAACAAAAAGAAAAATCAGCATTCTCTTTCTTCCAGTATTTTCTGAAGCACTTCAGTAATGTATTTTCAGCATTAGCTTCTTACTGTTTTCTTCTTTAGTTACATTAAAAAAAAATTGTGAGCCAAGCACAAGTCAGTCTATAAAACTGCAAAAGGAGCTTAGAAGCTCAAAAGCAAAATACTTTATTATGTGTATATAGAAGTGCATACTTCCCATTTTCAGGGTGATGTGGAACTGGCATTGTGCATGTACAACATGTACATGTTAAATGTTTTCATTTTACCTTGGAGCTTGAGAAAATCGAGTTATTCTTTGGCTTTGTGATAATAATGTTTTACAAAGGTCTAAGTTATATGGAATTGCCACTTCTTTATCATTTGCATATAATTCTTACACTTCTATTAAAATTCTCTTTGTGAATTTTTCTTTGTATTTTTTTTTTTTTCCAGCTAAAGAATGCTAACTTCTGTACTGATTATAAAAGTGTAGGATTTGGAATATGTCAAGAAGAAAGCCTTTGGGCTAGAAAAGTGTCTTATAGTTTGTCCCACAAAATCTCTTTCAACTTTAATTGACTTAAACTCTGCAAAAATTACCATTTCATTTTGGCTGATTGTTTTTCACAGAAGTCCTGGATTTTTGCCTGAGCACTAATTGATTATGAGTGTTCTGATTTACGGTCAGGCTTTGCTGTCATTAAAACACCAAGCAGAATAATATCCTTGGGCTCTGTGGTGCACACAGTCCAGGTGCTGAAATAATGCACCTGGGAGAAGAAGAGTGTTGGCTGGGCTTCCTTCTAGTCTTCAATCTAGTACAGGGACTTAGCTGTGTATTCTCTGCTTTCTGAAGGTACCATATAGACTAAAGTAGTAGAAGGAGACTAATCTGCACCCAGGTACATGAGTGCTCCCCAGAAAATCTGAAAAAAACCTGACATTTTCAGAGTGTAAGATAGAATACAATGATGTACTAACAGAAAATGAAAGAGGTGACCAAAAGATTTTTTTCCTGAGATTTTGTTGTTGTTTTTTTTGTAATAAAACTCACAAATATATATTTAGTGAAGGACTGCAGGTTTGTGAGCAACAGAAACCTCTGTTTACTTACAAGTCTGTTACTCTGTTGTTGGACTGCTTGGAGCCTGCAGACCAATTTGGAAAGGGATAGGAAATCCTTGAGCAAGAAGCTTACACTGGCAATAGGCACTATGGGGAATAGCACTGCATAAGACTGAAATTCCTTGGCTCTTCTTAGAATGTTGGAGATGTTTTTGTGTTGAACTTACTGATAGAGACTTTAAACCCTAATGCTGCTTAACTCTACGTGGCATTTTTTGCATGTGAGTAGGTACCCATGTCAACAGTTGTCAAGTGTCCTTCAATTAAACACAAAAGCAGTAAGATAAACTGACTGCAGAGATGAACCTTAGAAATAAAAGCTGCTCGCTGTTGTGAAGTGTATTTGTTCTCTGTCTAATTACATCAAAACCCTAAGTGTGTATTTTCTTCTGTAGGAGGTGGAAGAAAGGCTGGTGAATGTTAGTAAAGCTGCACTGCAAAGTGGATCCCTGAAATATATTATAAAATGCAACAAAACAATGTCCTTGTGTTTTCTAGTAATCACGAATGCTTAAGTTACTAGTGTGTGCTATAGGGAAATTGCACTGGTATGGATGGAGGTAGTTGTTAGCATGAGGAAGCTAGCATGGCTCACGTAGCAAATACAATACAACATTTAAGTGTGCCCTGGTCTTAAATGTGGCCTTCTATGGTCTTCTATGTCATAGCTGCTGGTCTCATACTTTCCAAATAGCAGGAGTTAGCTGACATCTTAAAACCATTATTTTTCATAACAGATGTAGTTGAAAGTTTCATTTCTACATGTGCTTTTAATATTGCTCCTACTGCAAAGATAAAGAAGCTTTGTGGAAAACTTGCCAAACCTACTGTTTTCAGAAATAGGAGGGAAAAATACTTGCAAGGAACATATACAAGACAAAGCATATACATTTCGTGTTAATGAAATCAGGGAAATGGACAAAGATTTCAATAATTCATACCAATTTAGGAAGCAGGAAAGTGCTAAGCCTTTATTTATGTATGTATGTATTTGGTACTGGTATCTCTACATGTTTATCTGAAGTGCTATTTGATTAGATTCTTTTTTCTGTTATTAGTAGTGTCATTCATAAACTCAACCTGAAAATAATGTATTTTTTACTCTAAGCAATTCACAGTTCTAGAGGAGCTTTACGTGCAACATTTGCATATGAAGTTTTTGCAGGTGGCGAGCTTACTTCATGTTACAGTAGCTGTTTCAAAGTAATTTTTCTCTTATGTCCCAACATAAACCAGAGAACACAGTAAGAAGTTGGTATGTAGGTGAAGTACATGAAAACAAAGGTCCAGGTATGAAATAGCAATAATAAGAAAGTTACCTGCTTGTAATCAGCATGCATTGTGAATGAGAAATAGGGGGAGAAGAATGGAAATTATGAGATGTCAGTATGGAATACATTTAGAGGATACATTGTGCACATTAATAATAAGATTGACAAAATAGTTTTGGTTAAAGCATCAAGACTAACATGGAATGTACGAAATTGACTAAGGCAGGAAATGAATGGCTGAGAATAAACTCCTCTTTGAGCTGCAGGAATTAGGCTACCACTTTGTTTTCATGGCTTACAATTGATATGTAACTGGCTCAGGAAATCATAGAAACAAAGAATTTTGCTTGTAACATGCAGTGATACCAAAAGTAAAGAATGTAGTTACAAACAAAGAAAGTATAGTTACAAACAAAAGATTAAAAGGAATACCCAGATTAAAGCAACCACAACTGAAACTCAGAGATTCTTTTCTAAGTTGATAATGATTATTACCAAAAGGATTTCAATGTATTCAATTAGTGTTTCAAATAAGATTTTCAAGTTGGAGGGGAGAAAATACAAAACATCACTGAACAGAACTGAATTAATTTTGAAAGAAACATTTTATGTGGTTCTGTAGCTGGAAAAATTAGAAGATGCTGAAATTTTCATGGCATGCAAGTGCTCTCCTCAAATAAGATGTGGTAAGTGAACATTTCTAGGCGTAGTATATGTTGAAAATTCTCTGTAAAGTAAAATACTTGTACTTCCAGATTTACTCCTATTTGAGCAGGGAGGATGGGGATGATTGAGACAGTTGACCTCCTGAGGCCCATTTCAAGCTAAATTATTCTGCAGTTATGGAGAGATTTCAACTCTGAAGGTGTGACTAGAATCTCCTTAAGAGTCCTTAAAGAAGCTGCTGAATAGAATCATGACTAATTTGGTATTTAATCTACTTTGTTTTGTTTAAACCAGTAAGCAAGAGTGCCCAGGTTCTAGGAGAGAGGTCAAAGGTGGGACTGCCCTTTTAGAGAAGAAAAGCAGCAGAAATATTAAATCTACAAATCAAAGGGTCTGTTTCCTATACAGAATTGAATTTAGCTTTTGTGAAAGGTTCCTAATTTGTTTTGGCCCTTTCTAAAAAATGCATGATTCTAGTCAGTTTGTCACATTTTCCATTCCGGGTATTATGTTAAGATGTCTAAATGAATTTTCATTAGAAAATCTACTTAATGGGAGATGTACAAAAGCTCTACAGCATTGCAGATGAGCTCTTCAATGAAGCTGATTCTCATTAAAGTCACTCAGTCTCTTCTTGATAATGGAAAATAACAAGTTGCTCATAACCTGGCAGACTTGGGACCTATGTCAAGGATTAAGTTAGTTAGCATAACGTAGCATTATACTAATTATGTGAAACATGCACAGAAAGGAGCTGTTCGGTGAGAATGAAAGCACTGAAATAAGGCCTAAAAATAAAAATAAGCACAATAAAGGACAAGAGAACAGTAGCTCTGTGCCTGGAGCATAAATACCGTGGTATGCCATGTTAAATACGACCTTAATTTGCTGCAGTTTTTCTGAAACAAGTTGTGTTCTGCATTGAGAAAAGACATTGTCGTGATGGGTAACTTTTGTGATTATTTTCCCCAAAAGAAGTCTGTAACTAGTAGTGGTTGGTTTCTATCTGAATAAGGCAGGCATTCATAAATTGCATGCAGACAGAATCTATTGTTGTAGCCGACTTTTGCCCCAAAAAGGAGAATGTTCCTTCAGACTATTGCTAAGTACAATTCTTTCTTTTACTCTAGCACTTTTGTATTTCCTCATATCAGTCTATTAAGCCATTAAGTGATACACCTTGTAATTTTGCAGTGCTTTTTTTAGATACAAATTTTAATACAGTACTAATGCTCTGTAGAAAAAGCTGTGGAAGCTTTGGTTTGTGTGGCTTTGCCCATCTTGTTCACAGGTAACAAATGGCAATATTCTTTATTTTAATACACCGTCTGCCTAAGTTGCATGTTGCTTCTACTTCAATGTGAGAAGATGTGTGTTGGTTACACCTACACCCAAGCTGTTGTGTGACACAGAATGACCATAAACCTGTGGTCCATTTCTGGCTCAACCCAACTTTGCCAACAGATCTGCAGGCAGCAGGCTGGTGTGCTAAGCTGTCAGTAGGATGCACAGGCTCCAGTATTTTGAGATGTGCTACCCTGTGGCACCCAAGACAGTGCCTGTATGTTTGCAGTACCTCTGCAAACCAGTCAGGTATAAGGGGTCTGTTGATGCAGTTTCCCTTTGAGGTACAAAGCACTTGCCTTCATGTAGTCATTGCAAATCCGAGCAGGCGAATAGTGAATGGGTGGAGGACCTGGGCAGCTTGTCCTGAGGAAGCCTAGTAGTGAATGGCTCCTTTTCTGTGATGCTGTCTTGTGTACGTATGGTGTTTTCTTAAATCTATTAGAAGATGGAGGTTTGTAAAACCAAAATGTACAAGCTAATTATTAGCATTAATTCAAATTCAGTTTTCATAAGGTGTGAGGAACAGAAAGGTGGCTGTAAAATGTCGTATTGCTCTGTTTAATAAATTGAAGAGGTTTATAGAAAGCATGTTATAAAGTATACCAGGTTAATTATTGTCAGGCTAAGCCTGGAGGCAGGGCTTTCTTGGGGGGCTTTTTCTTTTTTCTTTCTTTTTTTTTTTAAACAGTGGTATTCTGTAGGTACTGCTCCAGTTTTACACGAAACTGCATCCTAAGCTGCAGCATTCACTGGTGATAAAAGTGTGTCATGCTTGTTATAGAACACAGCAGGAATAATAACACTGTTGCCTTTCTCACTTACCTCATATAAAAATGATGCTTTCTTTAAAGGAAAGAAAATCACTCACTGAAGCATTCTACCATTTGCTTTTAATATGTGCCCCAGTCACCTTGGGATCTTGTCTAATTTATTGATTCAGTGCTTAAATTAGACTTCTGAAAAGTTTTTGAAATGCAAAATTAACCATTTCTTTATCATAATGAAGCACAGCTGCTGCAGTAAAATAGAGATCTGTTGGGTTTTTTTCTCTGTCAGTGCTCTCAGATACAAGGCAAGTCTTCTGGGTGTAGCAAAAGTAGCAAGCAGTTGTGAATTAGGAGTGGTGTCAAATTTTTCAATTAATATAGCCGCCTTTGATACGATTTCTACTTGTAAACTGCTAAAACCTTTACGACAACAGAAAAGTGAATTCAGTAATCTGAAACAGACTAATGCACAGGGAGGTGAAATACTAGCAAAAGTCATGGTGCACATTGATGCTAAGTTCAGGAATGGAACCCAAGGACTGTTTACTGAGAGGCATGATTCCTGAGTTCTGGTTCTCATGGCTGGAGGGAAACAAGGACATTTGTTATGTGTGTTAGAACAGCTGAAGCAATTTGAACTGCTCTTACACTGCCGGGTACTCTAAAGTAATACGTAAGTATATCTGAGACATGCCCAATACCTTGAAGTGAGAAATCCACACTTTAAAAAAATTATCTTTAATTTTGTACTCTAATCCTTGTGCAGATCTGGCCTTCATTACTGCCATTTACTCCTTTATGTTTTAGTATTGGCAGTACAAATACGGCACACAGAACTGGTGGGTGGACGAATGAGTGGGGTTTGACAATTATGATGTTTATGCCATAGTTAAAGCCAGTGTAAGTGAAGCCTAGATTTGCATCTGTGTTTTGTAAAATAAGGTTTTAGTGAACTAGAGAATCTGGAGAAGTGAGAGAAGAGATGGATAGATGATGGATCTGGACTAGTCCTGAAATGATTGTGGTGTGTTGCATGTTTTTTTTCTCAAAGAGCTGTTTTCACAGTAGATATTTTTGCCTGCATCAGGGTGGCAAACATGTAGAAAATGTTTTAGAGCTTGTTGTGGTGTAGGAGTTTTGGTGCCTTCTTACAGAAATGAACAACCAGGCATCATTTTTAGAGTAGATTTAACTAAGTACATAATACTACCTTTCAGATCTATGGATCCCAAACATACTCATTATTATTCAAATAGTTTATTCTATACACTCTCATCGGGTTATCAAGGCTACAGAAAACGTATCTCATAGAGAAATATTCTGTATGTAATGGGAATATTTTTGCATTATTACTAGTCTTACATTCTTGGTTTGGTCATTTTCATGTTTGCCAAGGCCCTATGACTGAATTCCACACTCAGCATCTTCCAGATATGTTCAGTTACCAGTGTGATAAGTCTGTATTTCTGTCTGTCTGTTTTAACCTCATCTGACAGGTTACTTGCCTGTTGAAAGCAAAAAGCTTGTATATGATAAGTATTTTTCCTTTATTTTTTTAATGAGCAAAAGTCTAATTCATTCTTTGTGCTCCATCAACCCAACTGGTCTGATTTCTTAAATTGCATCCATGATACTCACAAACTTGGAAAAGTCATAAAACTTTCAAATGTCCTCCTTTGTTCTCCAGTGTCACTTTAAAGGATTGTCCTAATAGGATAAATGATAATAGGAAGCAGTTAAGAATTATGCTACATGGGTAAGTCAAATTGTTGGAGGGTTTTTTTGTTCTTAGTGATGTATATAGTTTAAAAGGTTCATTTGTATTTAAGAAACATTTTATTTTATTTTAATTCAGATATCCTGGATAACCTGAATTCTGCGTTTTTTTAACACTGTTTTTAATGATGGATGTTTATATTAATTTCCAGAATACATTTTGCCCCTTTTTCAGAAACCAGAGAAATAACCCTTCCTCAGTGCAAAAGTTACTGTGAACATGATATGAAATCTGAATACATTTGTGGAGGTGGTGTAATAACTCTGTTGAGGAACTATTTGACTTTGTCCTGTCAGATACATTTTAATTTGTGCTTAGACTAAATGCTTGTTTCACAAATTGATTATTTGGTTTGGAAACAGGATATGTGGCTAAAAGAAAGCTATGAAGAACATGGCAGACAGATTCTGATTATTTCAGCTGAGTTTTTTGAGTGTCAAACTAAGGGTTTTTTAATAGGCTTCCATTATCAAGGAACCATGAAACATGGAGAGAAGTCAGAGTAGAATTTGTGTGCACAGCAGAGATACCCAAACATAACTTCTTTCCAAAATCATAAGAGTAGTCCATTGAGCAGAATAATTGCATGCAGCGCTGGCTTGAAAGAAAACTGTTGTCTCTTGTTTGCCCTTTCACTGTGGCCTCTTCTTTTCAGCTGCAATTAGAGAATATGTTAAAATCAAGTGACGTGCATTACTGGAGGATATATGCAGAGACCTTTTTGTCTTAATCAAATACTACAGCTTAATGGCAAAGACTGTATTGAAGATTTTTAGCATGATGCTTTCAAAGGTAATGTTTTTGGGTTTTTCTGGTGTAGGAGCACCAGACTTTCTACACCTTGGGGTTTTGTTTTGTATCGGTGGTAATGTAAAAGGTTAAGGAACATTTTCACCTAGAACTGTATGTTTCTGATGAACTCCCTTGTTCCCACAGCAATTTTAGTAACCACACGCTGTTTTACTGGAAGAGTGACTTGAGGATATTGCTTGATCTCTCCCTACCTCCCATGGTAAACCTTCTGTTTGTTTTGTGAATTTAGTAGTCAGAGGTGCGTGATAAAACTTGCCATCTCTTACTTAATGACACTTCACAGCCAGTAAGAGTGCCAAACTGCTATACAACTTTCCTTTTTACTTCATTAAGCAACACCGAGGAACAGATCAGAACAATTATTTTCTACACTAATGCTCCATATTGACTGAAACATTTAAGTCTTAAAAATTGAGAAGTACCATAAAATAAAAGGCTTTAACAGTGGGAGGGACATCCTCATAGCTCTGTATGGGTCTAAAGAGAGGAAAAAGTGCAGAAAGACCCAGGATGCTCAAGAAAATTGAGCTTTTCCAAATGAGTAAGCCATGAGTTGCAGAGGGGGAGAAAAGGTTAAACTTTGCTTATTAGGGTGGGTTCTGTTACAAATACAATTTAGGTGTGTTTTTCAGCAAAGCTGCACTACAGGATAAAACTGGGGCAGAGTGTTTCTGTTTTCTCTAGTGGCAACAGTTAAACTGTAGTGACACTTAAAATAATCTGTGTGCTGTTTTGCAGAGAACATTACTGTCTCAAAAGTCCTTTATTAACTGGCTGGCCAACCTGTATCTTTGATGCTTTAGGGGTGAGGAAGCAGTACTTTGATATGGCTCTTCACATACCAGAATGACATGCAATATAAATTGTTTTCTTGTGGTTACAGAGTTTGTGATTTCCCCTGTGTTTTCTGGTTTTCAAGAGCTGTAAATACAAAAAACAAAGATGTTTCCTCTTACCCCCTGCCTTCTCTCAAAGGGGAAAAAAAATTCCATTCACTTGTAGTAGTGCTTTGGCAGTGGTATCTTATTAGGTGAAAGGCAAATAGACTCAATGCTTGAATTAGCTTAGCTTAATCTTTTATTTTTTTCAATAAGCAGTCGATCAGATCAGACAAAAAGTCCAAGAAAAGGACCTAAAGGGTGGATAAGGAAAGGGGAAATGTGTGCTTTGTGCAAACCATTGTATCCATGGAAAACAGTTGTGTGGCTTTGGAAGAAACCTCCAAGTCAGTAATCTCCACAGCGTGTGGTTGCAAATCTCTAGTACATACGTGGGTTCAAAAAGTGTGATTTTTCTGTTGCAGGTGTTAACTTTGAAAATTTGACATTTTCTTGTCTGAAATTTCCTCCCTTTTATTTGGCTTCATGGGTCTTGACCAGAGTGTCTGGACATTTCAACTTATTTTTCCAACACAATTCTGAAATCCTTAAAAAACCTAAAACTGAAATAGTTTAATTGAAAGTGGTGAAACTTGGCTGATCCATGATTCAATAAATAGTCCATTTCCCCAGTTCTACACTGAATTAATCTCACAGGAAAGAACTTAGAATTCCCCTCTTTAGCTCTGCCTGGTTTCCTGTCAGGATCAACGGAGATCACTTCAGTGAGCAATTGGTTAATGTGCTTATTTGACTAGGCATAAATTCTGCATCAGCACTAAGGAAATTGCAGAGAGGTTGATTGTATTCTCCTGTTGCAGCAAGAGAAAAGAGGATAATTTTTGTTGTGATGTTGAAGCATATGTTGACAGGGTGCAAAACATTATTAGTGCTACCATGATAAAGACATTACTGATGCCAATATCTCACTTGGGGCAATTTCTGTGAAGCATATAGATACATCTAGACCATGTGTGCTGACTGACCCAGTGGTAATTTGGATAAATCATGCAGCACCCCATTGCTGCAGTGGGTACAGTGGAAGTGAACAATGACAGTGCAGAGCTAAAGAGAGCAAGATTCTTAAATAGAAGATGACCTATGGGTGTTGCGTTAAAATACGCAAATGTCACCCAGTATCTTGTGACTTGGTCCAATAATATAGTTTTTTCAGGGCTGCCAAGTGTTCAGTCATGTTTCTTAAGAAAACATATTAAAAGAAAACCTAACCACAAAAGCAGAACTGAGCCCAGCACCACATTTCTGGATTATTTTTATTTCCTTGGTTCAGGAAGTTAAAAAAAATGATCAGTTACTCCCACTTCTGCACCAGGGAAGAGGCTATTTAAACAAATATGTGGGGAGCCAGTAACAAGTGTTGGCAGTGCTTCTTTAAAAGACTTACAGTACAGTCTGCTAATTGACTTGAGATATCAGACTGAAAATGTTAAGCTTTTAAAATAGGACTTTTATTATCCCATTATCTTGTTTCTTAATTAAACTCTAAATCAGGGGTTATTTTAATTACCACTAGAGGTTTAAAAAGAAAGTATAAGCTGATACCCTGTTAACATTGCAGTGGTAGTCCACAGATCTGGTAGTGCCAAGGCCAAGTTGTAGAACCCCATCTATTATTGAACACCAGCTTTTTAGGTCATAAGACACTATAAATATTCAACTGCTTTCCTTCATCATAAACTTCAAATATATCAATTGTGCATGTTTTACAAGTGTCTTGACTTTAATTAATGGAGCCTATAGCAGGAAAGAATTCTAAGGTAAGAGGAACAAGTATACAAGTAGCTCCTTACAGTTATCCAAAATTTACTGTGAGTACTGAAAATTGCTTTTGTATAAAATTGCAGGATAAAATAATAATGAAGCAAAACTTAAAAATGAAGGCAAATATTTTTCTTTATATTCAGCTATGATTGACAGTCTCCCTTATGACTTTTTTACACTGTCCTTGAAGTACTTCATTTTTACAAGATATAAATAAATTTTCTTTCACAGTCTGCTGGAATGTTGGAGCATAGAAGTGCCTGTTTTGTTTTTTTAAGAAAACAATTCCGTAAAGAATAGTAAAACATGGAGGACTCAGGTTACTTTTGCATCTGTAGTCTTTTACCTCTTTGTTAGCTTATTTGGTAGCCCTGTTTGGTTTTGGAGACACTCTCAAAAAGCATCATCATATGGGAGATTCTTGGAACATTTGCTCTAATTTGAAGTACATGTGTGGAGCAAGTTTGCCTTGCCATGCTTGTAACATACAGCTCAGTGTGAGCAGGCTTCTCATGGAAATCAGTGCAGCAGTTGCATTAAGCGCTCATGGTGCTGCAGGCTTCAGTGTTTTTAACATGATTTTTTCAGTTTGTCTTTTTTTCTCCCAGACTTGTGTGAGAATCTTAGGTTTCCTCTCTTTTGCTGAACTGAGACCTATGAGCCTGTCCTTGTCCAAATGCCTTCGCCATGGCTACCAGATAAAAATACGAGAACCTGTTTGCTTGTTTTCATGTTTGTTTGGAGTGCTGACATCTACATTGCTGCTACTGGATTGCTTACAAGGAGTAGTTCTTTGTCAGAAAATAGTGAATCTTTTCTTGTATGAAGCAAATGGTGGGTAGAAAAAGGATAAAATTTAGGTCAGGCTTTATTCCAGCTCTTAAAAATTGAAGCTTTCAGATCAGAGATCCAGTTTGCGTGTTATCTCTGATTTGCTTCAAGAAAGAAAGAGGTTATTAGAATGTATTTATAAAGTATGTTAATAAATGTTTGATGATTTGAGCATTGTGATGTCTGTAATGCTTCACAGTCAATCACACATACTTACTGTAACATAGCTGGAGAGCTACTCCAACATTATTTTGTGCAGATCCAGTGCAGGTTGCTATTACTTTTTTTTTTTTTTTTTTCTCCCCTAATTTACAATTTGAAGTGAACTGAAGCATATTTTAAAGCACAGGTGAGCTACACATGAAGTTCTGTTCTGCTGAGTTGATGTCGTCTTTTGAAAGATTACAATAAGTATTTCTTTTAAGGTAGTATTGACAAAATAGCTCCTAATCTCTTCATTGAAAAATAAATAATAAATCATAGAATCAACCAGGTTGGAAAAGACCTCAGAGATCATCAAGTCCAACCTATTACCTAATACCTAACACCTCATGACAACTAAACTATGGGTTCAAGTGCCACATCCAATCGTTTTTTTGAACAACTCCAGGGACAGTGCCCCCACCACCTCCCTGGGCAGCCCATTCCAATGGCCATTTTCTGTGAAGAACTTTCTCCTCACCTCAAGCCTAAACTTCCCCTGGTGCAGCTTGAGACTCTGTCCTCTTGTTCTGGTGCTGAGAAGAGACCAACCCCCACCTGTCTGCAACCTCCTTTCAGGTAGTTGTAGAGAGCCTTCTCTTCTGCAGGCTAAACAACCCCAGCTCCCTCAGCCTCTCCTCAAAAGGGCTTGTGCCCAAGACCTCTCACCAGCCTTATTGCCCTTCTCTGGACATGTTCAAGTGTCTCAATGTCCTCACTCAGTCTTAGCATTTTCTATAAAAGTGAAAACAAACAAAGCTTAAAACCTGCCAATGTATATATCAACAGAGGCATACATCGCACTTTCAGAAACCAAGAGGCATTCATGCTCTGGTTTCTTCTGTGTATTAGAGTTTCTTCTACTTTTCTGTATTTTGCATTTCATTGGGTCTAGGGGACTTCCTCGGTACTATAAGTCCAAACTGCACATGGGAAATAATGAACAATATATAGGGAAAACTACATGCACAATCTGTGTGCTTCAGAACAGCTAATCATTTGCAGATACAGGGGGCAGTTTTAGTCTGGAGAGCTGGTATTCATACTTGCACCTTTGCTGAGCAGAGAACTGTCTGCTGTGTCATTAATGCCTGTTCCAGCCAGGCATTTGTTCTCCATTTTTTTGAGGCATTACTGTCACTATTTTACAGGTGGTAAAGCAGTAGAAGGTGAACTTCAGAGCCACTAAATATACAAAAGAGAGAATGGTGCATTTAAAATGCTCCCGTTTAAAATACATTCAACAGAATTAAAAGTTGGTTTCTAATCAGTGTAAGGCTTCAGTGCACAGAAAATAAAAGTGACTCCAGGAAGAAAGCGATACAGCTTTCACAGCTTCCAAAGCCACTTTCAGGCAGATTTATCAACACACCTTCTTATCTTAGTGTCCACCTTTCACAAGTGTGTGCAGTTGTGGCCTACTTACTCCTTCCAATTACCTTAACAATTTTCTAAATGCCCATAAGCATTGGCTGCTGTGTGAAAAAGAAGGAATTCTCCAACACAGTGCCCAGCTGAAATGTAGTTATAGGTTAATCAGCTTTTTCCTGTTGTAGCATCTTCTACAGTATTTCAGCTTAATTAGTTTCAGGTATCTGTTTAAAAGAACACAGCTATATTTAATGTCCATTGAAGCTTTCATATTGCTTTGAAGTTTTCACAGTAAATAAAGAGTGGGAAAAGACACGCTTCATGAAGTTTTGCAGTAAAAATAAAACACTTAAAATGCTTATAGGTGCAATAATGACAGAAGAAATAGTGTTTTTTAATGGTTGTTTCAATTTCATGTGTGTTTTTTAGGATTACACATTTTACTTCCACAGTAGTCTTATTAACAGAGAGTAAAAAAATATTTTTCTGAAATACAGCAAGAATGTCCAAGGTTCAATACAACATTGATACTTCAATTTTATAGTGTTCCTATTGTTCCTCTTATTCCACCTCAGCATCCTATCGATTATTTATTGTTGAACTTTAATGCCATACCATTTTTTTTTGTGGGAAATGCATCAACAGATTAAACATGCTTTTGGTTTTGGGTGGTGGGTGTGTGTTTATTTTCAGTTTGTTTGTTTGTTTTTCTATCTAAAGAACAGCTTGGTGCTTCCAGTAACATTTCACAGCTTCCAAGTTAAATTTCTTGTTAAGTCTAGGGAGGAAAGATCATTATGGTGTTTATGTTTTCAAAAGGAAGAATCCTAGTAGGGAAGCCTTTCTTAACAGTATCCAGAAAGCAGAGCGTATTGCATGTATTTGTTTTGTATTGTTATTTGTGTTACTTAATATACCTTTGTGCTGAGGTATTTGTTGTCAAACAGCTGTCACCTCCATCAGAGGTTATGATTTAGGGTTTCTGGTCTGGGTGCTGTTTGCAACACACTGCTGATCTCTATTCTCTTCCATCTCAAGTGTCCCACAAATCTTTACATCATAGAGATAGTCCTAGTCTGACATTGTAGGATGCATGATGCTGTCCAGTCAACTGCCTTGTTCCAATGAGGTTGCTTTACTGGTACTTCCTGTGGTTAAAATTACACTCTGGAAGCTTCCCCTGGGTAGTGGATTTTTATTCCTTGAGCCAATGCTGCTTTCAGCAGCTTTCCTGCTTCTGGGATGAGTTTTCTTACTTTTATTCCATCTTGAGAGGAAGGACTATTACAAAGAAAGAACAAGCATTAATGTAGGTTTTACTTCAGGCTAAGTATTGAACCATGATCTCCATAGTAGCTTTAACATGGGTAGTCATTTTGGTCTTGCAGAAAAATGACATTATGCATTTTTCCTGGTCATGTTGTATACCAAAGTTCTTATGGGAGTCCTTTGGGTAGATTAAAGGGAAGGCACTTTGCTGTGCATTTCTACTGCTTGTAGCAAACTCTCATATTAGCTGTGCCATTGCTTCATCTGAAAGTAAGAAGTGTGATTTGTTTAAGCTGAGTATTGAAGTGGTAAATATAAAATGGGGCATGATTAGAGACCGTGAGGAAGTGTAGGCCATAGGTAGCTTCTCGTATTCTTGTGGGTGTGCTTCAAGCCTGGGCTGTGAACAGAAAAAAAAATTACAACTAGAAAAGAACAAAAAAGGCAATCTGTTGGAAGGTTGTCATTTTGGGATGCAGATTTATATTTTTAGGGAACTAGTCCAAGGTTTTGATTTATATAGGCACAGGTATTTGCTGGGTATTAACATCTTGGACATGGTTAACTGATACTGCAGTCAGATAAGGCCATCCTGTAGTCTTGTTGCACAGGTCTCACCTTACTGAGAAACTGGGGCATATGAAAGAAACCACCAGAGGTGGTATCAGAGCTTACTCCTGATACTCTGCAGATCCATATTGTGATTTAAACCATTGTAAATGCCAGATCGGATTTACACAGGGCAGAGCACTCAGCTCGTGGTTTTAACCTTGTGGTTCTTCTTCACATGTAAATACTAATTTTAAAAAACCCTATTCTCTCGTATTGGCATCTCTGATTTCTCTCCACAGCGTACTCTCTTGGAATTTAAGGAAAGAGCTACATGGAGAATTATTAGATTTTCGATGTTGCATTTTATTTTGAGGTTTACTATGTTACTGTAGCTACTTTCCTTAATGTTTTGGTGTGTGTTTGTTTGTTTTTTTCTTTTTGAAATACTGTGCCAGTAAAATAAACCCTTTTCTTGAACTGTTTCAAAACTGATGAACAAACCCTACGTTGGGAAGACAACACACTGTCTTTTTGTAACTCTTAGACCAACAAAAAAACATCTTCCCCAGGTTATCAGGAGGAGGAAAAATTACAGTGAGACAGAAAATCAGTGTTGTTATTGTTCTTTAAAGATAATTTTTAAGTGGCCATTTACATGTTAATTTAAATTGTAATAATGTCTTCTTCATTTATTGTCACGAAATCCTTCATAATATTAATATGTGGATCATATAATTCTTGTTACATGAGTGCTTTTTAGAGAACCAGTGAAAATATTGATGCCTCCTGAGGTTATTGTATGCTTCCAAAGAGGACTGAATATGTTTAAGCACAGAATGCTATTTAGCCTGGAAGGACAATTCACACAGTGAAAGGTCATTGCCAAAGACACCTAATATGGCAGTTATAGGTGAAGGGCTGGATGCCTGCTGCGTTGGAAAGGAATCCAGCACGTATGCTGCTCATTCTAATTACAATGTTACAGATGGCCATTACATAAGGAATGCCTCCATGTCAATATTGTCCATGCAGAGAGACTTCTAAGTATACCTGATCCTGAAAGAGCATAAGCTCACTGTTTCCCTCCAGGAGCATGGCTCACAAAGCAGCAAGGTGTACCTTCCCTTCCGAGTTACCTTCTCTTTCATACTAACTCAGTATTTACAGTTGATTTTCTCTCCCTCTTCACCATGATCCCTTCTTACTCTTTGTTTTTGCTGTGTGTGTGCATCAGGATGGACTGCATGTTAGATGGAGACAGTTACATTTTATTAAAAATGAATGTGACATATGCCCTGCTTAGAGTCTTTTCATTAGAATTCAGAGTGTGGTGTTGTAGACTGAATTCAGGTGACAGGGAGTAAACCAGATAGGTTTAGGAGTAACATACAGAATCTGTAATTGCCCAAGAAAAACTTGTCTTCAAGTGCCTGTGAAAACTGACACTGAGTTTTCAATTACAGCAGTAATTAGAAGCAGTGTGTTAGCATGGTATCTGCAAGTGCAAGCTCTAGTGAACTGGAGAGAAAAGTACTTCCTAAGTGTTCATACTATCAATGCAACAGTGATTGAAATTGGGGAGGAAATATGCAAGTCAAGTTTAGGACTGATACAGGGTCATAAAATAATAAATCTATCTAAATATGTCTCTATAGTATCTAAATCTATCTATATAGCTAAATATATCTGTCATGTTTTTGTACTTAACAAAAATGTTTGCGTGTCCCTAGGCACAGCTCATCACTTTTCCTGCCTGATGTAGACAACATCTAAAGAAGAGTCTTGCAGTTTTTATCAGTGGTCCATACAGTTCACATTTTTAGCTAAGCATGCACTGTGTTTAGATATGTCCAAATTCTGTTAGTGTTGTCTTTCGAAATGCAATCTAGCTTGACCTCTGATTCTGCAGTCAGGTTGGGGTAGTGTAATCTTCCACCAGTGTCTCCACAATTTAATGATATATGAGTTTTTCTTCAGCTTACTGGGTAAGAATTGTGATGGGTCTGACCACAAGGGATTTGGGATGTCCTTCACATCTGCTTTGCTGGATGCACATTCATAATCTAGCCAGACTAGTGTAAATAACTGTTGTGCTAGGTAGATATTCAGAGTCATCACTGAGGAAGGACATTGCTACTCTCTTTCAGATTTCTGGTGGTGGATCAGTCATAGTATAATACTCTTCCTTAGGATAATGTGGAGCTTTTGGGCATAGCAGGCAGTGTTTTAATAATCTGCTGACCCCGTGTTTGAAAATCATAGCTGCTCTGCCAGGCTGCTAACTGCAGGTTCATTTAAGTATTACAGGCATAGTATATGGACTAGATTGGAAAGATTTAGGTATGGGATATATTGCAAGAGCATCTATCAAGCTATTTGGTCTCTCTAATTGTTCAGATGTATGACCATAGCTGTGTCTAATCAGAAGTAAAAAGTTACTAATCAAATTGAAGAGGCCTTGCACTTCACAGGTGTTACTACTTTTAAGCACCTGTATTTATATTCAAATTGGAACCTTACTATTAAAATGTGTTAGCTTTTTAGTGTTTTAATACTAAAAAGCTAATACTGGTGTGATGTTTGCTGTGTTGGTATTTAATGACATGTAACATGACAAAGTCAATGTTTTTCTTTAAAAATTAAAATCCTTTCATAAGTTGCCTGGGAGCTTGCTTACATCAGCTAGAGTGGTTGGCTAGTTGATTTAGTTTGTTCTACAATGCAGCATGGAACAGATGTTAGTTTATTACCAGCTTTCTCTGGGATTACAATATAAAGATGGGGAGAAAAAGCTAGAACTGTCAAACTGGTTAATTATGCAGAACAGCATGATCTATAAAGTTACTGTCTGGTGCTGCTGTATTGGGATGTATTGCAGACATTAAAAACACTGCATTTTTGCTTAAGGGAGAGCCTGGCAAAGCTGGTTCTACACCTTCAGATACACTAGTGGTTATGTCAGAAAATGTTATTATTTTAGCCTTTAGGCTAGAGCCTCTGAGCTGAGAAGACACTGCATAAAGAAGTATGTGCAGATAGTCTTGTGCATCAGCACTATATATAGGAAAACAGAAAACATGGCAGGAATACAGTCAGTAAGTGCAGCTTGGAGTATGAGTATGGCACAATCCTGTAGAAAAAGGGAATGCCAGGATCTTTGCCTTCAACAACTGTAGTGTTGTGTATAACCATACTAAAATGTCTCTTGCTCCTGTGACGTTTCTTGTCCCTATTACTGCTGGTAAAAAACTATTCATAATATTCTTCGTCTGATGGCAAGGACTTCCAGTTCCCAGCTTTGCTTGTCAATATCCACTTCTTGTGAGCCACTCTTCTCTATAGCTTTAGAGTTTTTATCCTTCTCTTTTCATACATCCCTGATTTCTTTAAAGAGAACACTCTTGTTGCATCTCAGCCTTCATTTTGCTAGGCTAATTAAACCAGGCTCTCTTAGTATGTTCTTTGTACTATTCTCTTCTTGCTTCCCTGCTTATTCTTGTAGCTTTTCTCTCTGCACATGCTTCAGCTTAAATCATGTTTGTTTTAAGACAGGTGACCAGAAACCCCCACAGATTTCCAGCTTACCAGTTCTTTGTAAGATGGTTCAATATGTCCCCATCTTTACTGAAAATTCTTCCCTTGATACAGCCAGATTGCAGCTGTCTTTCTTGCAGATGTGTCTCCTTGTATTCATCCTGATTAATACATCCAAGTCATTCTCTTCCTCTGTTGTTTCCAGTTGACGATCCTCCAGCTTACAGTAAAAATGTCTTTTGTGTTCCCGGAGTGAATGACCTTGACTTTGTGCTATTTCATTTTGCTGTTACTTTCACAGTAGTCCTTGAAGGCTATTCGGTTTTTCCAGTGTGATGTTCTGATCTTCATCTGTGTTGATAGTAGTTCCAATGTTTGGTTTTTCTGGGTTGGGTTGGCTTTTTTGTTTTGTTTTGAGTTTTTTGCATTGTTTTGTTTTTAGCTGGCATGAAGTGTCATTATTGTGATCTACCGTTTTGTTCAGTGTTTGCTTTAAGGTCAATTCTCAGAATGATTTCTAAGGAACTTCACTCCTAATCTCATTCTATTGCAGTAGCTTCCTTCCACATTCCAGCCTCACTTTTTATTTGTAAAACCCTTGTTGTTTTGCACTCCATTTGCCTTTTTCTGTATTAATTACAAGAATCCATACACTTTGGTATTGTAAGACTTACTGAATTATCTGTTATTAAGACTTTGGTCTCAGTGATCTACAATTTTAGATAATGTCCACAATACAGGAGGTTATTCTGGACTGTGTGTTTCTGCATGTGACCATATCTAAATCCACCCTTTTTCTTTTGGGTAAGACTGTAACTATTAAAACACAACATGACTTGATGAAAATACCAAATAAAAGAAACCCAATTAGCTTCTGAGTCAAAAGAACCATTAGTGGCTCTTAGCAGTCTCTCACAATTTCTTATGAGCTTTTCTGAATGTAATGTGTGCTTGCTTATAGGCCTAAGTCTTTTTATAAAGCCTCTATTTTAATGCTGTCTAGGCCCACTTTTAAAAAATGCAGTAGGCAAGTAATTGGGAGTCCTGGTGATACTTTATCTTTGGATTCTGAAATTAATGTATAGACTCAAAACTACATGGAGTTCTGTGTGATGCTTAATGCATGCTGTGAAAAAGAGGCAGAGGATTTTCTAAAAGTTTTTTGTGAGATACTGTTTTCCTCTTGATGATGAAAAAGAATTTCAGAGATAGTACAAAAAATGCCAGTGTACTCCTCTAACAGGACAGCCAAGGGATTACTGAAAATTTTAATGAAATGCAGTATTGCAGGCTGGGTTTTGTTGCACAGAAACTTACTCTACAAATCTGCTGAGGAAGGTCTGTAGTGGTGTGTGCCTTCCTTAACCAACATGGTTGTTAGACATAAATCCTCCCTGTGTCAATCTTGCTAGCCTTCATCTTGATAGCACCTGACTGTCTCCTTTTGTATTTAAAAATAGAAATGACAATCTCTCTCCCTCTGCCTTTTTAGCTTGATTAGTTCATAGTTGAAAGTGTGAGACACTTGAGGGAAAAGCTAAATTGAAGGGTTGAGGCTCCCATTCTAAATGTGGTTAAGATCCATTGTTCTTCTTCCAGAAGCAGTCGCTGCTGTCTTTTGTCAAAGTCACATGAATGTCTTTCTTTCGTTGGATTTTTTTGTTTGGCAGTTTTGCTGGTGCAATGGATTTTAGCTGGAGTGGTGACAGAGCAGTGAACAGCAGGGAGGAAATGACCCCTGCACCAGCTGGTGCTAGTGCCATAGGAAATTCTAGCTTCTGGGAGATGGTTCAGCGTGTGCTGGGAATACAGCAAAACCTACACCAGACAAATGGGTGGAGGCCTTCCTGTCATTTAGAATTTCTAGGCTCATTTAGATGTGAACTGCATTTTTTTAAGTGTACTCACTTTCATTTTTCACCACAGTGATTTAAATAATTAAGGGTGGAGATATACAATGAGTTTTGCTCTATCATGGGTAAGGATGGTTGCTGGTTATAGGTGGCTGTGAGTGATTTATATCTTTCTGTCACTGGCGCTGCCACCATTGGCAACATGTGCTAAGCAACAGTGGTGAAGAATAGTTTGTTTTGGAGAACATGGATACATTTATGAAGCAGCCATTTCAATCCTAATTCAACAGAAATTGGTAGAACAGGAGTTGTGCTAAGTAAGAAAATCAGATTTTATTAGAACTGATTGTTATTTAAGGGGAAAAAGAGTAGGACTTATTAGGGGCATGAAAGGACTTCTTCCTTCCATATACGATATCGATTCTATCCAAAGAAAACAAAGTGCATGCTTTGTCCTTGCTCATGGTTCATCACTCTTATTTTTTAACACTATAATTAGCACTTCTAATTACTCTCTGGCTCTGGTAAACCTTACTGTAATGTCTTCATTATGTAATTAATGTTCTTTATGATTCCATTATTTTTGTGGAGGAGTGCTGTGGTATCACTACTTGCAGCTTGGGATCAAAGAGAAGAAATAAACAAACAGTTTGTACACACAGACCTCGTTATTATTTTGAGTTCTTTCTAATGAAAAAAGGCAATGCAGGGGTTTCTATTTTTTTTAGTAACTGAAGCTATTTTAAATGTGCATTTTCACCCTAATACAGTACAGTGCAAATACAGTACAGTGAGCCTAAGGTCATTGTGGAGCTTGCGGTTCATAGAAGGAAACACTGAAACACGGAAAAATGTGTATGTATCTCTCTAAGCTATGTATGTAAATACAATCTGTGTGTTTTCCTCCCCTTCCTCAAGTAAATTTGTTGTTTTCTTGTGGCGTCAGAAGGTCTTTAAGTAGCTGCTTGTCCCTGCACTTCTGTACTGAGAATTTTTCTACTCAGTTGCGATAGGCTGCCATACCTCAGTGTTGCATTAGCAGTTATGAAATACAGTCCAAAGAGGGAGAAGATAAAAGAAGAAAACTTTTACATTTTCTCCTGGGAGACAGAACACAGGGCACAATGGAGAAGGCATTACAGTGATGCCAAACAAACTTCTGGAGCATTCAAGCTCAATTTAACCTCCTCTAGTAACCCTGCTTTTGTGAAAATACTCCCAAGTGTAGCAGGGAGTGAGCCTGGCCAACCATATCTTCGCACAAGTTTGTTTTAGCCACTGGAATTGAATGTTAATAGATTAATTTGGAAATCTACTCAACCTGAAATTTCATTTAATACAGAAAATGCAGGGCTATAATATGACTCTAGGCTGATGGTATTTGTTTTTATAAACTTCTGCAGATGCTGTACCTTAATAACCCTTTCAAAGGGGTGAACCTAAGCCTGATATATCTAGGTTTCACCCTAGTAGAAGTGTGGTCCTGCACTGCAGAAATCGCCACTGTGTTGGCAGTAACATGAGGTAAAAAAGGGAGAAGAATTAGGGAGTTTTATCTGTCTTCTTTTTATAGGCATAGAGGGTCTTTTTGTTAGCATTTCAGAAGCACTGGCAGTTAATATACAAAGTTGTAAGTGTGGAGTTGTCTTTTGGGGTTTTTGCTTGTTTATCTTGCATTTTGGGATTTATTTTTTAAGCTTCTAAATTTGACATGTGTTGTTTTCTGTTTTGTTTTGTTTTGTTTTTTCCCTTCACATGAAAAGACAATAATTATGCTAGTCCTAATCACTTAAAGGTCTTTTGTACTATTTTTGAGAAATTACTTCTTATTTTATTGTGATGTGCTTGAATACAATTATTTATTATTGCTGTTATTACTATTACTTAGATATGCTTGACCAATGAGAGCTTAGTTCATCTCATTTGGTAACTACCACTGTTTACAATGAAAATCATAGGTGACTGCATATCTATCCCTTTTTAATACAGTAGCATCTTGAGGAATGAGTAAGTTACACTTAGATTATAAAATGAAACTCAGGATAATTGTGGGTAATGGAAAAAAAATTAAGGGAGGAGAGGTCAGGAGGAAAAAAGGTGGGTACACCGAGACTAAGGTTCATGAGTAGGAGGGGTTCAGTGGGTTAGTTTGGACATCTAAGAAATGTAAAAGGTATGTTAATTTCCCCAATAGCTTGAAATTATAGAACACAAATAACTTCCTAGAGTTACTGTTGTAAGAAATTTACACTGCTGTAACTCAGAAGAGAAGGCAAATTATATTGTTGTGAGAGATCAAGGACTCTAAGTGCTGTTCATGTATCTGGGAAGACTGAGGTGTGTCTCATCCTAAACAGATAGTAGAGCATAGTTTTTAAAATATTGATCATCACAGCTGTATTCATAAAATCAACCAAAAAAAATACTGCACAGTGTATACTTACATTTTTATTCTGAATTTGACAGGTCCTGGGAACAGTATTGTCCTTGGTCATTTCTTCCAGTCATCCTTGTATCTGATATTCAGTATATTCTTTACATGAATAATTGCTAAACACATTTTACTGAGAGTGATGAACTATAGCATTTGAAGTTAGGAAACTTGCAAATAGGTTATAATGGTAGGTTTGTACGTGTTTGAATTAACCTAAGTTTAACCTACTGTAACTCTAATATGCAGATGAAAGATTCTTTAAATTTATTTTTTATATAAGAGTTAATAAGGATCAGTCTTATCAGCAATTAATTTTTAGATAACTTATAGGTATACTTTGTGTATGCATTCTGGGCTGACTATGGGGCTCAATTATTCATTAGTGCTTTTGATACTTAAACACTTGTTACTTGTAGACACTGTTGAACATTCTTATATAAACATCCTCCTTGCAAATACAGATGGAAAAAAAGTAGCTTCTGTGTTGTTCATTAAATTATTGAAATTAATCTAGTTATGTCCTGCAACTTACTGTGAAGTTTGTGGCATGATCACTGCCTGCCATGCGGTTGCTGGTGGTAGCAGCGATGTAATTTCATCTTTGTGTCATGGAACCAGACGCAGCTACTTATTTTAATTGAGTTCACTGCTTGATATAGTTGAAAAGAGCTCCTAGTTTGATTGGAAAGAAGCACCTACTTTTCCTTTAATTCACTAATTTGAAGGTTCCTGTGTTAGTTACTTGAGGCCTTAGTTATCCTGAGTCAAATTACAGTAATGTGGTATGTTTTTTTCTTGCAGCAATTAGAAGCTTATGTCTTGCCAATGATTTGCTGAAGCTAGAAGTAACGCTTCAGTCTTATTTTTCCCTTGTTACTGTCTTTTATTGGAGTATTCCTAAAAAAAAAAAAAAAAAAAAAAAAGAAGATTTAAACCTCCAAGACTTTAAAAGCTACTTCCAAATTTTAGAAGTGTTTCTGAATTATTCCTGAATAAGGCAAATGGCTTTATGCATTGCCAATATGTGACACTGGAAGAAAAGAAGCTCTTTTTAAATGGCTCTTAATTGTTGTTGGGTTTGGGGTTTTGTTTCTTTTGTTTGTTTGTGGTTGGTTGGTTCGTTGGTTGGTTGGGTTTTGTTTGGTTTGTTGTTGTTTAGGTTTGGATTGTTTTTTTACTTCTGAGTACAAAAATATTGGTAAATTGTCTTTTGGAGAGCACCAGCAACTTTTTATTGTTAATTGTGTCTCTAGATACATAACTTTACAGTCAGAACAGAATCTAGGTTCAAGGAAAATAGACTAGTTATCAACAGATAGTCTGAAAGTCTTAAAGATGAAAGACACTTAGCACTTTAGGTGAATGAATGTGAACTAATTTGTCATGTGTTTTGTGGTCTCTTCGGTGACATTTGCTACAGCATTATGTGTATTTATTATAGCAAGTTAGCAAATGTTTCAGTAAACTGATTGATGATGTATAGGCTTCCCTGCCAGCATCAGTTTGTTGGTTCAGAAGAACAGACTTGTTCTTTGCAGTATTGGATTTCTGTATCTCTTCCCCTCACCCCCAATAAAAATACAGATGATGTAAAAGTTAGCCTTTATAATCTAGATCCATCATGGTTTGCAAACCAGTAGGAATGAAAAGTTATGCTGAGGCAAAATCACTTATGAAACTCAAGCTACTTCTTCACCATGTTAATTTGATCTTCTGTAAATGTCAGCAGGACAAAGGAAAAAGTAAAATGCCACATGCAGGATGCACCTACATGGGAAACCATTGTAGATAACAATACTGCATTTTTTTCACTGTGAGATGCTCAACCTTGAGAGTCAGTGCACTTGTTTGAAGCGCTTCTGTTGTAAGAAGGGAGATTCAGCTGTCATTTCAATGAATATCTAATTGTGGATTGATGGGGGAGCAGAATGGATGCATATTTAATAAATGATCCTGAATTAATTACTCATACAGCATTATTGATCTTAAGGCTACAGATTGAAGCACAGAAGTTAGAGGATATGTCTGCTTGTGGCTTGTCATCATCCTGCGTTCTTCTACTATAGGGCAATGTGCTGGTTTTTCATAGCATTTTTCCCTTTTGTTGTAGAAGCTCTATAGTGAGTGAGGCAGAAGGTAACAGGAAGAGAAATAACGGTCTTTTTACAAAGAAATTGAAATATTCCTTGGGAATTCTGGGGAAAATCTAAGCAATTTTTTGCCAAAAATTAAATCAGTTTAAAAAATCTGAAGCAGACACCTGCATGGAAGATTTTCGCCCAAGTATTGTTATTTGGGTTTTGGTGGGGTTTTTTTTTGGTTGTGGGGTTGGGTTTTTTTTTGTTGTTTGGCTTTTTGTTTTGGTTTGGTTTGGTTTTTTTTCAGTATAGATTTCTGTAAATTCTAGGTTTGGATGAAGTGATGCAGACTATATGGAGATGTGAGGTTTTGGTCCCTTTAGTGTATGGTCTTGAATGAATGAACGAATGTTACCTTGAATGGATGAATGTTACCTTGAATGAATGTATGCATACTCTCTCAGGAAACATATATTTCAAAGGTCAATAGATCTAAAGTAGTGTCTAATAAAATACTAATACCTTGTAGGTTCATTTTAAGTTGTGTATTCAACCTTAAATCTTAGCTGGAAAGAAACTGTTGCATGCTGGTCTGTTCCTCTTGAGCTTTTGGTGTTCTCTGTGTCTATGTAACTCTGACCATTTCTGTGTTACTTAATATCTGAGTAACTCTATTATGGTAATTTTATTTGTGTAGATGGCATTAACTGATTACTCTGGACTTTTGAAAACCAAACCACCTTCTCTTTCTCTCCCTCACTGCCTCCTGATACTAAAATTCAGAAATTTAAGTACAGTTGTGTTTTTTGGATATGTATTATATTTAATATGTTTTTATTTGTTTATACCTTTCTCCGAATGCACCCATGAAATAAATAATTTCTAGAGAAGAAATATCAAGAATCACCAAAACCTGAGGTGAAAGGTAGGGAAATAGGAAAAACTACATGAGCATGCTCTGTTCTCAGTGCAAATCCCAGCAGGCATCCTGCCCCTGAACTGTTACTCATTTGAACCTTGTATACGTCACAAGGAAAAAGCTTTCTGGAAGAACTTACTGGATACTTTAGTTTACTGTAATTTAAAGTTTAGGGGAAGAAGCTGTTAGTTTTTGGGAACGTTGCATCATATTCTCTTGAGATTTCATTCTTTGTAGCTAGTGACTAAATTTATGGCACTTTTAAACATCCTCACATCAAGTTTCAGAAATGCTTACAGCCTGTTTTTACCACTTCAGAAGCATTTAAAAAGGACAAGGTTCCCAGCTTTAAGTTGCAAGCCTACTTTAATTTTCTTTTATTTTTTAGAATGGCAGGTGTTGTTTTGTTTTTAAATCAAATTGATGCATCTCTTACTTTGTTTTCTTTGCCTTTTGTTGTTTTTCCTCTCAGAAAAAGTGGTAAGCACTGAATAGAGCCTCTGGTTTTATAAATTGACGTAGTCAAGAAGAGGTTTTAGTTTTCATTGTGATTTGTGAGATGGGGGATTTTAATGTGATAGTTGCAGGGCATGCATTTTAAATACAAGTCCAGAGATTTCAAACTGATACTGATAAAATATTGCCTGATTATTAAACCACTTCTAAATAGATATATACCTATAAATACAGTTGCCTTTCATTTGTTTATTTCATAAGTGTTGCATCATTCATTTTTAGTACTTTTATGGAACAATAAATAACAAAGGGTTTATAGCTGAAGAAAGATCTTCCTCTAAAACTCTCTCTGCACATTTTAAGGTAATCTAATCTTTATTTTTGTTCTCTTTTTCTCGTTATTTATTTTGGCAACACCATTTGCTGCATTGCTTTAAGAAAAGATTGAATTTAAAAAACATTTCAAAATCCCTGCAGAATTAAAAACTCAAAGTATAGATAATGTACTGAATAGAACAAAACTGGTGGTACCCTTATAGTCTGTACATTGGCATTTTCAGCTGCCCTGCTTTTTTTTTAATTTCTATTTTTTTAAATTTGAAATCAGTGCTTAGATTATATCACAGTATCACAGTGTCACTAAGGTTGGAAGAGACCTCGAAGATCATCGAGTCCAACCTGTCACCACAGACCTCATGACTAGACCAAGTGCCACGTCCAGTCCCCTCTTGAACACCTCCAGGGACGGTGACTCACCACCTCCCTGGGCAGCCCATTCCAATGGCGAACGACTCTCTCAGTGAAGAACTTTCTCCTCACCTCGAGCCTAAACTTGCCCTGGTGCAGCTTGAGACTGTGTGCCCTTGTTCTGGTGCTGGTTGCTAGAGAGAAGAGGCCAACCCCTTCCTGGCTACAACCACCTTTCAGGTAGTTGTAGAGAGCAATGAGGTCACCTCTGAGCCTCCTCTTCTCCAGGCTAAACAGCCCCAGCTCCCTCAGCCTCTCCTCATAGGGCTTGTGCTCAAGGCCTCTCCCCAGCCTTGTTGTCCTTATGAGATTACTTAATCAGAATTTTTCAATTTTATTTCACTTATGGAGATACTCTGAGTATAGGTTGAGTAACCAAACTTAGTGCATATTTATCCTGTCAAAGAAAAAGAAAATAGACTTTCTTACATATCTGACGAAACTTGTAGTGGTGTTTTGACTGCTGTGGTCTTATTGTCATGACCATACGGCTATTGCATGCCTAGAGGCCCTGTTTTAGTACTTAAATCTCTTAACAAAAGAAGGGGAATTGAACAATACTTTAGACTAAAAATCTCACAATAGATAAAGGGACAAGGATACATTATAGTGGAGGAAAATGTCCTAAGGACATGCCTAGGTAGTGTAGGGTATTACGGAAGAGTGAAAAATAGAAGCTGAGTGAATGGAGAGGCAGCTTGGGCACAATACATATTGTATGACAGTTTTGTCATACAACCAAGCTGTGGTTTTGTTTTCCAAGTTCACACTGATGCAGTCCATTGTGCCTGCAATACCTTTGTCCTGAATAGATTCACAAAATCTCAGGGATCAGTGTAATACCCCTGAAATCCATGAGGAATTAGTTTGGGACTTGCTGAGCCACATGGATACTCACAAGTCCATGGGACCGGATGGGATCCATCCTAGGGTGCTGAGAGAGCTGGCAGATGAGCTGGCCAAGCTGCTTTCCATCATTTTTCAGCAGTCCTGGCTCAACAGAGAGGTCCCAGATGACTGGAAACTGCTGGCCAGTGTGATCCCCATCCACAAGAAGGGTCGGATGGAGGAGCCTGGAAACTCCAGGCCTGTCAGCCTGACCTCAGTTCCAGGCAGGATTATGGAACAGGTCATCTTGGGGGCAATCACTGTGCACCTGCAGGATGGCCAAGGGCTCAGGTCGAGCCAACATGGATTTAGGAAGGGCAGGTCCTGCCTCACTAACCTGACCTCCTTCTATCATCAGGTGACTGCCTGGTGGATGTGGGAAGGGCTGTTGATGTCTACCTGGACTTCAGCAAGGCCTTTGACACCATTCCCCACAGCAAATTCCTAGCCAAGCTGTCAGCCCGTGGCTTGGAGAGCAGCACTCTGCACTGGGTTAGGAACTGGCTGGAGGGCCGAGCCCAGAGAGTGGTGGTGAATGGTGCCACATCCAGCTGGCAGCCAGTCACTAGTGGTGTCCCCTAGGGATCAGTGCTGGGCCCCATCCTGTTCCATATCTTTATTGACCATCTGGATGAAGGGATTGAGTCAGTCATCAGTAAATTTGCAGATGACACCAAGTTGGGGGCAGGTGTTGATCTGTAGAGGGTAGGAGAGCTCTGCAGAGGGACCTTGACAGGCTGGACAGATGGGCAGAGTCCAACAAGACTTTCAACAAGTCCAAGTGCCGGGTGTTGCACTTTGGCCACAACAACCACATGCAGAGCTACAGGCTGGGGTTGGAGTGGCTGGAGAGCTGCCAAACAGAAAGGGACCTGGGGGGTACTGGTTGATAGTAGGCTGATCATGAGCCAGCAGTGTGCCCAGGTGGCCAAGAAGGCCAACGGCATCCTGGCCTGCATCAAGAATAGTATGGCCAGCAGGAGCAGGGAAGTCATTGTGCCCCTGTACTCAGCACTGGTTAGGCCACACCTTGAGTACTGTGTCCAGTTCTGGGCCCCTCAATTTAAGGAGGACATTGAGACTCTTGAACGTGTCCAGAGAAGGGCAGCAAGGCTGGTGAGAGGCCTTGAGCACAAGTCCTATGAGTAGAGGCTGAGGGAGCTGGGGTTGTTTAGCCTGGAGAAGAGGAGGGTCAAGGGAGACATTATTGCTCTCTACAACTACCTGAAGGGAGGTTGTAGCCAGGTGGGGGTTGGTCTCTTCTCCCAGGCAATCAGCACCAGAACAAGAGGACACAGTCTCAAGCTGTGCCAGGGGAAGTTTAGGCTGGAGGTGAGGAGAAAGTTCTTCACAGAGAGAGTTGTTAGCTGTTGGAATGTGCTGCTCAGGGATGTGGTGGAGTCACCATCCCTGGAGGTGTTCAAGAGGGGATTGGACATGGCACTTGGTGTCATGGTTTAGTAGTCATGAGATCTTGGGTGACAGGTTGGACTTGATGATCCTTGAGGTCTTTTCCAACCTTATTGATCCTATGATTCTATGAAAACATTCAGTGTAGACTTTCTTCACTATTCCTTTGTAATCTGTTCTTTCAAACTGAAGATTTTTTTTTTCCCTTT
The DNA here is from genome assembly GCA_033816785.1 of Picus viridis. Classification (NCBI taxonomy): domain Eukaryota; kingdom Metazoa; phylum Chordata; class Aves; order Piciformes; family Picidae; genus Picus; species Picus viridis. Next base: position 12,536,894 of record CM066606.1, read on the forward strand.
AAGGAGCAGAGCCCCCTTTTTTAGGACAAGATGTCTTGTATTAGAAAGATCCAATGCTTCCTGGACAGGAAATACTGAAAGTGCAAGGCAATTTTTCTACATTCACTCAGTTGCAAGTAGAAAACTCTTCAGGATTTCTTTCTTCTGTTTTTGGTGTTGTTTTTTTTTACTGTACTACCCTCAGTGTCTTGTGTACACTGTGTGGCAGATCCAATCTTGAACATCTGACTCGTTAACACTTATTTTACAACCTTCTCATACATTGTATCATTCTGTACTTGCAAAATGGGCTGCATAAGTTTGGATAGCTGTTATGGTTTTTAATTGATCTTGATGTTGACAAGAAGATTGTGAAGAGGGGTTTTTTCTTTTAGCTACTGGTTATTCATTTAATCAAAGTATCCTGGAATTATGGTAGATATGAAAATAGATACTAATTTTGGGATAAGGAAGAAATGTCTCATAATAGATTACTTCTTCATATGATATGTAAATAAATGATTTCTAATTTATTGGCAAAGTACTTTACATAGCAAACTCTTGTTGTTTGCTCCTTTATTGATCTAGACCTTCATTTCAAACAGGCTGTGAGCAACCCAGTTTGGTGAACACTCAAATCATTCCATTTTCAGCAGGTGGAAGGCAGAAACTTCGACTGTGAAGGTTGGGCTGTCCAGTTGCCAGAGGTCCCTTCTATCTGCATGCACCCTGTGACTCTGTGAAGCTTGTTGTATTGCCTGCTTAAATGGAAAAAACATAAGTGAGATCCTGCTCAGTACTGCTGGATGTCACAGAATCACAGAATTACTGAGTCTGGAATAGGCCTCTGAGATCATGCAGTACAGCCTATAACCTTACACCACCACATCAGCTAGACCATGTCACCAAGTGCCACGTCCAGTCTTTCCTTAAACACCTCCAGGGACGTTCTTGCATTACTGCAGAAAGTTTCTAATGATTGGTTCTCTAGATACAAGTGTAGGTGGCTGCAGATCTTTTAGGTGCAAGGTGTAGTGGACTGGCCTGACTTACAAAGATCCTACAGGCAGCAAGGTAGAAGGTTTGGGCTGGAAAATACCTATGCTAACTATTCCAGTCATGCTAGAAGCTGGCTGTGGTATTCTTCATGCTCAAACTGTAGTCAGTGTAAAGAGAAAGAACGGCAAGTAGGAAGGAGTTTCTGGTCTCCCTGCCTGTGAACTTACAATGTAAGTGACAGGAGGTAAGGCAAAAGCAAATTGATGGAAAGATGCACTGTGCTTAAGTCTTCTCCAAGGAGACAGTTCTTAACTGTTCTTTACAATTTCCTACTGACAGCTATTCTTTAAGTTTCTGAGATATTTTCTACTGGAGCAAATAATCCATATAGCCTGAAACAAAATATTCAGAGCTATACAGATTTTGACACAAAATCTCTCGTACTGCAAATTGTTCTATTCAGTTGCTTTTACCATGCGAACTGGTCATGGAGAACAGATCTCTTTTGTAACAGTCTTCTGAATATATCAAGATGTGAAGTATATGCCCCTGATCATCTTTTTTATTCTAAGCAAACTAATTTTTTCTGTTTTTTAGTAAATTATTTTCTCTGAATGTTACTTCATGCTGCTGCTTTTGCCTTTGCCTGAGCTCTTTTCATTTTGTCTACATTTGAATTAAAGTAACTGAAATTGGCCGCAGCTGATGCCTCACTGCTACACAGAAACAACTGACCAACCAGAAACAAACCCACTCCGCTTTTCTTGTATACAGCACTGCTACACTAGAGAGGGCAGCATCATCCCACTGTTGATGCAACTTATGGTCTACAGGAGGTTGAGGACCCTTTTCTACAGATTCAGAGGGGTCATCTCAAGTGAACATTTCAGGATTAAATTTCTTTCAGTACAGTGAAAGCTTGATGGCATGATTCCTTTGTTAGTGATGATTTTGGGTTTGTGTCCTCAAAATCTGGAGCCATTTTTCATCCTGTAGCAAAGGAAGGGGAGGGAGAAGCTAGATTTGAAATGCTCCATATCAGAGTTCTGAGAGGTTGATCATTTTCTTTGTTGTATTTTGTATTTCCTCACTTCTCCATACCACCTCCCCAAATCTGTGACACTGAAAAAGAAGAGATTAAATAACAGCATAAAGAGCTCTGCAGAGACTGACTGCAGAGGTCAGTCGTTATTGAGAAAAAAAATTTTCAAAGACTTTCCCCCCCCACCCCCAAGCAGAAAATTTAAAAAAAGAGTTTGAGAAAGAGTACCATAATGCAAATCTTTCCATTGGAAAGTCTCTGAAAAGAACAAAACCCGGCTTAGAAAGATCAGAGAATCTTTCATTCATTTCATGAGAGCAAGGATGACTCTTTAGTCTTGAGGTCAGAGCTTATGGAGGAGAATACAGCTCCTTTTTTTTTTTTTTCTCCCTTAGTTGCATTTAAATCTATTCCTTGGATTCTATTTCAGACCACATTTCCCAAGGAATCATATGAAAGGGAATGAATACATCTGCATGTAAATCTGCCATACCTGTAAGAAATTGTCATTTAAAATAATAGTAAAATAATAGAGAGCAAACCTGACACTTTAGTAAGCATCTTTTCTGCACCTTGTGCAGATTTTTGTCTGCTGTGAGTAAATGATCCTCTGTGTCAGGAGGCTTGGAAAACCAAAAGTGATAAAATGTTTGTGTGTTATATGGGTACTACATAGGAGAGGGGAAAAAACAGAGAGGGTAGAAATTGCTAGTGTAAGTGTCTTGTCCACATTGTGCTTCAAATTGGATAAAACTCATCAGGATCAGCAGCGCTACGTATTTGTTAGCCCCAGTAAAAGCCTTGTGCAGTTGACTTCACTCATGTACATTGTTTATTAACTTTATTTATTTCCTTCTTACAAACTTTGAATTTCCTCTCCTTTAAAGCTTGCTACCTATAACCACTTCAGAGACAAGTGTTTAGAGGTGGAAAAGGAAACAATGCATTGCTATAAAATTGTGCTAATAATTAATATGGTCTTTATTAGAAAAAATAAGATTGGTTACAGGAAATTTCCCCCATTCCACAGCTCCCTTATTTGGCTCACATGCAAAACAGCTTTACAATAAGTAAAGGAATTAATTAAAATACTAAACACACAAACCAAACAGACACATGCCTCTAGCACACTTCTAGTTTCAGGTGAGGTCCAACATTCCAGATTGAATTAATCTTCTTTTCCAGAAAATCTCTAGCTATGCTGGCATATAATTTGTAATTTATCATTAGTAATAGCTGCCAGGATCTGAATTTTCATATTCCCTTAAAGGTACATTTTAGGTTTTTTGGAGGTTAATAAGAGTTATTTTTCTCTTCAATCTTCATGGTCTTTCATTAAGGGCTATGAAAACACTCTAGTCTGAAAGAACATGTGGAACATATTTAAACCAATCATCAACAGACTCGACCTTGTGCTGCTACTCTGCATTTTTAATTTGCAGAAGAGATTCTTACTGGTCTGTCTCTCTGAAAGCAGTCTTTATTTAAAAATCAGATCTTTGTCTGATCAGATCTTGTGCTCTCTCTGGTGATGCATTGCTGTTGGATATCTCATCAGGATGGAGTTAAATATTTTCCCTGCTAAGTGCAAAGAAATACTGTCTTTCTTTACCTAAGCATATATAATGGAAACTATTAATTGATCTGTTTTGTTTGTCAGGGTAGGCAAATTCAGAAGCAGACTGCAGTTTTTGCTTTTGGGATGGGAAATGGATTTCTTTCTCTTTTTTTCTTTCTTTTTTTTTTTTCTTTTCTGTTTTATATGATTCTTTGGATTCTAACTACATGTCATCAAAATAATTTGTTTGAAGAACAGCGTTGTCCTTAATTCCTCTTTCAGCCTGAGTTCATTGTCAGATAGTAACCTTCTATTCCACTGTCACAAGAGCTTGTATTACTCTTTCTGAAAGCATGGTGTTCTTGTGCTGAATTGGGAATGCACAGCTTCGTGCCTCTGGAGGGGCTGTTTCCCCTCTGTAACCCAGTGCCATTGCCTGAGACAATTGGTTGTTGTGGGCAGTGAAGTTACCATGACCTTGCTTTGTACTTTGCCAAGGCCAGCCAGCTGAGTGCTACCACTGCCTGGTGGGTAGGTTTCTGCTGGCAAGCAGGAATATTTGTTCTCATCTGCAATAGCTGCTGTCACGGTTTCTTACATTGCTTCCAGTGGCATGTCAATTAAATACTAATAATGAAAACATGAAAAGTAGAAAAGCTGTTTACATTTCAGTTGTTTGCTAGCAATTATGTTGCAAAGTTTTTTCACCTTTTTCAAGAGCAACTTGAAAATAAGCTGGTTTTTAGGAGTTGCTGAATGTGTGTACTGGTCCCTGTGATGGAATGATTCAGATAAGAACTCCAACTCTTGGTTTATGGGAGTTATTTGTATTACTGGATACCTTGCATAGATGGGTGTGATGCCATCCAGAGAGACCAGGAGAGGCTGGAGAAGTGGGCTGAGGAGTATCTCATGAGGTTCAGTAAGGCAAAGCCCAAGGTCCTGTACCTAGGCTGGGTCAATCCTAGCTATCAATATCAGCTTGGGGAGCAGCCCTGCAGAAAAGTACTCAGTGGATGACAAGCTGGACATGAGCCAACAGTGTGCCCTTGCAGCCCAGAAGGCCTGGGCTGCATCAAAAGCAGTGTGGCCAGCAGGTTTGGAGAGGTGATTCTGCCACTTCACTGTGTTAAGACTTCACCTGGAATAGGGCATCCAGGTCTGGAGCTTTCGACAGAAGGACATGGACCTAATGGACTGGGCCCAGAGGAGAGCCACAGAAATAATCAGGAGGCTGCAACACCTCTCCTGTAAGGACAAGCTGAGGGAGCTGGGGTTGTTCAGTCTGGAGAAGAAAAGGCCTTAGTGACCATCCAGTACCTGAAGGGGACCTACAAGAAGGCTGGAAAGGGACTGTCTCCAAAGGCCTGTACAGATAGGACAAGGTGCAGTGGTTTGAAATTAGAGAAGAGGAGATTTAGATTGAATGTTAGGAACAAGTTCTTTACTGTAAGGGTAGTGGAACACTGGAACAGGTTGCCCAGGGAGGTAGTTGAGGCTCCATACTCAAAGATGTTCAAGGTGAGGCTGGGCAAGGCTCTGAGCAACCTGATACAGTGGAGGCTGTCCCTGCTTATTGCAGCAGGATTGGACTAGATGACCTTTCCAACATAAACCATTCTGTGATTCTAAAGAGAATAGTACCTTCATTATGAAGCAGGGAAATACACACAGAAATTTGAAGGAACAAGAATGTCTAAGACAGTCCAGCGTTACTATCCAAATCCTGGCCTCAAAAGTTTGTACTTCCTCACAAAAACTGACAGCAAAATCATTTCTTAGGAGTGTCTATTATGACAGCTACGCTTGTGCTTTCGTTAGTGAAGCCTTGCTATTTTGAACAATACCTTATTTTTCAGTCAGAGTTTTACTCAGTAGTAGATGTTAAAAGAGTTGGTCAACTTTTTCTATGAACTGTGCCATTCCTAGAGGAGAAGAGTTGGCATATGGTTTGTCAATACCATATGTATTACTTCTGCTGATTCATTAGATCTAAAATAGTTCAGTTGCTGGAGTAACACTTCTCACTGGTAATGAGTGTGTTTCCAAAACCTTGCCTGGAAAGAAATCATGTGGAAACTTTGATAGATATGTTGGAGATTTCTTAATGGAGTCCTGTAAGTTTTTACCATTTTCTGTGTCTAAAAATCAAGCCATACACTTAAAAATTCATTACCAAAGTCAGATTTCTTCCCTCTGCCTCTGCTTATTGAATATCTGTTATTTTTGTTACTATTAAGTAAGCAAATTCAACAGTTGCTAAATCATGGATTGAAATAAATTGTTTTCTTTCCATCTTGGGGACTAATGGCATAGTGTTTTATTACTTTCAAAGCAGAATAACAAACTGTAGAAATTGTGGCCATGGTACTTTAGTGTATTTACCAATGCAACTTTTCTGGCTGCATATTTAATGTTTGTGTTAATTATATGATGTGCTTTGGGGTATTGAAAACAAACTGTCACCTGGGGGGGAAATTGCTGCAGAATGAACCTGAAAGACATCTCCTAGCTGTGTGATACAGTTATATGCATCTTTAGTTAGATGGTTTACTTTTGCCTAGTAGACACTTGACTATACAATACAATACAATACACCAGGTTGGAAGAGACCTTCAAGATCATCGCGTCCAACCCATCAACCAATCCAACCCACCCAACAACTAAACCATGCAGCCAAGCCAAGCACCCCATCAAGTCTTCTCTAGAATCTATACCTTGAGGACAATGGGCCTTCTAATATTTGGTATCTTTTCAAAGTCTACCCTCCTACACACACACACACACACACAACAATGAGTTATCTTTCATCCTCAGAGTTTCTAATGACACTTCCTCTGACATTTTGGGGGTTGGAACTAGATGATCCTTGTGGTCCCTTCCAACCCTGACTGATTCTATGATTCTATGATTCATTTTTAAAGAGCAATCTTATTCTGTAATTGTCATTGTATTGAAGTCCTTATGTAAGCCAAGCTGGTTTTGCTGCTAACATGAAAAAGCTTTCCACTCTCTGAAATTCCTAGCATCCTTTTTCCTGTTCTTTTGCCAACTTGAATCACACTTCTTGCAAACAGATCACCACACTTGCATGTAACAGTTCTGGTGAGGTCTTACCAGTACCAGTGTAGTTAGGAGTTGGGTTCCTGCTCTTGTCCTGATGAGTCCTTTTCTCTAAAGTAGTAGACTTTGCATCGCCTCCGTACTCAGTGTTTGTCTTCTCATCCCCTAACAATTTGAACTTATTAATTTGTTTTCTTCTGAGTTTGGGAGGGGCGGGAGGGGGGAGATGTGACTGGTTTAGGCTGTGCCTTTAAGAAAGGGACAGTTGCTGAACACTGGCTGAATGTTTTGGGATAATAACAAAACCAAAGATATTCTGAACTAATTTCATTGGTAGATAGGTAGAATGCAACTTTAAGTTTTGGGTTCAGTCTGTTTGTGGTCAGTCTGTTCTTCTCTGTCCTGTGGGCTGGTCTGTCTTCTCTGTCACTGAAGCAGCAGCTGCTGAACAGAGTGACCTTGGATTAACAGAGCTAACCAGATAAGAAAACTAACGCTTGCATACACTTTGAGCTAACAGAATTTTCTCCTTAATTGCCTTTCTCTCTCTAACCCTTTTTGGGAAAAAAAGGGGAGGGATGGAGGGAGGGAGAAGGGGGGTACAGGGGAAACCCCCTGGCTGCAGGGGGGAAAAGGTCTCCTGTATTACATACATTGCTGTATATTTCTGTATATATTGTAAATATTGTATATTTTTGTACATATTCATTGCATTCCATTTCTGCTTGTAAATACAGCTTGTTTCATTTGCTTTTCCGACTGAGTTTAGCTGTGGTTTTATCTTTTGTGTGTGTGTGGGGAACTTTCTCACCCTACCACAGGAGAAGAGGTATCAAAGGTAATTTCTTTGCTGCTAATTTCACATGCAGCAGGTACTGCTCCCTGTAAATCCTTGATTGAATGAAAAGCTGCAGAATGAGCTCCTATAGTGTCATACGGAAAGTGTCCCTATAAGAAAGAGAAGTCATAAATGCCTCAATCTTACCTGGACCACATAAGTGTTTGCACACATGAGCACAGTCCATGAAGAACCCTAATTAATTATTATCTGCTCATTTTTTTTTCAAATTTTAGTTTCTCTGCCTCTTCAAGAAAAATATTCACTCATCAGCATGAAAGATCGGATTTTGTCCTTTGATTGTCATACAAGTTCTCAAACGTTTTGATTGTTTTTCTTCTCTGTCCTAAAGGAATGCCAAGTTTTTGCTATTCAGGTCTTGAACTCTCTAGTAAGATTGTTTTTATCTTGGATGTTACTTTGTGGAAGCTCTGGTCCAACGGATCATTTACATGTGCTTGGCTTTGCATCTGTGATACTTCTGTTGTCTTCTGTAGGACTACTTACTTGGTCAGTCACTTGAGACAGAATTTGTATACTCCTGATGCAGCCAGGAACAGGTGATAAGAGGTATTGCATCTGCCTCAAAATTGCATGGGGATTTATGTTCATGTTTTACATTTTCTTCAATGAACAAAAGTTAATCCATTGATCACCTTAGTGGACTAATGACAACTATATATACTTTCTGGATTTTTGGTTAGTTGGTTTGGTGATTTATTTCTTTTTTCTCTTTGGGTTTTCATACTCTTGTTGGTACTTTTAGGAGGGTAACATTACTTCTATACCCGAGAGCAAGCACTTGGGTGCTAAATGCATGTGCTTCAAAGCAGTTCAGGGTCAGCCAGGTTTAAACAAATTACTATTAAACAGATACATACTTTGGTAAAAGTAGTTTACTAGCTGTTCTGTTAGAAGTTAATGGGGTGTAGAACTGTTAATACCCAATAATATTGCTGTAACAAAAGCCACATCTGTTTAGTCCTTGCACATTCTCACACTTTTCAAAAGGAACTTCTGAACATATGCTAAGCTTTTGCTGTCCTTCAAAACAAACAAGTAAAACAAAACAACAACAAAAAAACACCCAAAAACCCCACCCAAAACACACCAAAAAAACCCCAACCAACAAACCTTGTCTTTGAGCTACGTCTCTTTTGACAGATTTCCAGTTGTGTGTGAGACTTCATTGACTCAGCAGCCCTACAGAGACTCAGTTTTTCCCCCTGAAACATATGAATGGAAGAACAATGCAGGTGACTTTTTTGTTTGGGTTTTCTTTAATCTTTTGGCCAAATAAATAGATCAGTATGTAAAGTCCACTTTAAATACATTGGGAAAGCAGTCTAATTGAAGAAGTGAAGCTATTTACTGAAATGCAATTGAAGCTGTTTCCTTGAGGAATAGACAAAAGAAGTTATTTTTGGTCTAGGAAAACAAGTGCGTCAGGCTGGCCACATTAAAAAAGTGAAGGTTATGAACAATAGTGTTACAAGAATTCCTCTTAGGAGAGAAGCATTAAGACATGGTAGTGCATCTGTTTTTCATGGGTATCATAATGTTTAGGGAATGTTTAAGCATAAATGTAAAACCGATGTTCTAGATTTGCTATGGCAATAAGAGTATAAAAAGATCTTACTGAGGGGAGAGTTATAGCCCAGTTGCTGAATTATTTAAGACTTTAAAATACATATGATGTTCTCTAAATAGTTTGAGGGTTTTATTCTCTGCAGTTTTTTTGTATTATTTAATCCTAACATTTTGTGTATTTAAATGACATTAAAGATACTGAAAACTGTATTGTTGAGAAACATAAGTTAACTTTACTTTTATGAAGCTGTTACATTCAGAAGTAAAGCCTTTCTTTAATAATCATACAAATCAGGATCACCTTTTGCCTAGTTTCTAACACTTTCTCTCTGCTCATCAGCATGTTGTAGGCCCCATGATTATCATGAGATTTTAAATCTGAACTGAAGCTAGCAGGCAAAACTATAATTTAATTTTATTGTTCAGTGTTACAGAAAACTGAAGCAGACTGAGTAGATAATGTACTATTGCTACTTGTTCATGGAAAAGATACTTCTTTGGTTCTGAAGAGAACGATAGAAGGGGTTGCAAATCCGAAGTTGGAAGGAATGATGCAAATGCTTGGTGTGCTGTGATATAACATTTCCCTGGGCATTGACTGCCTTTCCAAAGATGCTTTATGTAAAGGGCTATAAATACTGTGATAGCAAAATGAAAATGGAGGAGAGCCAAGAATTCCCACTGGAAGTATCCCCTGCCTAAGTGTGGAAATAGTTGTTTCTGTTCAGCTCGAGTTCCTCTCAAATCCCATTTGCAATTCTCCTGATCAAGCTAGGCAGGTGTGTGGCTGATGGCAGCAGTCTTTGGCTGCAGTCCTGCTGCCTACATCCGAATTCATGGGAATAGGAGGGGCAGTATTCCATAAAGACAATGCTGTTCCTGCCTCTTCTGTACAATTCCTTACTCTTCCTTGCCCACTCACAGCAACTTCCAAGCCCCTACTGAATAAACTCACAGACTGGAATTTTCATCTTTCTCCAAGCCACATGGTGCTGTGCATTGCTATACAGCAGAGTAATAAATGATCTTTCAAATCTTTTTTCATGGAAGATTAGTTTTGGACTGTAACTATCATACAGGAACAGAATGGCTGAGTCTTCTGCAGAACACACGAGATTCAGTGGTATGAAGTCTGGAGAGGGCAGTAGGCATGGCTGTAAATAGATAACTTTAGTTATGTCTTAGGAAGATAGTATCATGCAAGTAAAAGAAAAGTACTGTGGGAGCAAAAATATTTCCCAAACTGGATGAAAAAATGAGAGTGAGAAAAAAAAAATGATCAGTGTTTCCTTAATTACATTTTTATGAGAAATTTTGGATTTTTATCAGTGTGGTCTATATGGCTTGCAAATGGGATGTAATTTTTGTGAGAAATGAGATTCTTATACAAGATTATGTGTAATTTTTTTCTAGAACTGTACCCCTTGAGCTGTCCTAGTGTAATACTGCTTTTCCTAATGCCATTTTATAATGTTAATTATAAAAGTTTTCTGGAAAGTCTGCAAAAGTTACAGTTTGGATGAAAGCACCAGATTTTACAGGAATTATTCTTTCTTACAAATCTCATTTGAAAGTTCAAGGATCCTGCTGAGCCATTGAGTGTTTCTATTTTCAGTACTTTGTGTGCTACTTGGCTCATATTGATTTCCAAATACTATAAAACTGTACAAAACAGGAAGACTGTAATCGCCTTATACAGTAGCTGAGATTTTTGTACTCCCTAATTAAGGTATTTATTAAAATTGAACAGGAATAGCTCAATGTAATAAGCTGCATTTTCTCTGCTGGCAATCCAAGCGACTGTTTGAACTGATTCCAATTGTTTCTTCCTATTGTTCAAGTGTAAGCTTTGTCTGCTGTGGAAGAAAACTAAGGGAGAAACTGGGTTTTCAAGCCCTCTCAAAAAGTAGGAGCATAGAATTAGTGTAGGTTATAACAGATGATGGTTAACGATAAATTGTTAAAGAAAAAAGAGCTTCCCTTTTGCCTGGGTTATCACTGTCTGAGCTATTTGTCTTTCATTACAATAATCGATATTCTGGAAAGCTAACTTGCTATTGTTAAGCCACTTTTTCTTTCAGTTACCCTGAATGTTCTAAAATGCAAAGTTTGCCTAGATACACGATTGTGAAATCAGGCTGGCAGTTCAAATTTACTTTCTTGTGAGAGTGAGAATGCCTTCAATACTTTTACTCTCAAAGTAAGTTGAGAAATGTGGCCACAGAATTTTCTGCTTCTAATGTATATGGGTACCACAATACTTCCCCTTTTCTTCTGGAAGGAAAAAAAAAAAGCCCAACAACAAAAAAACAACAGAGTACCTGTTTGGTTCCCCTCTGGAGGTTTTAAGTTCTGGGATTTGATGGTTCCACATAATTTTTCACTTCCTAAAAGTGATCAACAGTCTGCCAGATTTCCTGCACAGACATTAAGTAGTCTTGTGGAAATTGTCCAGTAGGATTTATTTTCGTGCTCTTAAGAGACTTTATTCATTTCTTCCCCTCATACACGCCTATGCCTTTCTCAGAAGGAGAGGGACAAACATCAGAGGCTGAAGCCAGCACCATCAGTGTTCGTCTCCCTCCTGCAATGCGGAAAGCTTGACTTCTGCTTATTGCATGATCCCCACACTTGGAGGGAAAGCTCTGTGGTGCTCTATGTTTTGTCTAACAGCATTTCACAAATGCGCACTCAGCCTCTGGTTTTCATGTACAGCTCATACGCTGAGTCACAGTGTGATTAGACAGGCCTTTGGGATGTGAAGATGTCTACCTGAAGGCATTGACTGTCAGCAGTTTAGGTCTCAGGGGCATATCTTTTATTACTACTGGTGAAATTCTTGGTTTAAAGAAGGAAGGTATCATCAAGAAAGTTATTATTTGTCAATATAAAGGCTTTATTAATCTGGGCAGTGCAGGAAAGTTTGGACCTTGTCCAAGCCTTCATTGTACAACTGAGTTATTTCTGTACTTCCTTGTGAACTTTAACAGTAGTGGCATATATACAGGCAAATCTCAATATAACTTCAACCCACAAGTGATTGTTAAGCAACTTGCCCCGAACTGCATAAATTGTAACTGCAGAATATGAAGTCAGAATTTCCCAAGGCTTAAGTCCTGCCTCTCTCCATCTTTCTTTCCTACATCTGGTTCCTGCTCTTTCATAACCTTTTAAATACAACCTTGTTCCAAGTAAGTCCTTTGCTCTCCTTGCATCCTCTGGTCTTCCATACCCCTGCCTTTCTAGGAGGATGTCTTGGTAGTGTGAACTAGGCAGTGCTGAACTACAGAGAAACATGAAGCTGATGCAAGGGTAATGAAAGGAGTAATTAGAGCATTCTGTATTCAGAAATATCTTCTTAAAGAATTCACATAAATTGAAGGATTTACACCTGTGAATTAAGGGCCTGCCAGTAAATGTGTTGCTTTGAAGACCAAGGAAATAAGTTAATAAAAGCTTCATTAACATGGGGTTAAGATTGTTCACTGGTGTGCTGTAGTTTTTGAGGATGTAGCGAATAGCTAATACAAAGCCTCTAGAAAACAGAAAGTGCATGATTTAATGTGTTCAGCTTCCACTGCAGGATTTTAATTCTGCTTGTCTGGAAGGATGCCTTGCTGTATCACCACATACTCATGCACAGCCTCTGCAGGTGCCCCAACAGCTCGCAGGCGCAAAACACCTAGGGCTCTGTAGGGCAAAGCCCTAACACATTCTTCTATCCCTGGCAAAATTTGGGTTTCTTAATAGGTATGATAAGTCGAGACTTTTCCCAGCACTGAGCTTGCTCTTCACAAAGTACACCAGACTTGCCTGGGGTTTCATTCTGAGATGCTTCTTTCACTTACCCCTCACTATACTTTCAGGATTCATTGTCATATATGCCAGTAGGCTATTAGTAATTCCATGACACGAAGGCATTTTTGTTCATCTCTAGGGAACCTTTGTAGCTGAATCATTCCCACACAATCAATTCAGTTGAGCCCTGAAAGGAGGCATTCTTGATTCCTTGGGATAAATATATACTCTTTTCAAATCACAAGATGCAGCTCTTCCAGGCTGCCCTCACTAATAACTCCACTGGTTGCCACACTGAGTGTTAACATAGTGAATGCAGCTGGAGTGTTTGCAAATATGTGCCGGAATGTAAGTGTGTGAATGCAGCATAAACAATAACACATTGTTCTAGTTCATTCACATATCTATTCATGTATCTTGTAGCAATTTTCAGGCCCCTGAGAACCATCATCTAGTCCAGCCTCTTGGCTATCCTTCTTGTATGGGTTTCTCAGACGACTGCTTTCTTCAGGAATTGTCTCTGAGCTCCAAAGAAATCAAAAGATGGGCAACCTCTACTAATTGCAGAGGTTTCCCTATCTCTGAACTCTTGTCACTGAACCATTCTCAGGAACTGTTGGCAGTTCCCTGGTTTCATAACCAAGTTCATGCTGCAGAGGTGGCAAGTACATTATTTTTCATTGCCTAATGCGTAGTCTCAAATGATCTAAATCACCACTGGCACACTTGAACTGCACTGACTAAACTACAAGTAATTCAAAGCAGATTGGGGGTGGGAGGTGGTTTTCCGTATTATTTTCCATCTTCATTTTTCTTAGGAAAACCTGGAGAAGGGTACCAGGATTCTTTTAGGTCCAGGTATAAAATTGCTAAAGTTTTCTTGATTCATTCCTGTGCACATGGCTTGCTTAGCAAGTCCTTACAGGCAGTAATTCAGATGGAGAATCATCTAGGAAGAAGTCAGCACATGAGATGTCTTAAGGGGAAATTGTAAGAGCTGCTAATTGAGGAAGAATAAACTTTTGTTGAACTTGAGTTTTGAGTACTCAGTAATGCCAAAATGAAGGAGGGGAAAAAAAGGATTGAGTATTAACTTCTGGACTGTGATTTTCCAAATTCTTAGATATGACCTTCCTCTGTTCATTTTCTGTGTGTGATTGAGTTGTGTTTTGGGAGAGCCATAGCCTCTAAAACTTTAATATTTTTGTTACTTTATCTGTGTTACTTTGCTGGCTTACTATGAGAACAATGCTTGCCAATGTTCTCTATTAACTTTCTTAGTTATCCTTACAAACATTAATTGATCTTTTGGTGAATTTAAATCTCCTTCTTCAATGGCATGCTAGGAGATTTTTTTCACTGGCTGAGTGATAATCTTCTTTATTGTACTTGCAACTTCTCACAAAGGTCTGGTTTCTTAGTTAGTTTTTCTTTTGATAGAAGTATTTCTTCTTTAGTGCTTTTTTAACCTTTTGAGATATTTTGAAAATTAAAAATTATAATACAAAAAAATCCATGTGTGTTTACAGTCTTGGTTTAGACATTTATAAGGGATTTTCGAGCCTCAAGTGAGACTACACCAAGAAAAGTTTAATTCACTTAGCCAGAACAACAAAGTAAGTTTTTTCAGATTTATACCTCATTTTGACACAATTCTATTCACATTTTAATGGAATTACTTAATGCTCTATGAACCCATAAGTTACTCCTTTTGCTTCTTTATTCCACTTGCTTAATTTCAAACTCAAAATGTTACTAGCAGCAGTTGAGGGGTGCTACATCATCATCTGTTATCTCCTGAATTCTGCCGTATAGATTGCATTACTAGAACTTATTTTACTTGAAACAGTGTCTGAATGTATTATTTTTAGCACCATGTATGTGTTTCAGAACATATTTATACATGCTTTTTAATCATTGCTATGATCTATACTGTCAAGCTAGGTCAAGTTTGCATAAGTTCTTCTGAACTCTACAGAAACTGAGCATACAGATTTATTTATTGTTTCTATCTTTATACAAAACAAAACAACAGTGCTGAGGAGACAAGTTTTCCTTCGCATAAATGTGAGGTCTGTCTTACTATCTTCAGCATTCTTACAGTAATGATCATCTACTTGGATTCACTAGTGCTTTCTTTAACAAAATGAATCCAACAGTTTTAGTTAATAGGCCTTAGGACTTTTTCTCTCTTCTGTCCTCCGAGTTGTAAAGGGAAAGGTTCTGTTGTTTTCTTTGTAACTGGAAAAAAAATGATTTATTTTTTCTTATAACATGTTTCTTCTGTGAGATATTGTGCAATGTCATTTTGTTCTGCTGATAAACAAAATTTTCTATACATTTGTTAGATGGAAGCAATTTTTTTTTTTTTTTTAGTGAAAACAATAATACAATACAATACAATACAATACACCAGGTTGGAAGAGACCTTCAAGATCATCGCGTCCAACCCATCAAACAATCCAACCCACCCAACAACTAGACCATACAGCCAAGCACCCCATCAAGTCTCCTCCTGAACACCTCCAGTGAAGGTGACTCCACCACCTCCACGGGTAGCCGATTCCAATGGGCAATCACTCTCTCCGTGTAGAACTTCTTCCTAACATCCAGCCTAAACCTGCCCTGGTGCAGCCTGAGACTGTGTCCTCTTGTTCTGGTGCTGGCTGCCTGGGAGAAGAGGCCAACCTCTGCCTGGCTACAACCTCCCTTCAGGTAGTTGTAGAGAGCAATAAGGTCACCCCTCAGTCTCCTCTTCTCCAGGCTAAGCAACCCCAGCTCCCTCAGCCTTTCCTCATAGGGCTTGTGTTCCAAACCCCTCACCAGCTTTGTTGCCCTTCCCTGGACACGTTCCAGCAAGTCAACATCCTTCCTAAACTGAGGGGCCCAGAACTGGACACAGTACTCAAGGTGTGGCCTAACCAGTGCAGTGTACAGGGGCAGAATGACCTCCCTGCTCCTGCTGGCCACACTGTTCCTGATGCAAGCCAGGATGCCATTGGCCTTCTTGGCTGCCTGGGCACACTGCAGGCTCATGTTCAGCCTACAATCAACCAGCACCCCCAGGTCCCTCTCTGCCTGGCCACTCTCCAGCCACTCTGACCCCAGCCTGTAGCACTGCCTGGGGTTGTTGTGGCCAATGTGCAGAACCCGGCAGTTGGATGTGTTAAATCTCATGCCATTGGACTCTGCCCATCTGTCCAGCCTGTCGAGGTCCCTCTGCAAAGCCTCTCTGCCCTCCAGCAAATCAACTCCTGCCCCCAGCTTGGTGTCATCTGCAAATTTACTGATGATGGACTCAATGCCCTCATCCAGATCATCAATAAAGATGTTGAAGAGCATGGGGCCCAGTACTGATCCCTGGGGCACACCACTAGTGACAGGCCGCCAGCTAGATGTGGTGCCATTCACCATTACTCTCTGGGCTCGGCCCTCCTTGACTCGGTCAAGCTTTGGATGTGTCAACATGGTCTTTTTTTTCCTTTCTGACGTTCAGTATTTTGAGGAGAAGCAGGGCACCTAAGTCATCCATGAGCTTCAGAAAGCATGGCTTCTTTTTTCTGTTTTTATTTTTTTCAGTGTTGGGCAAGGTATTAAGGTTTTGGGTTAAGCAAGTTCAACAACTGAATTTTAAGGCTTCAATTACTTCTGGTTTTGTGTGTGTGAATTTTTACAAGCTAAACAGCAGAAGGATGAAGAGACTTCATTTCTGGAGGCTGCATTAAAAAAATGTAGGGGAGGATAGAAGATTTACACATTGGAGCTAAGTTTTTTTTTCTTAGAACTACAGGAACACTTTTGGTTTTTCATGTGTGTGAGAGCAGCACAGAATCATAGAGCTGTTTCAGTTGGAAAAGACCTCTAAGACCGTCTAGTCCAACCATTATCTAACTCTCCTGTCCC
Source organism: Picus viridis (assembly GCA_033816785.1). Classification (NCBI taxonomy): domain Eukaryota; kingdom Metazoa; phylum Chordata; class Aves; order Piciformes; family Picidae; genus Picus; species Picus viridis. Next base: position 12,553,664 of record CM066606.1, read on the forward strand.
TTAGCACCACATCTCTGTGTGTTTTAAAGACCATCAGAGATGGTGATTCAGCCATGTCCTTGGGGAGCCAGTTCCAGTATTTGAGAGCCCTTCCAGTTAAGTTTCTTCTAATATACAACCTAAGCCTCCCCTGGAGCATTACATAAAAAGGTACACCATATTAGAAGGCATATTATTAGGGTGATAGAAAGTGGACTTTTTTGTATATGGGCAAAAACATTTTCATGAAGGCAAAATCATGATAGAAAAGAGGGCCCTGTATTTGAGCTAAGTATACTTGCCAAGGGCAACAATCCCCATGGTATGAATGAAAGTGTGTTGTAGTTAGAGGCAGGGGCACTGTCATGGCACTGGACACTACAGTTCATAAACACTACAGTAATAAACATTATCACTGTCCTATAGTCAGGAATATGGTGCAGAGGTTCAGACCTGTCTTAGATGTCTTTGGCTACTAGCTAGTGTTTATTGTTCTTCTGCAACATTTCTTCTCTCCATTGAGGCTAAGATTGCTAATACTCAACTGTCAACCCACCCCCCCAAAAAAAAAAAATTCAGTCTGAATATGGTATCTGAGTTCCTTCCAAAAGGAACCTGAATATTCGTTTTTGGTCTGAAGAGCACAGGGCAGGACAAACCTTGAAGAGCATTACTTCTGTTGTGTTGAGTGGTTAGTATACGAAGAATGTGTTATGATACAGTCTGTGCACAGGCTGCTGAGAGCAGGAGGCTGTGTGTCTGGTGGGGTAAGCCTAAGTCTCAGGCACTGGTTGTAGAGTGCGTAGAAATCTGCTGAAATCACATGCTGTGTCAATGTGAATGTGCACAATGCCTTAGCTGTTGTAGTTTTCCTCTGTTTTGTCAGGAAAAGCAGCAAGACTTTTTCCATTTTTGCAGTCTTTATTCTTGAACATTCTTAGGAAAAATACACTCTGTGATCACCTGTGACCTAGCACAGAAGAGCTTTCTCATCCATTTTAGGGATTTCACAGAATCACAGCACGTTAGGGGTTGGAAGGGACCTTGAAAGATCGAGTCCACCCCCTGTCAGAGCAGGGTCACCTATACCAGATCACACAGGAATGCATCCAGGAAGGTTTTGAATATCTCCAGAGAGGGAGACTCCACAACCACCTTGGGTGCCTGTGCCAGTGTTCTGTCACCCTCACAGTGAAAAAAAATTTTCCTCATGTTTCCGTGGACCTTCCTATGCTTCAGCTTCCACCCATTGCCCCTTGTCCTGTCATTGGGCATCACCAAGCAGAGCCTGGTTCCATCCTCTGGCACTCACCCTTTACATATTTATAAACATTATGAGGTCACCCCTTAGTCTTCTTCTCTCCAAACTAAAGAGACCCAGCTCCCTCAGTCTCTCTTCATAAGGAAGATATTCCTTTACAAGAAAGGGAACTGAAACTGAGGGATCTTAACACAGCAGTTTTTAGCCAGTGTGCACTTTTGATCTGCTTTACTCAATTTGATAAATTATTCACAGATGACTGCAGATTCTAGCCAAATTGCTTATTAAAGTGCATCATTACTGGACACCTCACAGGCTTCTCATCCATTTCAGCACATGTACTTCTACTTCATTTCAAAGCTTATTTTACTTCTGAAACCACTTTATTTTTCCTGGTTTACTAGCTGTGCTCAGAGAATGATGATTTTACTACTCTTTTAAACCCATTTATATATTGCTTACATTGCAACAGATATGTTTGACTAAAAAGCTTTTTTTCCTTCTTATCTGATTCATTTTATATGATAATGTCTAAAGTAATCTATTATGTCATGAGTAGCTGTTTATTCATTGATTCTTGGATTTTACCTTTCAGATTTGCTTGTTGGATGTGTCACACAGAGTGGGTCAGCATTTCTTGCTATGAGGTTTCACAGTGTCCATAATGCCTTTTTCTCTTTAAATGTTTTAACTGCAGTGTAAGATTCCTTTGTTACATCTCCTTTTGTATTGTTTTGTATACTTAAACCCACCAGCAACACTAATGAAAACAGATACTTACCATGTTTTGTCCTTTGCAACCAAAGACAGTTGTGTTTGTCAACCAGACTGAGGACCAAAATATGGACAAAGCCTTGTTAAGGTATAACAGTAGGTGTGGGAAAATCACATGCAGATAGAGATCTTGGATTCTTGCCAAGGAGGATCATATTAGACTCTAGAATAACCTGGATGACTTTCTACACTGACCTGTATTATAGAATAGCAGATGTTTGGCCAGCTGCCACCCAGAAGTATTGGTAGCCTTGAGTGTCTGGATGGCCACCAGACAGTCTATTGGCAAAATCTTGGAGGCCAGAGTTTCCTTATGGTGCTGCTGTTAGGGCTGAAGCTCAGAAACCCAAATATCTTCTTTGTTGATCAGGCAGGGATGACAGTTGTTTGAAAGTCTTAAACTGTTGAGAGGCCTGTTACTTTTGTTCTGCAGCAGTCCTCTGATAGAAACTCTGAGAACCTCACTGACCTTGTGTCCTTGGCAGTCTATGGGCAGGCAGAGGAAATGCCAGAAAAGCAGGCCGGTTTCTAGCTAAGTTTTTGTTAGAATTAAAATTTTCAGCAGGAACATACCCAATTCAGAACTTTATAGCAGGAAGTCACTATGCTGGAGCAATCTGAACCAGCCTTATTAAAAGCTTAAATTCTTACAGCTTGGAGAAGAAAATTGAGTAGGTTGGAAGGTGGTGATACCTCCTTTGCATCTGTGCTGTTGCAATAACATTTCTGGTGAAGTCTAGAATAGGTCCAGAAACAACCAGGTATCTAAAAGAAATTCAGGGTTCAGGTATTTGGTTCCTAAAAAGGAGCTTCAAACATTGTAAGGTTTTGCAACTCATTTTTGGAAAATTGAGGGATAAGAAAGATATGAGGTTGTGTATAATTTCTTAGCCTACTCACATTGTAATCCTGATTTACCCTGCGGCAGATCACAGCACAGGTTCGCAAGGTGGTATGCCACCCAAGATGTTTTTCCCATATATAGTAGTTGAAATCAGAAGCACTTTTCATTCTTACATTTTTTATTCCTGGATACTTGTTCAACTTCTGAGCTCCTAGTTTAAAGTTGTTTGTTTGTTTATTTTTAATAACTGTACTAAATAATATGAACTTGATCTCAATTAATTATTTGTGGCATAATGGCTAGTATACCAGAGAAAGGGAGAACAGTTTATGCTCTTGTAAATCTTGATGAGACCTGCTTGCAATTGAAGCATGATGTCTGTGCACATTCCTGACTGAATTGTACAAGGATTACCTTGAGCAACTGTTATCTTTGTGTAATATTAATTAAACAATATATCCCAGAGCACATCAACAATGAACAAACAAAAACCCAAGTGGATTGCTACTCTCATTAGATTACCTCCCTTTCTTTCGCCTCTCCTGTCTACCTAGAACTGATATTTCTATTTGGAAATGCCAGATCCCAAAGTGGAGGTTTTGAAAAGTGAATACTGTAATGTGGTGAAGTGCATTTAGCCTTCAAAGAAGGAAAGATATCTGAGGAGAAGGAGGAGGAAGAGGAAAAGGCAAGTGACCAGAGAGCAGAAGCCTGTTCTGCTTTGTCCTTTTTTTGCATCTCTGCAAGTCCGGGAACTCTTTAGTACTACGTACAGGTTGGAGTCTAGTACTACATAATTGTCTTATGAGTTGAGATAAAGAGTACAGTGAGGTTTGATCTATAATGAAGGATAACGTTGAAATGTCAACTATGTAAAAGGGAAAAAAAGAGTAATAATTAAAAGTTTACACCAGCAACTGTAAACGGTACACCATACAGGATTAAACATCATGATGATTTCAAGATGTGATCAGGTTTTTTAAACTTTGAATTGTTGTCACATGTTTGTACTGTTCCTTTCTTTTGTATCAAATCTGTAATGTATACTTTACACATATTGCATCCTTTGCATGTCTTAAGAAAGCCCCTTGTAAGTAGCATTTCTTTTAGTGATGCCATACTGTGTTAATTCTTTCCCTGTGCTGAGACACACTACTCCTTTGCAAATATTTTTGAAAGCACAATATCCATTTTGTTTTTCATCTTACTTTAAAATATGTTACTCAGGCTCAATCTTAAAATGTGGCTTCTATGAACCACTCAGCTTGAATTTGCATAATGCCTTCTATTTATTTATTGTTAGTACTCATTTCCCTTGGTACATAGGTTTAGTACTTTGTGTTTGTTCCTAATAGCATGTAACTGATGAAAGACCTGCTGCAAGTTTTGCTATTGTTTTATAACTCCTCTTTTCTCTGAGCAGTACCACATAAGGAAGGGGAAAAAAAAAGGGTGTGCTAAAAACAGATATAAGCTTTTTTTAAAGTTTACATTTTAGAAATCAGAATGTACCTCAGCCAGGTTCTCCGTTTGCAAAGCAATTTTTGAAGAATGGGAAGCTTTTCTTAGTATTTGAGGAAACTTTCACTAAAACTTGTGGAACTTGTGGAAAGCCAATCAGATCCTGGGCTGCATCAGGAGAAGTGTGGCCAGCAGGTCAAGGGAGGTGATTCTTCCTCTTTACTCAGCTCTGGTGAGACCCCACCTGCAGTACTGCATCCAGTTCTGGAGCCCCTATTACAAGAGGGATGTGGAGGTGCTGGAAGGTGTCTAGAGAAGGGCCACGAGGATGATCAGAGGGCTGGAGCACCTCTCCTATGAGGACAGACTGAAGGAGTTTGTGCTGTTCAGTCTGGAGAAGAGAAGGCTCCGAGGTGACCTCATTGTGGCTTTCCAGTATCTGAAGGGGGCCTACAGGAAGGCTGGGGAGGGACTTCTCAGGATCTCAGGTAGTGATAGGACTAGGGGGAATGGAATTAAGCTGGAAATGGGGAGATTCAGGCTAGATGTGAGAAGGAAGTTCTTCATCATGAGAGTGGTGAAGCCATGGAATGGGTTATCCAGGGGAGGTGGTTGAGGCCCCGTCCCTGAAGGTGTTTAAGAGCAGGCTGGACGAGGCTCTGGCCAGCCTGATCTAGTGTGGCGTGTCCCTGCCCATGGCAGGGGGGTTGGAACTAGATGATCCTTGTGATCCCTTCCAGCCCTGACTGATTCTATGATTCTAACTTGTTTTCAGTCAAGTGCAGGTTGTTTATTTCTGTCCAGCTACTGAAGGGTGAAAAGATCCTTCTACAAAATCTCCTAAAACCAGCAGTAAAATTTAAATGTCCTTTATATATCTGTTAGCAGAATGGAGGCACAGGAAGGAAATTTAAGTTAGTTTACGTTGTGTGTCTGAAACAAGTGTGTCAGAAGAGTGCATTTAATGAAAAATTTGAATAAAGCAAGCTTTGGGGGTTTTGGTACAGAAGCTGTAAGAGATGAGATATTTTGGAAACAGATAGAAAGATTGGAGGTTTTTAATTTGGACAAGAGCTGACTGAGAATGTTTGTTCCTGTTGTATGGAAATCGGTCCTATGATGGCAGCAAAATTAAATATTCTGCCTGTGTTTGTTTAGCTGCAGATTGGCCCTTTGGGGAATCAGCTCAAATGCAGGAATAAAACTGAAACTACTTCTCAGAGTTTTGAAGACTTTGCCTTTCATCTTGCACCCAAGAGAATTCAAGGGGAAAAAAGTAAAGCATGAATCAATGAACTCTTTTCTCAATTATTTTACAAAACAATACAGATTGCTGGGAATGAATCATCTAATGATATTTCACTTCTTAAAAATTTAATGAAAGAGATTATTCTCTGAAGTAACCTGCTGTGCCTGTTTCACAGTGACAATATACAATATTCCCTGAAGCTATTTCTGACATCACTGAGTCTAACATAGTTTAGAATGTTTGATGGAAAATTAGGTGTAAGAGAGATGCTGGCTAGAGTACCCAATAGTCTTGGGGATACTAAACAAGACTGGGAGTCAGAGCAAGAGTGGGTTTTTATCTTACCAGCTGTTGCAAACACTAATGCAAAATTAAAACATGAACTGTGTGAGACAGTCTGATGCATTGTTCTGTTGCTTCACAGTAGTACAGAACTGTTTCAGAGATTTTGTAGGTTTGGTGAAGTTAAGGAGCATGTTGGTATTTATAATGTGTTGAACTGAAAGCTTTATGTCACGTTGAGACGTATTAGCAACAATGCAGCAGTGGGCAGAGATCAAGACAGATGGGAGGCTTCTTGTTTGTTAAATCTTGAGCTACATGATCTTAAGAATCAGGGTGGGTTTGTGGCACTTACCTGACCCTAGCTGTCAATATGCAGTGAATTTTTGTCTTATTTTTAATGTATGCTTTGAGAAACTAATATTCTTTTATACTTCTGAAAGTTAACTTGTTCTGATTTATCTAGGAAGATAATGCTCAGAAGTGATGTCTGATTTTGGGTCAATCACTCTTTGAATGAGAATTCAAGAATCTGGAACTACAAGTAATATCTTGTACTATTACTTCCTTGCTTTCATTAGATTCCTATGTCATTTATCTCCCATCATATAGTCTGTGATATTTCCAATAAAAATAGTTTGGATTTTTGCCTTCGTTACTTCGACTGGAAGACTTAGGTTTCTCTGTCACAGTCTTTAGGAACATTCAACTGAATTTGAGCTGAATATTTAGCAAATTTACATCCATTTGGTTTTGTTGCAGTGTTCTTTTACTCTGAGAACTTTCTCAATGGTATTTAAATTCCTGTTGTATTATTTATGCTTTGTAATAAACGTAAAGAATCATGCAGTGTGAAAGAATGCACAGGGCTGACGTAAATCAGCATCTCAATGATTTATTACTCTTGCTTTCTCCCTACCTTTATACTTGTCGCTTTTCTCTACATTTGATTGATAGAGAATGTGAGTTTTGATGATACAGGATTATAGCAGTGTTTAACACAGTGTTAAATACACCTTAGGATCTGTATTCCCTTTCTCTTTCTAGATGTCCAGCAGAATTCTCCATCTGGATGTCCAAGCTTCATGCTTGATGTTGTAGAACACTAAATATAGAATTTGTCTGCGTATTTGGGCGCTAGATTTGCAAAGACCATCTATGAGAATTGGGCTTTAGTCAAACTTGTTCTTGTGATATAATTCTGAAGTGATATTCAATGCAGTGGTGAAATTGCTTATTTTACTTTTGAGGGAGCACTAAATTTTCTGACTAAAATGACGTCCATGTCATCATCACAGATTGCTGTTTGTTAAATTCCTTTTCTTTGGATGAATCTCAGAAAGATATGTATTATGCATGAACTCTGCAGATGCACTATGAAATCGTAAGTCGTCCAAATGTTGAGCTGTATATATTACAGAAACGCCAGTAAATTTGCGGTTACCGAATACTAAAATACTTCTGTGTGCTAGGGCTAAGGCAATATGTGCACTCAGCAAGTTCTTTGTTTTCTTTATTACTGCAAAGACAAAAAGGGATTGGGGGTGGGGGGGAAACAAAGCTGTCGGTGATGAAAAGTTTGCTAACCGAAGAGCAAAGATTGTCTCTGCAGCCTGTGTTTTAGCATGTTGCACAGGCAGCTGAGGAGAACACAGCAAGATCTTCAACTGGAGCTGTGCTGCTGTTGTGTTGAATTTTATAAGCGTAGCAGGCATAGGGCAGAATAAATTTAGGAAACTGTTACACTAACATTGACAACTGCATAAGTATAGATACAGTTTCTAAAAACATTGTGACACATACTCAGGGAGAGAAAATAACTCTGAGCATCTTTAAGTATTTCCTTCCGTGTAGGATATGTATCTTGTAGACTTTTTTTCCTCTTTTGTGTCTGTTTTCTTTACTGCCACACACAGTTAGCTTTCCTGCAGATTATCAAATGCCAGTTTATGACTCAAGCCATTAGAGAACATTATGGTTTTACAGTATTCCTGTCTTCAGGTTTGGTTATGTTTGTTTTGGTTGGTTGGTTTGTTTTTTGGTTGGTTTTGTTTGGGTTATTTTTTGGGGGGGGAGGGGTTTACAATCTTGCCTGTTGTTTTTATAAAAAAGCAGTGGACATAAGTGTATGCCTTTAGTTGAAGTGATGTAAGTTGGAGTGATATTGATGTTGCTGCAGACTAAAGTCACAGAAATCTGCTAAAGGCAATAAAAATGTTTCATTGTTCTTAACTGGAATTTTTACATTGTGTTCACAGGATCACAGGGTGTTAGGGGTTGGAAAGGACCTCTGGAGATCTTTGAGTCCAGCCCCCCTGCCAGAGCAGGACAATTATAATCTAGAGCAGGTTGCACAGGAATGCATCCAGACAGGTCTTGAAAGTCTCCAGAGAAGGAGACTCCACAACCTCCCTAGGGAGCCTGTTCCAGTGCTCTGTATCCCTTATTGTAAAGAAGTTCTTCCTCAAGTTGAGATGGAACATCCATTGCCCCTTATCCTGTCACAGGGCACAAGTGAGAAGAGGCCGTTCCCAGTCCTCATATATTTACATATATTTATTAGATCCCTTTCAATCTTCTCTCCAGACTAAATAGCTCCAGGTCTCTCAGCCTTTCCTCAGAAGGCAGTGCTCCAGTCCCGTAATCATCCTGGTAGCCCTCTGTTGGACTCCCTCAAGTAGATTCTGTCTGTCTTGAACTGGGGAGCCCAGAACTGGATCCAATATTCCAGATGTGGCCTCAGCAGGGCAGAGTAGAGGGGAAGGAGGAGCTCCCTTGACCTGCTGAACACTTCTTAATGCACCCAAGGATACCATTGGCCTTCTTTGCACAACGGCACACTGCTGTCTCATGGATAGCTTCTTGTCCACCAAGACTCATGTTTCCTTCTCCACAGGGCTGCTTTCTAGCAGATCACCTCCTAACCTGTACTAGTGCAGTTTCTTATACAATACAACACAATACAATACAATACAATACAATACAATACAATGAACCAGGTTGGAAAAGACCTTCAAGATCATCGCATCCAACCCATCAAACAACTAGATCATATCACCAAGCACCCCATCAAGTCTCCTCCTGAACACCTCCAATAACGGTGACTCCACCACCTCCACGGGCAGCCCATTCCAATGGGGAATCACTCTCTCTGTATAGAACTTCCTCCTAACGTCCAGTCTAAACCTGTGCTGGCGCAGCTTGAGACTGTGTCCTCTTGTTCTGGTGCTGGATGCCTGGGAGAAGAGACCAACCTCTGCCTGGCTACAACCTCCCTTCAGGCAGTTGTAGAGAGCAATAAGGTCACCCCTCAGCCTCCTCCAGGCTAAGCAACCCCAGCTCCCTCAGCCTCTCTTCACAGGGCTTGTGTTCCAAACCCCTCACCAACCTTATTGCCCTTCTCTGGACACCTTCCACCAAGTCAACATCCTTCCTAAACCGAGAGGCCCAGAACTGGACACAGTAGTCGAGGTGTGGCCTAACCAGTGCAGTGTAGAGGGGCAGAATGACCTCCCTGCTCCTGCTGGCCACACTGCTCCTGATGCAGGCCAGGATGCCATTGGCCTTCTTGGCTGCCTGGGCACACTGCAGGCTTATGTTCAGCCTACCATCAACCAGCACCCCCAGGTCCCTCTCTGCCTGGCCGCTCTCCAGCCACTCTGACCCCATCCTGTAGCTCTGCATGGGGTTGCTGTGGCCAATGTGCAGAACCCGGCACTTGGATGTGTTCAATCTCATGCCATTGGACTCTGCCCATCTGTCCAGCCTGTCGAGGTCCCTCTGCAAAGCCTCTCTACCCTCCAGCAAATCAACTCCTGCCCCCAGCTTAGTGTCGTCTGCAAATTTACTGATGATGGACTCAATGCCCTTATCCAGATCATCAATAAAGATGTTGAAGAGCATGGGGCCCAGCACTGATCCTTGGGGCACACCACTGGTGACTGGCCGCCAGCTGGATGTGGCACCATTCACCATTACTCTCTGGGCTCGGCCCTCCAGCCAGTTCCTAACCCAACGCAGTGTGCTCCCGTCCAAGCCATGGCCTGCCAGCTTGGCCAGGAGTTTGCTGTGGGGGACAGTGTCAAAGGCCTTGCTGAGGTCCAGGTAGACCACATCCACAGGCCTCCCCACATCCACCAGGTGGGTCACCTGATCATAGAAGGAGATCAGGTTGGTCAGGCAGGACCTGCCCTTCCTAAATCCATGCTGGCTAGGCCTGAGCCCCTGGCCATCCTGGAAGTGCTGTGTGATCGCACTCAAGATGACCTGTTCCATAATCTTGCCTGGCACTGAGGTCAGGCTGACAGGCCTATAATTCCCTGGCTATTCCAACTGGCCCTTCTTGTGGATGGACACCACGCTGGCCAGCTTCCAGTCTTCTGGGACCTCTCCAGTGAGCCAGGACTGCTGAAAAATGATGGAGAGCAGCTTGGACAGCTCATCTGCCAGCTCCCTCAGCACCCTAGGATGTATCCCATCCGGTCCCATGGACTTGTGGGGGTCCAGGCGGCTGAGAAGATCTCTAACTGTCCCATCCTGGAACAGAGCGGGACTATGCTGCTCCCTGGCTCCTTCTGCCAGCTCTGCAGGCCAGCTGTCTGGAAGACGTTCTGCCCTGCTAGTAAAAATTGAGGTAATGGAGGTGTTAAGTACCTCTGCCTTCTCCTCATCCTTTGTTACAACATTCCCCTCTGTGCCCACCAAGGAGTGGAGGTTGTCCTTGCTCTTCCTCTTGCTATTAATATATTTATAGAAGGACTTTTTGTTGTCCTTCACAGCAGAGGCCAGTCTAAGCTCTAAATGTGCTTTTGCCTCCCTAATTTTTTTCCTGCATGTCCTAGCAACATCCCTAAACACTACATAGGTTGCCTCCCCTTTCTTCCAAAGATAGTACACCCTCTTTTTTTCCCTTAGTTCTATTAAAAGTTCATTACCCATCCAGGCTGGCCGTCTGCCCCAGCAGCTCATCTTCCGGCACATTGGCACAGCCTGTTCCTGCGCCTTCAAGAGTTCTTCCTTGAATCAGGTCCAGCTCTCCTGGACCCCTTTATTTTTAAGGGCTGTTTCCCAAGGAACCTTCTGAGTTAGTTCCTTGAGTAGCCTGAAGTCTGCCCTCCGGAAGTCCAGAGTGGAGGTCTTCTTGCTCCCCCTCTTAGCTTGACTGAATACTGAAAATTCAATCATCTCGTGGTCACTGGTGCCTAAACAGCCTCCGACCACCACATCACCCACCAGCCCTTCCCTGTTGGTGAAGAGGAGGTCAAGCAGAGCCTTACCCCTGGTAGGCTTGCGCAGCACCTGGGATAAGAAGCTGTCCTCCATGCACTCTAAGAACCTCTTAGATTGCCTCCTCTCTGCTGTGTTGAGATCCCAGCAGATATCAGGCAGGTTGAAGTCACCCATGAGAACAAGGTTAGGCGATCTTGAGACAGCCTTAAGCTGCCTATAGAATGCTTCATCAACATCTTCCTCCTGGTTGGGAGGTCTATAACAGACTCCAACCAGGATGTCTGCCCTGCTGGTCTACCCTCTAACTCTCACCCACAAGCACTCAACCCAATCGTCCCTGATTTCCATCTCAATGGCATCCAGTGCCTCCCTGATGTACAGGGCCACCCCTCCTCCCCTCCTTCCTTGCCTGTCTCTCCTGAAGAGCCTGTAGCCATCAATTGCAGCGCTCCAGTCATGCGAGTCGTCCCACCACGTCTCTGTGATGGCAACTACATCATATCTTTCCTGCTGCAACAAGGCTTCCAGCTCCTCATGTTTGTTGCCCATACTTTGTGCATTAGTATACATGCACTTCATCCGGGCTGCTGGTTTCGCCCCTGCCTCCAGCTTACCACCCTCCGACTCCTGTCTTGGGGGACTGGTTTCAGCCCCTTCCCCCTTCCCAGGTATAGGACTCTGCACTTATCCTTGTGAAACCTCATTAGGTTCCTTTTTGCCCAGCCCTCCAGTCTGTCCAGGTCTCACTGAATGGCTGCACAGCCTTCAGGTGTATCAGCCAAGCCTCCCAGTATCATCTGCAAACTTGCTGAGCGCACATTCTTGTTTGTCTGTCCCTTCATCAGTGACACTGATAAAGATGTTGAACCTGATCTGCACCCAGCAGTGATCTTTGGGGGACTCCACCAGTTACAGGCTACAGTTGTTAAAGATACACATCTCTTTGCTCATGATGGGGATAAAGGTGCAAACTCAAGAAGTACATAAATCTAGTATTAAAATTATACATAGATGAATGATTAAACATTATTCTTGTTTAGCTCATAGTAGACTCCATGTAAGATTTAAGAAATTTAAGTAGTCTATTCATTTACCCTTCAGATAGAATTTTAGGCACTCGGGTCCTAGAAAGAACACCAAACAAAAATACCCAAACCCTAAAATAATAAAAACTAAAATGCTTCCCACCAAGCCAGTAATAAAATGTCCTTGATTGCATTAAAAACATAGGACAATTTAATGGACACCAATGCTTTATAAACGGTCCTTTGGATTAAATACTTCTATTTCGGCTTTCAGTAAATAGGGATTTATTTGCTAAATTCAGAGAAGCTATTGGTCTCTTACTGAAAAATTTCACTCTGAGAAAGAATCTATGGTACATTCAGTTTTGGGATATCTTGGTTGACAGTATGTCCTACCACTCGGTAGTGTGTCAGCTTGGTAATGATGAGTCAAGACTAGCTGTTATTGAGAATGTAACATCTACATTCTACCGAAGTCTGCATTCTTCATGAATTTCAGACATTTACTCACATTACCCAGTTTACTCTTTATGGAACAAAATAGACCAGCTGTTCTGAATTGTGCAGCACTAACCAGTTATATATGCATAGAAGTCAGCTGTTCTTTCAGCATAAGATGATGAGCAGTTGGCAGCTATTGCAGGTCATAACCAGATTTGGCTGGCTGGAAATACTTTTAAATCTAATATACTGTCATGAAAAGACATACGAAGTTTTGAAGCATATTTAGACATGTTTAGGCAGAGTCATTTTTTTGTAGCAAGTTGCTGGGAGGTTTCTACAGTAGAGCAATGAACTACTATGGGGAGGCCTGTGGATGTGGTCTACCTGGACTTCAGCAAGGCCTTTGACACTGTCCCCCACAGCAAACTGCTGGCTAAGCTGTCAGCTCATGGCTTGGACAGCAACACTCTGCACTGGGTTAGGAAGTGGCTGGAGGGCCGAGCCCAGAGAGTGGTGGTGAATGGTGCCACCTCCAGCTGGCGGCCAGTCACCAGTGGTGTGCCCCAGGGATCAGTGCTGGGCCCCATCCTTTTTAATATCTTCATTGATGAGCTGGATGAGGGGATTGAGACAGTCATCAGCAAATTTGCAGATGACACCAAGTTGGGAGCGGATGTTGATCAGTTAGAGGGTAAAAGGGCTCTGCAGAGGGACCTTGACCGACTGGACAGATGGGTGGAGTCCAATGGGATGGCATTCAACAAGTCCAAGTGCCGGGTGCTGCAGTTTGGCCACAGCAACCCCGTGCAGAGCTACAGGCTGGGGTCAGAGTGGCTGGAGAGCTGCCAAACAGAGAGGGACTTGGAGGTGCTGATTGACAGCCACCTAAACATGAGCCAGCGGTGTGCCCAGGTGGCCAAGAAGACCAGCGGCATCCTGGCCTGCATCAAGAATAGTGTGGCCAGCAGGAGCAGGGAGGTCATTGTGCCTCTACTCTGCTTTGGTTAGGCCACACCTTGAGTCCTGTGTCCAGTTCTGGGCCCAGTTTAGGAAGGACATTGAGACACTTGAATGTGTCCAGAGAAGGGCAACAAGGCTGGTGAGAGGCCTTGAGCACAAGCCCCATGAGGAGAGGCTGAGGGAGCTGGGGTTGCTTAGCCTGGAGAAGAGGAGACTGAGGGGAGACCTTATTGCTCTCTACAACTACCTGAAAGGTGGTTGTAGCCAGGAAGGAGTTGGCCTCTTCTCTCTAGCAACCAGCACCAGAACAAGAGGACACAGTCTTAAGCTGTGCCAGGAGAGGTTTAGGCTCAAGGTGAGGAGGAAGTTCTTCTTCATCACTGTCCCTGGAGGTGTTCAGTAGGGGACTGGACGTGGCACTTGGTGCCGTGGTCTGGTCATGACATCTGTGGTGACAGGTTGGACTCGATGATGTTTGAGGTCTCTTTCAACCTTGGGGATACTGTGATGCTATGATACTTCTGTATGAAATCAGAGACTAAGCAGGTGCACTGAGTCATAACCTTGCATAGGAATTTTGCACAAGGAAGGAATAGTATTTTATTATCTAGAGATGGACTACATGCTTTGGCAGAAAAAAAAATCAATTACATACATTTTGCAGTCTGATTTTTTAGAAGTTAGTCTTGCTGCTGTTTAAATTTATTATTTTTACCATAAATTTAATTAATAATACCTTTACTAATAGTTAGCAAAATTATTAACCATTATCCAATAGAAAGAGGAATCATTTGGTTCCTACATTGCCAAAGCCTCACGGTAAAATAAATAATACATACTTAATCTGAAGAAACTGTAATTGAATCAGTTATTGTATTTTTTAATTGTGTTTGCTTAAAAAATGTAATGTTTTGAAATGCCTAACTATAAAGGGCAATAATCTTCAGCTTTTGGAATAGGAATGCAAAATTGAAGGAAATAGGAGATGTTGAAAGAGTAATTAAAGAAAGAATGGATGTTTGCAAAATGATTGATGGTGAGTAGCAATAATGTTTCATTACTGATGTAGTTTCATAATAATAAATAATATTTTTTCTTTTCATAATCAACATGTGATTCTTACTTTTAATGATTGCATATTGAGTGCAAATAAAAAGCAAGAAATCTTGCATTTCTAAAGTCATTTCCAGTCTAAAGTCATATTTTCCCTGTTCCCGGAGTTGAGCATCTTCTGTTTTCTGAAAGGAAGTCAAAGGCTCCCAAATGATGAGCTGTGTTTTTGGAGAGAAAACTGGATTCTTCAGTGAAGTTGTCCTAAAGGTGGGGGAAATCTAAACTAATGGATAAGGTGCTTTAGGAATTTAAGCAAATACCTTATTGTTGCATTATAAAGTACATCTTTTTTAAAGCTGAGTGCATTAAAATGTAATATAACCTTTAAGTAGCATCTTAATGTATTTCCCTCAGTTTGACAGTGTCATGACAATTAACAGATGGAAGGAAGGCATTTACTGAGATTAGCAATACTACTGTCATTGACTCGTACTAACTTCATAAAGGGAGTTGATCTGCCAGGGTGTGTTTTTTTAGTTAAAGCTGAAGTGTTGTTCAGATAAGAATTAATATTCCTTTGGAAACCCTTTCCCAACACTGCAGGTTCAAATATTTCACGTGGATTGAGGGGAATATGGGACAAGAGGTCTGTTGAGGGTTTTTTGACTCACTTAGGGCTCAAGAAATCCATTTGGAGTCTGGGAAAGTGATGAGGATGCACTCTACTACCTGTAAAGTCATTTGTTTCAGAGTATGAAAGAGAAGAAATCTGAAAATTGCATTTATTTATTTATTAGCTGGAAAGCTACTCAGCTTTTAAGGGAAGCTTTGCCTGCTCATTTTCACTACCTTTCTCATTCGAGATCTTTCTTCTGTAATGACTGGTGGTTTTTCATCCATTGTGTGACTTGCTTGAGAATCTGTCAAGTTTTGTGGCAGAATTAAATTGAAGGACCACTTGTGTCTGTTACTTTTAATGCTAACCAAGAACTGTAATGACAAAATGCGTATTCCAGGTCTATTTTGTCAGTTAACAGACATGCATGCCAGGGTTCTTTCCATACTTGTTAGGTTTTTTTTAAAATACATTAATGGTTGATGATTTCTGAAGATCAGACACCCTGTTTTAAGGGGCAGTTTCAGGGACCTTTGACAACAATCCCAAAGTGTTTGAAATACCTTCAAACAGTTGAAGGGAGAAGAGGAAGTCTGAAGGGAGGTTAATAGTTGAAATCAATGGAATGTAAATGCAGTTGAAGTTATGGAGAACAGATTGAAACAAAAGATGCTTCCTTCTGGAGTGCTGAGGTACTTTCAGGTTGGAGAAGGGAGTATCACTGTGGCTTTGGGATTTGTTGGATTAGAAGTGGGGTCTAACATTAATATGCCTGTGTTTTCCAGATCCTTTGATTCTGTGGTGTTGCAACTGAAAATAGCATCCTTCTCCAAGGCTGTATCTCTCAGTTCCATGGCAATACTAGAACACAGTATTGTAACAATTACATTTTTTGTCTTGAATTTCTTTAATCGTAATTTTTTTCCCTTCCTCTTTTATTTTTATGTTTTTTGCCAGCACTACTTCTTTGGCAAAATGAAATACAGGTACAGACTTTAAGAATAATGCTATTTACTTGTTTTCTCGTGGCTGCATAAAATACAGGCGTCTCAACTGCCACAAAAGTAGTCTGGGACAAAAGATTTGCATATTGAGGAAATTCATATTGTCAGTCAGTTTGCCGTACAGACGTGTGACCTGCTCTTGTGAAGGCAGGCATTCTGATTCCATGCTAATAGCCCCATTGTTGTTAATATATGCTGCTTGGTTCTGACCTGCTTTGTTTAGAATGCATGTTGGTTTTTACTGTGTGTGACATTTAAGGGCTGTGGATTAAAAAATTAAATTTTCCTAAATAAAAAATATCTCATACATTTTTAATAGGATTTACAAAAGAGCTACTCTACATTTTCCCTCCAGCAAGATGATGCAGTATTGTATTAAGTGTCAGTACTTCTGTGGCCATGTAAGATTTAATGTTCTGGGCAAAGATATTAATTGTCTTTTGGAATAGCAGATGGACTTGCCTAAAACCTGTTTGTTAATTAATTGGATTTTTTTTTTAAGAGAGTAATTGTCAAATGAGATTTTAGAATTTAATTCTTTGATAGAAACACTTCCATATTGTTGGTGTGTATTTTTCTGTTGTTGTTTGGTTGGTTTGGGGTTTTTTTGTCCCTTCAGAAGCCTATATAGATAGCAACAGGAAAACATTACTTTGTGTGATTTATGTATTTTCTACTGGAGTGTAAAAGTATAACCTAGGTAGTGTAGAAATTCAAATACTCTGTCATGCAAAACATGTCCAAGCTGGGATTGAAAATAAATAAAAATATCTCAAAAGCCAGGCTGTTACTGCTCTTCACTGAAACATGAGGGGTCTGAATTTACCACTCATTTATACAAAACTACACTTTACTCTTAATAAAAAAATATGAATTGCCACTACAAAATTATATATGAGGCGAGTTACCACTCTTACAGCCTCCTAAGCTTTTCCAGAAGTGCCACTTTTAAAACTTGAGCTTTTAAAGTAAAGATCAAGAGGAAAATTAAGTCAGCAGAAGCATTTGCAAGCCATTTCATCTTTCAGCAAAAGGGAGAACGGAACATTGGAGCTGTGGCCAGGTAAACTATCAAGAAAGTATTAGGCTGTGTAGCCAATCTGACCCCATGCTGTGCTGTAACTGATGCACAGACCTGCAAGCAAAGGTAGTATGTATTTGGTAAATTCTCAGGGATGCTGGAAAATTCAAATACATATATTTTTATAGACTTCTATTTACCACTGTAGCTCTTCTAATCTACACTGATGTAGGATTAGTTTGATGCATACAATGAAAGCTCATACTTTTCCCTTGTTCCATTCTTCCCTTTTGACCACTGAATTATATCTAGACAATAATAAATTCTTTTGTGCTAAGCATTTGCATTAAGTGGGTATGCCCATGAGCACATTTCATTTTTGCTACTTATTTCAGGTGCCTTTTTCCTCCCTGTTA
The DNA here is from genome assembly GCA_033816785.1 of Picus viridis. Lineage (NCBI taxonomy): Eukaryota > Metazoa > Chordata > Aves > Piciformes > Picidae > Picus > Picus viridis. The sequence continues at coordinate 12,571,282 of CM066606.1, forward strand.
CTTAAAAGAGCTTGAGTTTTAAAAAAACCACAAACCAAAAATAACCCCCAAAAAACCCAAACAATAAAATCTGCATACATGCACCTGGTATTTAGCCACATGTTTTAGGACAGGTATTTTTCCTTGGACACCATATTGTCTACATTATGGTAGTGTGGAAGAAACCTTTTCCGTTGTGGCACAAATAGGCTGCCTGATAGTGGATCAAAAAGGAAAGAAATTAAGAAGCTGAAATAAAAATGTGATCACCACAATTCACTGAAGAGCAGTACAAAAATCCCAGATAATAAAGCATGCACTGCAGTTCACTAAAATGTAGCTATACTGGCAAAAATGTTTGGCATACTTAGAGTCTTTAACATCAAGTGAATGAAAGATCTATAGATCTTAAAATTTCTTTATATTGTTGAAGGCATTGAATTTATTGCATGGATTGAGCAGACTTTATGTTGGTCTGTGACTGTAATCCATCAAAATTCACTTTAAACAGTAGAAAAAAATAAATCTGCTGGTGGTATCTGCTGGGGTCAAGCCCTTGCTTTAAGGAAAGCAACAAGCTTCTCTTGCTATAAGAACGTTCTCTGATATGCCTTTCCTGCATTATACATTTCTATTTTGCTTTTCTGTTGTTCCTAATATATAACAGGACTACCCTTCTCTTCATGCTTTGCTCTTCAAGCATGCATATGGAAGAACAGTGTTTGTTTTCTGTGCTAAGACACTGTCTTGACTACCTCTTTGAGTAATGTATTTCTCAGCAATTAAGTACTCAGACGAATACAGCATTAGACTTCAATTGCTTTTGCTCTGCATGCTGTGGGTTGTGACATTTCATACAGCTGCCAACATATGAGTTGAGAAATACAGAGACAGGCTGTTATCAAAGCCCAGGTGTCACCTAGGTGGGAAATACAGGGATAGTGAAGAAAGGACTAGCTTTTCCTCCTGATTCCTAGAACACAGAGTGATGGCAGGGCTGGACAGCAGCCAGCGTTGCAGGCTCTTGATGCTGAGGTCGGTCTTTTCCAAGGTCTTTGCTAATTTCTGGATTGATCTGTGTGAACTAATTACTTTCTTTGTAATCCTCAGTCAAGTGTTGATCACAGACATTTTCTAAGCTATGATACCACTGCATACTTAATCCACTGTGGACAGGATAAAACCAGAATTTGTGTCAAAAATATACTTTCTTTTGAAATTATTGCATTACTTTGTGCTTTTAATTGTAGTCATTTGACTGGAGAGTATGTAGGATCTTTTGATAGCAACTAGAAACAGTGGGATCCTGGGATTTTATGTATGAAGTGAATAATGTGATTTGGCCTAAAATTTCATTAATTTGTGTAGGTTTTGAATGTGACTCTCTGCTGGTGTTCAACATTCCTCAGTTTCTGTAAATACGGTGTTTACAAAAGGCAGCTACCAAGAAGATGATGCCATGGTGCCTTAAACAGACGTGCAAAAAACGCAGCATTTTCCAGCAACCATTATTATTATCATCTGAATAATGCCCTGTCAGGTTCCTTATGATATGACTTACAAAAGGGAAATAGTCCAGGGAGTTTTTGGGTAAGAGCTTGCAGCAAGGTAATTTACAGCACCATTCTGATATCTATCTTCACCTCTTCAGTCTCTTGTTTGCTTGGAAATATTGCCATTTGCTAGCCTGTAAATAGTGTTTTCCATTCAGTTCACAGCCAGTCAGTACTTGAAGAAGAAATTAAGTCTAATGCCATGGTTTCACAATTAAGTTTACACCATGGATTCTAGGCATGATTTCACAATCATTAATACTGTATCTCTGCCCCACTGGATTGCCTACAGAGTAATTGTAATGTTGGATACATGATTGCCATTCTGCCACATTATCTAGAATATATGCTACTAATACAGAGTTCATGCCAGCCTTGCATTTTCCTGCTGTCTTTATCCTGAGAGAAAGGGCTATGCAGCCACTAATGCAAAATTAACCTATTGACTTTCTATTAAACACATTTTAACAGATGAAGTGAATCTAGCACCTTGCATTATCTGAGCTTAGCATTGTGTTTCCTCACTAAGCCCTGTAGCTAAGCAGTGCTCTGAGTGGTCAGGTCTAGAGGTGTAACTGACTAATTGCAGCCATTTTTTATCCAAGAGCTCCAGATTGTTTGGGAATTCAGTTCTGTCTTTCACTTTATGGATGTTTTATAGTTTGTTTTGTTTTTAAGTTTCAGAGCTATCAGAGGTTGTGCTGGAATACTTTTGCATGATTTAAGCAACAATTTTAAGCAGGTGTGATAGACAGGCAGGAGATGATAGTCTGTATCCCAAGACTGACCATTCAGCAGCCTTGTTACTTGTGCATTTTACTGTCCTACTACCAAGATACTTAGATCATCTTTCTGTGTATCTTTTGAGATTGCTTGTGCATCCAGTTCCATGTCTCCGAAAGTGAAGGACGTGACCATCTAAAAGGTGGGATTGCTAACTTCTAGGGATTTCATTTGGGTTGAATCACTGGAAAAACTATTCAGAGAAATCAAATGCTCATGGAAGGACTGAAATTGTATTCCTTAACAGCTGTTCAGCTAAGGAATAGTTACTATTTATTACCAAATAACACACTTTGTTATAAAATAGGCTGTCTAAACAAATGAAACCTGTAGTCTTTAACAAGATACTGAAATCGCCTGTCACGGAGGTACAGATTAGTGCTTAAACTGTTACAGGTAAGACTGTACTTAGATTTCCCATTCTTAACCATGTTTCAAACTAGGCAAGCTGACTTCTCCCTGGTATCTCTTCACGTGGTGCTTTCATATAACCATTCAGATGATGCTGAACTCCCATCAGTTCCTTAACATCTTTCCTGACAGTATGCAGGACTAGATTCAGTGTCTGAGATGAAGCTTCATGAGTACCAAGCAGAGGAGAGTCACTGCACTTTTCCTGATGGCTGTGCTCTTGCTAACAGAGATAAATGCTCTCTTCTCTTCCTAATATGATGGGATATGTGTTAAGACATATGTGCAAGACCCTTGACTTGCACATAGAACTATTGAAGGATGTATTTCAGAAGTTCAGAAGGAAAAGTTTTCGTTTCCAGAGTAAAAAAAGGAAAATCTTTCTTGGATCTTCAGTAATCTAAAGATTTCATTCATTGCCGTACCAGGCATACTTATGGTTGAAAGGCCTGCAGCTTTTGACCTCCCATATGTTTACTTTCACATTTCAGTGCTCTGAACACTGAGAAAACATGAACAATGCCTGGAGAAAAGTTTCAGTTCAGATACAAATGCTCTCTTGGTATATTTACCAACAGTCTTGCTGATAGGGAGATGCAGTTTATTTAGTTGGTCCTTCCTCTGGCAGTCTTGGGATAGGTTCTGATATTTTAGATTACATATCTCTGTATGCCTCAGCTTTAGCAAAGCCAATGACACAAAAACCTTAAGTACTGCATTTATCATTTTGAGAGCCGGATTGTCACCTGTCAAATTAACTGTTGGATCTATGTGTTCCTTAGACACTCTCTGATCCCACACTGCCTTTGCTGGACCACTAGAGTTATGGGTAGTTTATGGTTGCAGACAAGTTAATCTATTTGTCTTCTAGCTAAGCAGAAAACAATTCACATAGAATTGATTCTCCTACACAATAGCACTTTAATCCCTTTAAAATAATGGTCCCAAGCATATTGGTTATGCAGTTAGGGAATGATGATGTCATCAGCAAACTTGCTGAGGGTGCACCAGAACACCCAGGGCTAGGTCCCAGGAAAATTACATTCAGGGCCCTGGGAGATCTGATGTTGAGAACTCCCAGGGTCAGGGAGCACAAATAATTTTTACATCAATACTGTTAGTTGCAGGAAGGAATATCATAAGGAACAGGTCAGCCACTGTAGTCAACAAGTGGCTTAGAGGCTGGTGCAGTCGAAAGACTCCTGGGTTTTTCAATCTTGCAGGACTTTCTAATGCACCAGGTCAGCTGGCAACAGATGGAGTACATCTGTCCCAGAGGAGGGGAAAGGTCACAGTATATGAGAATGGCCTGTCCCCCAAAGGTAAAAAGATTCTGGGAAGGGAATTGGCAGGTCTCATTGACAGGGCTTTAAACTAGCTTCGAAGGGGGAAGGGGCTGAAACCAGTCCCCCAAGACAGGAGTCGGAGGGTGGTAAGCTGGAGGCAGGGGTGAAACCAGCAGCCCGGATGAAGTGCATGTATACTAATGCACGAAGCATGGGTAACAAACAAGAGGAGCTAGAAGCCTTGTTGCAGCAGGAAAGATATGATGTAGTTGCCATCACAGAGACGTGGTGGGACGACTCGCATGACTGGAGCGCTGCAATTGATGGCTACAGGCTCTTCAGGAGAGACAGGCAAGGAAGAAGGGGTGGAGGGGTGGCCCTGTACATCAGGGAGGCACTGGATACCATTGAGATGGAGATCAGGGATGATCGGGTTGAGTGCATGTGGGTAAGAATTAGAGGGAAGACCAGCAGGGCAGACATCCTGGTTGGAGTCTGTTATAGACAACCCAACCAGGAGGAAGATGTTGATGAAGCATTCTATAGGCAGCTTAAGGCTGTCTCAAGATCACCTGACCTTGTTCTCATGGGTGACTTCAACCTGCCTGATATCTGCTGGGATCTCAACACAGCAGAGAGGAGGCAGTCCAGGAGGTTCTTAGAGTGCATGGAGGACAGCTTCTTATCCCAGGTGCTGTGCGAGCCTACCAGGAGTAAGGCTCTGCTTGACCTCCTCTTCACCAACAGGGAAGGGCTGGTGGGTGATGTGGTGGTCGGAGGCTGTTTAGGCACCAGTGACCATGAGATAATTGAATTTTCTGTATTCAGTCAAGCTAAGAGGGGTAGCAAGAAGACCTCTACTCTGGACTTCCGGAGGGCAGACTTCAGGCTACTCAAGGAACTAACTCAGAAGGTTCCTTGGGAAACAGCCCTTAAAAATAAAGGGGTCCAGGAGAGCTGGACCTACTTCAAGGAAGAACTCTTGAAGGCGCAGGAACAGGCTGTGCCAGTGTGCCGGAAGATGAGCTGCCGGGGCAGACGGCCAGCCTGGATGGGTAATGAACTTTTAAAGGAACTAAGGGAAAAAAAGAGGTTGTATCATCTTTGGAAGAAAGGGGAGGCAACCTATGTAGTGTTTAGGGATGTTGCTAGGACATGCAGGAAAAAAATTAGGGAGGCAAAAGCACATTTAGAGCTTAGACTGGCCTCTGCTGTGAAGGACAACAAAACGTCCTTCTATAAATATATTAATAGCAAGAGGAAGAGCAAGGACAACCTCCACTCCTTGGTGGGCACAGAGGGGAATGTTGTAACAAAGGATGAGGAGAAGGCAGAGGTACTTAACACCTCCATTACCTCAATTTTTACTAGCAGGGCAGAACGTCTTCCAGACAGCTGGCCTGCAGAGCTGGCAGAAGGAGCCAGGGAGCAGCATAGTCCCGCTCTGTTCCAGGATGGGACAGTTAGAGATCTTCTCAGCCGCTTGGACCCCCACAAGTCCATGGGACCGGATGGGATCCATCCTAGGCTGCTGAGGGAGCTGGCAGATGAGCTGTCCAAGCCGCTCTCCATCATTTTTCAGCAGTCCTGGCTCACTGGAGAGGTCCCAGAAGACTGGAAGCTGGCCAACGTGGTGCCCATCCACAAGAAGGGCCAGTTGGAAGAGCCAGGGAATTATAGGCCTGTCAGCCTGACCTCAGTGCCAGGCAAGATTATGGAACAGGTCATCTTGAGTGCGATCACACAGCACTTCCAGGATGGCCAGGGGCTCAGGCCTAGCCAGCATGGATTTAGGAAGGGCAGGTCCTGCCTGACCAACCTGATCTCCTTCTATGATCAGGTGACCCGCCTGGTGGTTGTGGGGAGGCCTGTGGATGTGGTCTACCTGGACCTCAGCAAGGCCTTTGACACTGTCCCCCACAGCAAACTCCTGGCCAAGCTGGCAGGCCATGGCTTGGACAGGAGCACACTGCGTTGGGTTAGGAACTGGCTGGAGGGCTGAGCCCAGAGAGTGGTGGTGAATGGCGCCACATCCAGCTGGCGGCCAGTCACTAGTGGTGTGCCCCAAGGATCAGTGCTGGGCCCCATGCTCTTCAACATCTTTATTGATGATCTGGATGAGGGCATTGAGTCCATCATCAGTAAATTTGCAGGTGACATCAAGCTGGGGGCAGGAGTTGATCTGCTGGAGGGTAGAGCGGCTTTGCAGAGGGACCTCGACAGGCTGGACAGATGGGCAGAGTCCAATGGCATGAGATTGAACACATCCAAGTGCCGGGTTCTGCACATTGGCCACAGCAACCCCATGCAGTGCTACAGGCTGGGGTCAGAGTGGCTGGAGAGCGGCCAGGCAGAGAGGGACCTGGGGGTGCTGGTTGATGGTAGGCTGAACATGAGCCTGCAGTGTGCCCAGGCAGCCAAGAAGGCCAATGGCATCCTGGCCTGCATCAGGAGCAGTGTGGCCAGCAGGAGCAGGGAGGTCATTGTGCCCCTGTACACTGCACTTGTTAGGCCGCATCTCGAGTCCTGTGTCCAGTTCTGGGCCCCTCGGTTTAGGAAGGATGTTGACTTGCTGGAACGTGTCCAGAGAAGGGCAACAAAGTTGGTGAGGGGTTTGGAACACAAGCCCTATGATGAAGAGAGGCTGAGGGAGCTGGGGTTGCTTAGCCTGGAGAAGAGGAGACTCAGGGGTGACCTTCTTGCTCTCTACAACTACCTGAAGGGAGGTTGTGGACAGGCAGAGGTTGGTCTCTTCTCCCAGGCAACCAGCACCAGAACAAGAGGACACAGTCTCAAGCTGCACCAGGGCAGGTTTAGACTGGATGTTAGGAATAAGTTCTATACAGAGAGAGTGATTGCCCATTAGAATCGGCTACCCATGTGTGGTGGAGTAGGAAGGTTCCCCCACACACACAAAAGAATTCCACAGCTAACTCAGCCGGAGAAGCAGATGAAAGCTGTATTTTACAAGCAGATATGGAATGCAATGAATATGTACAAAAACATACAATATTTACAATATATACAGAAATATACAGCAAAGTATGTAATACAGGAAACCTTTCCCCAACCCCCCCCCCTGCGGCCAGGGGGGTTCGGCCTGCCGCTCCCTTCCCCCTCCCTACCTCCCCTTTTTCCCAAAAGGGTTAGAGAGAGAGAGAAAGGAAGGTAATTAAAAGGGGAAAACTTTGTTAAAGCTCAAAGCGAATGCAAAAGTTAGTTTTCTTATCTGGTTAGCAAGAATCGTAGAGAGAAACGAGCCAGCTCACAGCACAGGGGGAAGAAGAAGACGACTACTGACTGCCCCCGACTGAAAGACTAAACAAAAATCTATGGCCGGGTTCCACCAATGAAATTGGATTAGCATATCATTGTTTTCATTCATATACCAAAATATTCGCCCAGAGTTTTCAGAAAGTGTCTCTTTCTTAAAGGCACAGCCTAAACCGGTCACAATATGGAGGTGGTGGAGTCACCTCCATTGGAGGTGTTCAGGAGGGGACTTGATGGGGTGCTTGGTGCCATGGTTTAGTTGTTTAGGTGGGTTGATGGGTTGGATGCGATGATCTTGAAGGTCTCTTTCAACCTGGTGTATTGTATTGTATTGTATATTGGACTATTTGTACAGGTTAGGGCTTGACCTCCTGGGGAGCAGCTCTGCAGAGAAGTATGTGGAACTGCTGGCAGACAGGATGTTCACCATGAGCCAGCGATGTGCCCTCTTGGTCAAGAAAGCCAACAATATTCTGGGATGCACTAAGAAGAGCGTGGCCAGCAGGCTGAGGGAGATTCTCCTCTACTCTGCCCTGTCAAGACCACACTGGACTGTTGTGTCCAGTTCTGGGCTCCCCAGTTCAAGAGGAACCACTGGAGAGAGTCTAATGGGTGGCCACAAGGATGATTATGGGACTGTATTGTTTTGAGAGAATGACATTAGCAGTCTCTTGGCTTTGAAATTCACCAAAACCATTGCAGCTAGCCTGAGTACTCCATTGTACTCCAGCCATCTGCAGTGTAATCCAAATCTAGCAATGTATTCCTCCCTCACGTTGCTCACACTCTTAAAGCAACCTGTATGGCTGTAACTCAGGAGCATGTAGGCTTGAAGGAAATACAGAGGGATTTGAAAACCTCTAATTGTTTACATTAACCAAAAGTTGGGGGTTTGTTCACTGAGAGGGTACTACCTATATACTTACATTCATATTTTGGCTTTGAAGGAAACTGCAGGTGAGTGGTTTGATTTCAACTTCAGTGTATGTGCAAACACTTGCACAGCACTTGTCCATGTTCACTGTGTGTGAAAACACACAGCACTTGTAGTTCTTTCTGTCCTTAGCACTCTGTCCACTTTTCCTTGGAAGCAGTGAAAATTCACACCCCTACATCAAGCTTTAAATAACTTTTCAGGAAAAGCTATTTAAAGTTTGTGAAAAGGAGAAGCTTTTTTGTCTGGTTTGGAAAACTTTGATTTTAAAGATCTCTTCCAGTTTTGCTCTGTGTCATGTTGCCTGAGAAATGTCAGTGTCTGCTTGTCTCTTTCATCACAGTCCAGCATTTCTATGTCCTTGATCCAAATGGGTAGCCCAAGTTCAAGGCTTTTCTTGGTAGTTTCTGACAGAGAGTGAATACTAGCCAGGAGTCTGGCATTTATTTGTAAATTGTGACTTTTGTCTCAAAAGCTGGACATCTGCTCTGTTTCTGAGAATACAATAAAAATAGGTGAATTCCTAATGAAAAGAATACACACACATATATATAACAAAAACAAACAAACAAAAAGGAAAGAAAACATACATTACGCAAACAATTGCATTCCCTAAGAGCTTTGTCTTTGATCTTGCTAGGGACTAGATTGCCAGTTGACATCCCCACATGGTTTTTGAGTCTCTTTCAGCAGCTGAGACGTCTGTGCAGACACCCATTTGCCAGCTGCTGGAATGATGTGCCTGCTGGAGATCAGAGATATGCTTGCTGACAGCCACTAACACCCTTTTAACAGGGAAAAAGAAAGAAAGGAAAAAAAAAAAAAAACAAAAAACCCCCTGTTTTATCTTTGCTTGTCTGCCTAAGAGTATCCAAATTGGTGATACTGTGAGTGACCCATCCCAAGCAAAAGAACTAATCTACAATTATCTAATCTTGACATTTTGTAAATATTTAAGCAGATTTTCTTGAAAGGGTGTTTTCACATCAGCTATGTTGATTTCACTTGGATCTGTGCTTCCTTAGATCTTTCTTCTTACTGCTGGCATCTTTTATATAGCCTCCTTTCTTGTGCCTGAGTAGAAACAATAGGTACTCTCGGATTTTCTGGTGGTGAAGAAAAGCCTTTCATGGTAAAACAATGCAGTGTTGCAGCATCATATCGAATCGGGTGTGCTCGGAAGTTAATGCTGCAAAAAGATGCCAGGTTCCTCTTAAGAGTTACTTATCTGAGCAACTACATCATGCAAAATTCCTGTTGGAGAAGTGGCACTAGATGTGGATGTAGATAATATTAATTCAACTTTCTTCCCCTGGACACAGGAGATTTTGTCTTGCTTTTATCTGAGAACAGGAGGGTTGCTTCTTGACCAGTTTGTGTCAGTCTGAGCTTTCTCTAAATTACAGCTTTCTTCAGACCACTATTAGATGTGCATCCAATTTGAACATGAAGGATTTGTAATTCCACAGTAATCATGTCAGCTACAAGCAAGCTGTGTGAGAAGCTCTCTAAAATAGTCTGTGTCTGGTGCTGAGCTGTTCTCCTTGTTCTAAAAGGTTTTGACCATTGTATATCTACATGCAAATCTATCTCAGTCTCCTTTCAGTGCTGTAGGGATGAGCTTCATTGTCCTGTGATCATAGAATCTCAGGATGGTCTGGGTTGGAAGGGACCTCCAAAGGTCATTTCGTCCAGCCTCTGCAGTAAGCAGGGGCATCCTCCACTTAATCAGGTTGTCCAGAGCCCTGTCGAGCCTGACCTTGAATATCTCCAGGGATGGGGCTCCAATCACTTTCCAGGGCAATCTGTTCCAGTGTCCCACTACCCTGACAGTAAAGAACTTGTTCCTAACATCCGGACTAAATCTTCTCTAGTTTGAAGCCATTGTCCCTCATTCTACCACTACAGGCCTTTGTAAACAGTCATTCTCCATCCTTCATGTATTGTATTGTATCTCCATCCTTCAGGTATTGAAAGGAGCCTTCTCTTTTCCAAGCTGAACAACCCCAGCTCCCTGTCCTGAAGGGACAAGCCCCAAAACATGCCCTAACCCAGACAATGGGTTAAGCACCTGCAGATGTGCAAACCTGGACACTTCCTGGGGTCCAGATGGTCTAGGCAAACGTGTAGCACAACCCTGTAATGCACCTGTGAACTCTGTGTGCCCCTGGCCATGTTTAGATATGCCCCATTGTATAGGTTCAGTGTTGCTTCTAACTGAGTTGGTCTGACTTAATGCTGGGGGAAACTTCAACCCACCACATGAAGCTATCAGGTTTCTCTGTTACCAGAGGGCATTAATTGTCTTTGGACAATATTTAAACGAGCCGAGATGGTAGGCTGTTTGCCTTGTTCTCACCCAGAAAGCAACAAGAGTAAAATGTTGCCAGAGTTGCAGCTGAAGAGCTTTTCCTACCAGGCAAACTACATCTGGGCCTTGCACCTGGACCAAGGCAACCAACACTCTTGAGAGCCCTGCACTGAAGGCAGAAAGGGGAAAAGCCCCAAGAGAACTGAAACCCAGAAGAGCCATGGAAAGGCTACAGCCTGGCAAGGGAGCGCAGGAGAGAGAGAGGCCCCTTACTCCTCTCTTAAGCCAAGGGCTGCTTGAATTATAGTTAGAATAGAATTACCAAGGTTGGAAGAGACCTTGAAGATCATCGAGTCCAACCTGTAACCACAACCTCACAACTAGACCATGGCACCAAGTGCCACATCCAGTCCCCTCCTGAACACCTCCAGGGACGGCGACTCAACCACCTCCCGGGCAGCCCATTCCAATGGCGAATCACTCTCTCGGTGAAGAACTTTCTCCTCACCTCCAGCCTAAACTTCCCCTGGTGCAGCTTGAGACTGTGTCCCCTTGTTCTGGTGCTGGTTGCTAGGGAGAAGAGGCCAACCCCTTCCTGGCTACAACCACCCTTCAGGTAGTTGTAGAGAGCAATGAGGTCGCCCCTGAGCCTCCTCTTCTCCAGGCTAAACAACCCCAGCTCCCTTAGCCTCTCCTCATAGGGCTTGTGCTCAAGGCCTCTCACCAGCCTTGTTGCCCTTCTCTGGACACATTCAAGTGTCTCAATGTGCTTCTTAAACTGAGGGGCCCAGAACTGGACACAGGACTCAAGGTGCGGCCTAACCAGTGCAGTGTACAGGGGCACAATGACCTCCCTGCTCCTGCTGGCCATACTATTCCTAATGCAGGCCAGGATGCTGTTGGCCCTCTTGGCTGCCTGGGCACACTGCAGGCTCATGTTCAGCTTCCCATTAACCAGCACCCCCAGGTCCCTCTCTGCCTGGCCGCTCTCCAGCCACTCTGACCCCAGCCTGTAGCACTGCCTGGGGTTGCTGTGGCCAATGTGCAGAACCCAGCACTTGGATGTGTTCAATCTCATGACCTTGGATTCTGCCCATCTGTCCAGCCTGTCGAGGTCCCTCTGCAAAGCCTCTCTGCCCTCCAGCAGATCAACTCCTGCCCCCAGCTTGGTGTCACCTGCAAATTTACTGATGATGGACTCAATGCCCTCATCCAGATCATCAATAAAGATGTTGAAGAGCATGGGGCCCAGCACTGATCCTTGGGGCACACCACTGGTGACAGGCCGCCAGCTGGATGTGGCACCATTCACCACCACTCTCTGGGCTCAGCCCTCCAGCCAGTTCCTAACCCAACGCAGTGTGCTCCTGTCCAAGCCATGGCCTGCCAGCTTGGCCAGGAGTTTGCTGTGGGGGACGGTGTCAAAGGCCTTGCTGAGGTCCAGGTAGACCACATCCACAGGCCTCCCCACATCCACCAGGCGGGTCACCTGATCATAGAAGGAGATCAGGTTGGTCAGGCAGGACCTGCCCCTCCTAAATCCATGCTGGCTAGGCCTGAGCCCCTGGCCATCCTGGAAGTGCTGTGTGACTGCACTCGAGATGACCCGTTCCATAATCTTGCCTGGCACTGAGGTCAGGCTGACAGGCCTATAATTCCCTGGCTCTTCCAACTGGCCCTTCTTGTGGATGGGCACCACGTTGGCCAGCTTCCAGTCTTCTGGGACCTCTCCAGTGAGCCAGGACTGCTGAAAAATGATGGAGAGCGGCCTGGACAGCTCATCTGCCAGCTCCCTCAGCAGCCTAGGATGTATCCCATCCGGTCCCATGGACTTGTGGGGGTCCAAGCGGCTGAGAAGATCTCTAACTGTCCCATCCTGGAACAGGGGAAAACTATGCTGCTCCCTGGCTCCTTCTGCCAGCTCTGCAGGCCAGCTGTCTGGAAGACGTTCTGTCCTGCTAGTAAAAATTGAGGTAAAGAAGGTGTTAAGTACCTCTGCCTTTTCCTCATCCTTTGTTACAACATTCCCCTCTGTGCCCACCAAGGAGTGGAGGTTGTCCTTGCTCTTCCTCTTGCTATTAATATATTTATAGAAGGACTTTTTGTTGTCCTTCACAGCAGAGGCCAGTCTGAGCTCCAAATGTGCTTTTGCCTCCCTAATTTTCTTCCTGCATGACCTAGCAACATCCCTAAACATTCCATGGGTTGCCTCCCCTTTCTTCCAAAGATAGTACACCCTCTTTTTTTCCCTTAGTTCCTTTAGAAGTTCATTACCCATCCAGGCTGGCCGTCTGCCCCGGCGGCTCATCTTCCGGCACACCGGCACAGCCTGTTCCTGCGCCTTCAAGAGTTCTTCCTTGAATCAGGTCCAGCTCTCCTGGACCCCTTTATTTTTAAGGGCTGTTTCCCAAGGAACCTTCTGAGTTAGTTCCTTGAGTAGCCTGAAGTCTGCCCTCCGGAAGTCCAGAGTAGAGGTCTTCTTGCTCCCCCTCTTGTCTTGGCTGAATACTGAAAACTCAATTATCTCGTGGTCACTGGTGCCTAAACACCCTCCAACCACCACATCACCCACCAGCCCTTCCCTGTTGGTGAAGAGGAGGTCAAGCATAGCCTTACCCCTGGTAGGCTCGCGCAGCACCTGGGATAAGAAGCTGTCCTCCATGCACTCTAAGAACCTCTTAGATTGCCTCCTCTCTGCTATGTTGTGATCCCAGCAGATATCACTCACCCACGAGAACAAGGTTAGGCGATCTTAAGACAGCCTTAAGCTGTCTATAGAATGCTTCATCAAGATCATCCTCCTGGTTGGGTGGTCTATAACAGACTCCAACCAGGATGTCTGCCCTGCTGGTCTTCCCTCTAATTCTTACCCACATGCACTCAACCCGATCATCCCTGATCTCTAGCTCAATGGCATCAAGAGCCTCCCTGATGTACAGGGCCACCCCTCCACCCCTCCTTCCTTGCCTGTCTCTCCTGAAGAGCCTGTAGCCATCAATTGCAGCGCTCCAGTCATGCGAGTCATCCCACCACGTCTCTGTGATGGCAACTACATCATATCTTTCCTGCTGCAACAAGGCTTCCAGCTCCTCATGTTTGTTACCCATGCTTCGTGCATTAGTGTACATGCACTTCAGCTGGGCTGCTGGTTTTGCCCCTGACTCCAGCTTACCACCCTCAGACTCCTGTCTTGGGGGACTGGTTTCAGCCCCTTCCCCCTTCGAAGCTAGTTTAAAGCCCTGTCAATGAGACCTGCCAATTCCCTTCCCAGAATCTTTTTACCTTTGGGGGACAGCATCTGGAAAGATACTGGACAGAGGAGCAAGTCATGAGTCCCTGGCTAATTTGCTACAGAATCCCCTTGTGGGAAACCGCAGATCACAGCACCAGAATTTCCAATTTACATTGCTGTATTGGAAATTCTCAGACTTGTGCTTAAATTGTTCAACTGCCTTCATATGTGGAATGTAATACCCACAACCAGATGATAGAACCTGTAAATATACTTTGTAAATAAGTATATTTATAAATAAGTATATAAGTAATCAGCAGTGTTTGAAGATACTGCTGCTGAAAATACTAAATACATGAATGTATATATATTATTACACTCCCTCACCCTGTCTTTGTAGCGGAGATGCTCCAACCCCCTGATAATTTTCATGGCCCTCCTCTGCACCCAGTCCATCAGGCCCGTGTCCTTGCTGTATGGAGGGCTCCAGACCTGGATGCAGTACTCCAAGTGAGGTCTCACCAGAGCAAAGGGGCAGAATCACCTCTCTGGATCTGCTGGCCACACACCTTTTGATGCAGCCCAGGATGCAATTGGCCTTCTGGGCTGCAAGCTCACACTGTCTGCTCATGTCCAGCTTCTCATCCATCAGCACTCCCAAGTCCTTTTCCTTGGGGCTACTTTCTAATGCTTCATCCCAGAGTCTGTATTGATATCGAGAATCATTCTGGCCCAGGTGCAGACCCCTGCACTTGCTCTTGTGGAAGCTCGTGAGGTTCACCCGGGCCCACCTCTCCAGCCTGTCCAGGTCCCGTCCTTCTGGTGTTATCAACAACACCACACAGTTTAGAAGTGTGAATTTGCTTCATGAAGACTTGCATGATAGCCCTGGTGGGAATAAGTGAAACACAGAATTTTAAGTTCCTGGTTTTCCTTGCAGGGTTCATGAACTTTATATATACATACATATATACATATATATATACACACACACACATAATTTTCATGTCAAATAAGGGGTACCAAAACATGAAAGGTCAAATAATTTAATTTCTTCTCAGGAATAAAATTATTTAGTCATCAGAGTTCTGACTGAAGTTGCATTCTGATAGCTACAGACTGTATGGTGTATAAGCAGTATGCAACAATTAGGTGTGCATGCTTCCGTAGAGACTCTGTTTTGCATACTTGATACAGTGAAATTTAATAGGAAGAAAGGGCATGTTTGTTTAAACTGTCAGGGTCATTGCTTCTTCAGAGAACTTCCTACGGTGTTGGGAATGCAGCATAATTTGGAAAACGAGATGAAATATGAAATCAGAAAGTTGTCATTGTTAGGACCTGTCTTCCTTGGATTAATCAGTGGTATTCTTAGCAGTTGTGTGGGGGCATATTAGAGAGTGAAACTAGCCACTTTCAAACACATCTTTTCCTGGATAGACATTGGGAATTGTTCCTAAATATTTTCCTGTTGAATTCTGAAACTACAATGACACACTTGTGTGGGTGGAAGCTTTATGCTGTTAGTGACTGATCCCATGTGGAGACTAGTGAGGAATCAATAATGAATTTGTACTGTGTGTAGTTGTCTTCAAAGAAGGGAAGGGCATATGAAGGTATATACACAATACAGGACAGGCATAGAAGCAAGTCAGCATTTCAATAGATATCCTATGAGCCATTTTCTGTAAGTACAACACACAGGGAGGTATCTGTACAAAAGGCCTTCTTGAAAATATTTCTTGTGATAGGCACTTACTGGTACACACTTGCTGCCTGTTTCCCAAATAAGCATGTTTGTTCACCATGATGTCTTTGTAAAAGGGTATTTAACGTAATCTTTGCACAGAAATTGCAATCCTACAAATCTAGAATTTAGGTTTTGAGAGGTTTTCCATGCAAAAGTATCATTAGAAAACCAAGCAACCTAATGATGTCGCTTACAGGAATGTAAATTCCTAGTACATTCAAAGCAAAGGAGCCCTGTGCCTGGATACAGCTGCTGGGAAAACAAGTGCTTTGCTATCTCACTTGGTTTAGCAAAATGTTATTTGCTCTGACTAGGTGTATTGACATGAAAACTGAAGTTCTTTGTTTCTAGATAACTGTATCGTTTATAAAGGCATTTTTCTACCCTTCTGTGAAGAAAGGGACAATCTGTGATCTTCCCAGTGTACTGTGGTCTTCTTACTAGTTGTGTCACATTTTTTTGTCTGTAGCTTCACACTAGTTCAGCCAGCCAGTAATGGATATTTTCATGAGGATGGAAGGGAACATGAAAAGTTAAAGTGTAGGTGACTGATAGTCCTTGTTGCTAGTTAGAAGTATGTCAGGTCTTCTGCAGGTCTCCAAATGCCTGCAGTGTCTTTTGGCTCACTACCAGACTAGGCAATGAATTCATTTGAGGCACTTTGCATGAAAACATACTTACATGATCCTGTATCAGCTGGAGGAGGATTATCTGTATGTATCTCCAAACAATCTGTTTCCAGTAACATACTGATTAGATCTCATGAATGAACACAGAGCTTTGGGCAGGGAGTTTTGTATATCATTGCTAAAGGAGGGAAAGACATCCTTAGTATGCTGCTGATTTTGGTCTCCCTAAATACCAGCAAGATGTGAGGAGGAAGTTCTTCACCCTGAGAGTGGTGAAGCCCTGGAATGGGTTGTCCAGGGAGGTGGTTGAGGCCCCATCCCTGGAGGTGTTTAAGACCAGGCTGGATGAGGCTCTGGCCAGCCTGATCTAGTGTGAGGTGTCCCTGCCCATGGCAGGGGGATGGAACTATATGATCCTTGTGGTCCCTTCCAACCCTGACTGATACTGCTGTGATACTACGAGTTTGAAATGTTTAAGCGTAAAGAAAAGAAATGCAACTTTGAAAGGTAGAATGCAGTACATGTAGTAACTAGATGTTCATGATTAGGAAAGAAGGGTAGAATGAGAGATACTCTGTTTTATAAGATTAGCACACTGAGACTTGGAAATGCATGCAATCTAGTCATAAAGCACAAGTCTTTTTTATCTAAGAAACTAATTATTTGGTATTGCAAATGGAAATAAGCTTGGAAAGAAGAATGAAGCTTGAAGGTCACATTTTCTGATGATGTGAAGGAAATGTAATTAAGAATATATAAGTCACTATTTAACTCCCTCTGTTCTTCTGAATCCCTGAGCTGAAGTGCATCCCTCTATTGCTGTAAAACTATAAAGAAGTCTTAATTGCTGTCTCTTACATGCAGAGAGTTAAGGAACAGGTGTGCTTTCAAGTGATGCCCGTCTGTTTTAACACATCTGCTTTTCTTACCATGCTACAGTTCATCCTTCTGACCAAGCCACTTGCACTTACTGATGAATTCCATGAAATACACCTTCGACCCTCTTCCCATCTCTAAGTGCCTAAGCAAATGCATAGTTCTCCAGGGTCTAAGGAGATTCAAAGGAAGTCTGAATTGATATAGCACAAAAACTAGCAGGTCCAGAGGGAATTGTAGTCTACTAAAACAGGCTGGGGTCGGAGTGGCGAGAGCTGCCAAACAGAGAGGGACTTGGGGGTGCTGATCGACAGCTGCCTGAACATGAGCCAGCAGTGTGCCCAGGTGGCCAAGAAGGCCAACAGCATCCTGGCCTGCATTAGGAATAGTGTGGCCAGCAGGAGCAGGGAGGTCATTGTGCCCCTGTACCCTGCTTTGGTTAGGCCACACCTTGAGCACTGTGTCCAGTTCTGGGCCCCTCAGTTTAAGAAGGACATCGAGACACTTGAACGTGTCCAGAGAAGGGCAACAAGGCTGGGGAGAGGCCTTGAGCACAAGCCCTATGAGGAAAGGCTGAGGGAGCTGGGGTTGTTTAGCCTGGAGAAGAGGAGGCTCAGGGGTGACCTCATTGCTCTCTACAACTACCTGAAAGGTGGTTGTAGCCAGGAAGGGTTGGCCTCTTCTCCCTAGCAACCAGCACCAGAACAAGGGGACACAGTCTCAAGCTGCACCAGGGGAAGTTTAGGCTGGAGGTGAGGAGAAAGTTCTTCACTGAGAGAGTGATTCGTCATTGGAATGGGCTGCCCGGGGAGGTGGTGGAGTCACCATCCCTGGAGGTGTTCAAGAGGGGATTGGATGTGGCACTTGGTGCCATGGTCTAGTCATGGGGTCTGTGGTGACAGGTTGGACTTGATGATCTTCGAGGTGTCTTCCAACCATAGCGATACTGTGATACTGTGATATTTAGGAATACATCTGAATTTGTCCTTCAACTGGTTATCATATTCTTCAGTTGTATCTGAGATTTTAAGGATATCTAGCAAGAATCAATTGGACAATGAAATAAAAAAATGTGAAAATACTCTCTCTTAAACCTAATTGACATGTGCCTCAAGATAGTATTAAAGATAATATTAGAATATGGAAGCTGTGATATGTCTTGCTTCATCTAGTTGCTATTAACAAACTGCTGAATATACAATAATTTTTTTACATGTGTTCAGTCATAGAGCATTATCATTATCAGTAGACATTTAGATATACAAACCAGCCTGTCCCTCCATCTGTTTGCTTCAGAATACTTGGCATTTATTTTGCAACGTCGTAAAAGTAGTTACAGCTTTGCAGAACTATTACACCAATATAAATTTTTCATATTCAAGTTAGCTGTAAAATGAGAAGCTTGCCTTGTGTTTAAAACTCTTAGTGCTTTGCTCTGTGCTTACGCATGGGATGGGCGAGCTAAGTGCGTGGAATGCAGCTGGGCAATAAATAAGGTTGCAAAATGCTGTCATCAGTAGTAAAGACTTTCGCATTAAAATGGATGTCTCTAGAGTACATGGTTTAAAAAAAGCAACAACAACAAACAACCCAAAACAAGAACAACAATTAAAAAAAAAATAGTGTTTGATTATAACCAGGAATTTGCCTTTTGCTTTCTGAATTATTGTAAGGAGAGGTTGTGTTGCGTGGTTTCCACAGAAACATTTTGCAGCAAGAAGGTATTCATGTTTAAAATGAATTGTCAGCCAAGGCAGTGAGAAACTGGAAACTCTTTTACATCTTGAGTAGACGAATTTTCATCATTTGATGCTGATCATCACATTCAGCTAAAAATTTGCCTAATTGTTTGCTGGTAGTTGTAAGTGTGTATTAAGTGATTGTGGCTGTTTCGTAGAATTAGCCCTACAATTAGAGTGTCTGTTTTAGGTAACATAGCGTGCTAATGTTGACTGGGAGCAGGAAGTTTTGATCTTTTTTTCCTTTCCCTTCCCTTCTCTCCTCTTCCACTCCCACCCCCATTCCCACACACCACACACACCCCCCCAAAGGAAATTTGGTTTTCAACAGCTGCTTTAGAAAACAGTGAAGATTTTACAGTTTTTTTTAACTATATCAGACAATAAATGAGAGGATAGGTAAGGGGAGGAAACAACCCTAATCAGTTAAACTTACTAGAATTTCACAGTTCTTAGGAGGCTGTAAATTGTAAACTGATACAGCTCTGGGGTGAGAGAAGAGACAGAATGAAATCAGATTCCATCAAGATCTATAAAGACAACATGGCACTAAAATTTAATTTTAACACTTACAAAATGCATTCAGTAATGATATGTGGCCAAACACATTAAACCATGCTTTGCAGAAAACTTATTACCATATTCCTTGCAGTGGATTCAGTGATGTTAAGATTTGTCTTGGGCAGCACCTGCAGTTCATGCAGACTTTTCCAGCAGTAAATTCGGTGCTTTGCCATGTTTAACAGCATAGGAGCACATTAAACTTAACAGCAACTACATTTATGCTTGTTGAGGGTATCACTCCAGCGCTGTCCTTGAATCAGACAAGCCTGTCTCCACATTTTCAAAGATGCCCAAAGAGTGAACATTTGGTATTTTAGAGATTTCTTTGTCGTCATGAAAAAAAAACCCAACATCTTCATCTATGGCTCTCTGATGCTATGAAGCTGTCACCCTCAAAGCTAAAACTCTTAGAAGTATGAGCTGGGACTTTGCTCCCACAGTGACAAAGTTTGGGATTGAATTAGAGTGTCCAAGTGTGAAAATGAGAAAAAATTCAATTTTGTTTTCTGGTTATTCTGTTTAGTTTTCTTTCATATGGTGATAACAGCAAAGAGAAAATGAGACACCAGAAATGAAGGAAAGAGTGGTGTGAAAGTGAGGAATGGGAAGGAATTTATCAGGAAAGAGGAAAAGAGAATGATGTACTTGATAGAAAGGAGACAAGTTCGACATCCAGCAAATTACTGTTTTCTTATTTATCTTCTGG
Organism: Picus viridis; assembly: GCA_033816785.1. Classification (NCBI taxonomy): domain Eukaryota; kingdom Metazoa; phylum Chordata; class Aves; order Piciformes; family Picidae; genus Picus; species Picus viridis. Next base: position 12,591,308 of record CM066606.1, read on the forward strand.
GAGACAAATACTAGGTCAGAGACAACATCTGAAAACCTGTATGTGCAGATAAAAGAAGGCAGCTGCACTTTTCATAAACAGTCTGAGAGTCTATCTGCATGTAGTGACATTTAATTAAGCTAGTAAGCAGAAAGTTTCTTGGATTTGTCTGTGTTGTGGGGTTTTTTATGCTATATTTTAGTTATGGTTGAAAGATTATTGCTGTTTGTAATTTTTGCATCCTTATCTGAGCAAAATTCCATAAAGTAGATTAGGAATTTGCCTACTCTGGGGACTCTAGCAATATTCTATCTATACAGTAATTTTTAATACTATTCTACTGAGTAATTAAAGAATTGGGTAGTAGCATGGGCCTGTGACATGTTGTTTCAATTACAGTTGTTTGTGTTCACACAGAATAAAGCAAGTAAGTGAATAATGGATATCTCAGCTAGAAATGGCAGGGAGGGAGGAGGGTGGGGCTCAGCCTGCTTAGAGTGGCTTTATCTTGGTTTTGATAGGATGTTTTTGAGCTCCTGATCATATAGCAATGATTGTTTGACACCTTCCTCAAGGGACTCACGCTACTGAGAAATATAATAGTGTAAAAATAACATTTTTAGCTGGTGCCACAATACTGCATGATTTTTTGTGACACTGCTCATGATGAAGTGATGTAGTAGAAGTAGCAGGTTTTTACACATAGAAAAAATCCTGCTTTAAGAGGATTAAGTGCAGATAAACAACATATTTGTTATATCCTCTCTTCCATTGACACTCCCACCCCCACCACAGATCAGAAACATAGCCTGGCACAGCATGCTTTCTTTTAGATCTCCATAGACTTTTGCCTGCCACGATTCAATATAATTTTGTCTTAGTTATCAGACTGTGATTATTAAATAATAACAATAAGAGAGATCTCAGCCTGTTCATAAAGCATAGTGTTTGGGCTTTTTAGTATGAATCTGAATTAAAAGGATCATGCTTTTTTTCATTTCCATAGCCTATCTTATAACTTACAGTAATTAGTGTAGTGAGAAGAAGATACTAAAGAGGAGCTTTCTATTCTTTTTTTTTTTTTTTTCTTTTCTCTTGTGTGTAAGAAGTTGATCCTGCTTACTGATCTGTAGTACCAGAAGATGCCAATCTTGAATTGGCAGAGCTTGGAGAAATAAGATCTGGCGGTTGGAGGTGTCACACACCCGTTGCCCCTTCCTGGAGGCATTCCAAAACTACTGTATTGAAATCCACTGGACTCTTCTGCCAGAAATGATGCAAGAGATGACCCTGACTATTCATTGAGGCTGATAAACTTGAAGATATATGATATCTTCCCTTTATTCTGAATCTTCTCTTTTCACTTTCAGTTCTTTCCATTCAAACACCAAAATCCTTCTGAAATTGCAAATGCCAAACAAACATCCAGGCTGAAGTGTTAGATCCATTTGCTGTTAGTGTATCTTTCTTCTTTACCCAGTTTCTTTTCTGAAGAAACCACTTGTTTGCTTTCCCTTTGTTTCTTAACTGTTAGAAAGCCTTTTAAAATGCTTTCACTTCCCTGTCACAGCATTATGCTCCTTGGAGGGAGGATCAGTTGGAGTCATGGCAAAGAGAACTGCTGTCCTGGTAGTTTTATTTTGTATTCACCATACGATTCCCAGAATTGCATTGTTCCTTCCCAGAGGGGGAAGATTGGTCTCTCATGCAAATCACTGGTCCTTTTCTTGGCTTTTGTAGCCTTTCTGAAATTGTTGGAAAGAATCCTTCTTTCTGCAGAGTGGGGAGGAAGAATTGCACCAGACAGGCTGGCCCCAGTCATTTTATCCCTTTCCTGTGTCTTACAGCTCCTTTTGAGGAGCAGGCACCATGCAGTACCTATCCTGAGTTCCCAGGGCTTCCACCACTCTTACGCATTTGGTGCGCCAAACTCAGCAGCATTATTTGACTTAAATCGAGGCTGGCATCGGTATGAGAGCACACAGAATCTGGCCCACAACCTTTCCTGTATGCAAAAGTATCCTTGCTCACTTAAGCTGAATTGACAAATAAGTGACTTTCTACTGACTGAAGTTGGTACATGAAGTTGGTATCAGCTGCGCAAAATCAGTGCGTGTACATTATTGCAGCTGATAGTATTTTGTGAGTAGAGGTGCCTGCAGATCCGGTTTTCACAGAACCTTGTTAGTGCTTATGAAAGTGCAGCTGTTATCCTGAGGAATGCCTCCAAGCTTTGGAAAGTCTAGCAACAACACAGAGAATGTGCAGTACTAGGAATATTTTTAAAAGAAGCAACAAAGCCAAGTAGAAGGGTTAAGGGTAGGAACAGTCTGGATGGCGCTGCACTGTGACTGAAAGTAGCAAGCTTTAAACTACCTGTTTCTTGCAAGTGAGTTAAGCAGGACAGAAATTTTAATTTAAACCTTGTCTCCACAGTCATCAGCACGTTTGTGCAGCGGATTATTACCCACCATCTGTTTTATCCACAGTGGTTTCCATCAGTTGTGTTATTTCGCTTTTTAAGTGTTTAAGCACGTCTTTGAAGCTGTTGTATTGTTAGCTTAGGCTGAATCTGTGCATAGATGTCTGTAGCAGTGTCAGCATGCTAAGATCCTAACTGTTGGATTAATGAATGGAAGTAGTACCAGTGTGCCATTGTAGTACATTGATAGCTGTGCAAGTTCAGTCAAAAACACTACTGACTTTGTCATCTTGTAATGGTATTTACCGGATCTTAGAGGGACTGCTGAGAAAGGTGAATGTTCTCTTTCATTTTCTTCTGACTTAAAAATAAGGTAACAAAATAGTTTTCATGGAATATTTTATTATTGTTCTTCACAGAAGATGTACCTGTAGACTTCAATTCTTCACTGAAATGGAATATGCATCTATGAGGGACATTGTAGTGAATGGAAGGAAAACTGACTGTTGGTTGTCTGTCACATAGCTTAACTTCATGTTCTGAATTACTGGAATTAACACCAAAAAAAGAAAAGGGAAAAAAAAAGTGCTTATTCCTTCCTTTTTTTAATCCTTTTTATTTTTTCTTCACAGAGCCTGAAGAAGGTGTTTGTAGAATTTAGTCATCAGGAGCTGTTTGAGTTCTATAAAAAGGTCTGTAGATTTTACAATCCTATAGTTTCTTTGTAAACACCTTATGCTGCTCAGCAGGAAGTGTTGCCTGTATGAATTAAATCTAATGAACCTGGGTGGAGAATGGGCCCAACCTTAATTAATGCTGTTGGATTTGTTTGATCATAAAGCATTTTCCAGAAGAGTCTGTGCATTCAAATTGGGAAAAGGCAGAGCTTGGGGTCATTGTAAGCCTATCTGATGGTTAGATTCAGAGGAGTAGCTGATGATTAACAATGAGGAGCTCTCTGGAAAGAGCATCTTTGTGTTATGTCTTCAGTCGAAATGCCAGGCTCATAATCCAGTCAAAATGAACTCTGTTTTTTTTTTTTTTTTTTTTTTTTTCCTTGTTATTATGCATTGGAAATTCACAGCAAAACATCTGTGCATGTAAAAAAGGCAGTATTTAGACAACTATTTCTTTAAAATTTGAATATTTAAACTGCAGCAATGAATTCTAATAGCTTCGTGTAAAAACAAATATTCATGAGTACAGGATTTTTTTATTACTATGTGAATAGATTTAGTATGCATAGTTGAAGATACTGGAATGTGGGTTTTTTTTTCCTGTTTGCATGTTTCTAAACAACATTTTATATGAGTAGAGTTTTTCCTCTCTTTTTTGTTCCTTTAAATAGCTGGAAACTATACAAGCACAGCTGGATTCCCTTACGTGATGTTTTTGAAGACTTATTTCTCCATCACACTCCTGCCACCTCATTATTTTGAATTGAAGATAGATTGCCAAGCTGTGTTTGATGAAGGATTCAGTGGATTGCTTCCTGTAAAATTATATGGCTTATCTCCTTTTAGACCAGTAACATTAGCCAAGAGTCTTTGTTAAGAGTCTGAAGATTCTAATGGACTTTGTCTTATTTTTTTTCTCTTTTTTTTTTTCCTCTTTTTTTTTTTAACTCCTTTTTTTTTTTCTCTCTCTTTTTTTTTCCTCTTTTTTTGTGAGCAATTATGAAGAATGGCTTTAGTTGCAAGAGAAAAAAATATCACAATAAAAAAAGCTAACACAAAACAACAACCAAAAAACCTCTCAGCAACAACAACTATAACAAGAGAATGCTACCTGCTTTGGAATATATTTTTATTTTAATTCATCCTTTTATGTGTATTACTCGGTTCTGCTAGAAATTTTCATAGTAGTGAGGGACCAGGAATAATGTATTTTAGATATAAGAGAAATGTAAAACTGGTTAGAAAATAAACAGCCTGTTAAATTGTTGTTCACACAATTGATGATGCTTATTGCAGATCCTGTCCAAATAAATTCAGAACTTAAAAATAAATTGATTTAGTTTGGGCTGTTTTAGCTTCATTCAGTTTTGGCACTGTGAATAAATACAGTTTCTTAGCACTGCATGCATACCAATGAATATAAGCAGTGTAGTGTGTGACTGCGAGGAGAAATCTGTGAGTATATAACAAAGAACATTGAAACAGTCTGACAGTCAGATTTCTGGAAGCTGTTTGTTGATTCTTCCTAATATTGTCCACCATGGTTTTAACAGAAAGAAGTACAGATACTTAAAGGCCAAGTTAGTAATATTTTCACACATTAGTTCCAGATGAACGGAGGTTCATGAGCAGTGTGGGAAGGTAAAAGTCATCTTAGTTCTTGTTTGTTGACAGTCATTGACAGGCAACTTCATTGCTGCACCTTGATAATGGGCAGAGTATACAGCTCTCTGAGTTCATAACAAATGGAGGGAAATACACATCTCTGGCATTAGCTTCTCTTTCTTCCTATTAAGGGATTCCCTGAACAAGGCTTTTTTTTTTTCTTCCAGATACCTAAACCAGGTATAGTTAATACCCAAACAAGTGGTTTTCTTTTGAGGTTTGTTTGTTTGTTTGTTCATGACAAGAAATAGCCAAAAGGTATGTTTTGAATAGCTGATGTGCAGGTCCTCTTGTGCCAGATTTCTTGCTTTGTTACTTGTGGAGGGTTGTTTTGGGCTTTTTCTGTTGCTTGATTAGAGGTTATACTGTCACCACTGAAATAGTGAAGATAGTTTGCACGAGTTTAAACTGTGAGGTAATAAATTTAGAAGATAAAATCACTAATAGCCTATGTGTTAGTAAAGGACACTGAAGAGAAATAACACATTTATCATAGTTCTTAACTGAAGTGCCAGACTATACTTTAGCACTCTGGGAAGGTAATGCTATTACTCTGTTGGAAAGAAGTGAGTCACGACTGCGCCGCAGAGTCTTACCCTCTACATCTTGTGAGGCTGGCTGCCAAACTCAAGTCTTGTCCCAAGCCACCTACAAACATGCCTTATCTTCCAGGGATATAAATACTCTCCTCCACAGGCATCATGCCCTCAGTCTGACTGTTCAGCAACAGCTTGCAGGCTTACTCATCTCAGGCTACACAGGTGGGTGTGTGGCTGCAGGTGAGTATATCCCCACCATTCCCTCTGCCTTGCCAGCATTAGCAGTGCTTTGTAGTTAGCCTAGCTAGGAAAGCCCCCTGACACCTAGGTTCTGGCTTCTCTGGTTGTCCCGTGGGATAGTGCTAGGGCACTGCTCTTGAGTTTTTTACCAGAGGTTGTAGAGCTTAAGTTCTGGAAGTCATGTCATAAAGGATTTTTGAAGACTGTCCTGTGTGGATGCAGGACACTAAGGCAGTTATCTGAGTGTGAGAGAGAGGTTTGGTTACTTTTGTCAATATAGGCAGTGATGGATGAATCCCAGAGAACAGGATGAATGTGGGACCTGCGTGGAGTGCAAGCAGCATTGGACAGATTAGTAGGTACATCTGAAGAAAAAGGAAATGTCAAAGACAGAGTAGGAAGAATAGAATAGAATAAACCAGGTTGGAAGAGACCTTCAAGATCATCATGTCCAACCGATCATCCAACACCACCTAATCAACTGAACCATGCAATCAAGCACCCTATCAAGTCTTCTCCTGAACACCTCCAATGATGGTGACTCCACCACCTCCCTGGGCAGCCCATTCCAATGGGCAATCCCTCTCTCTATGTAGAACTTCTTCCTAACCTCCAGCCTAAGCCTCCCCTGGCACAGCTTGAGACTGTGTCCTCTTGTTCTGGGGGCAAGAAGGGGACAATGAAATAGTGGGTCTTCCCAATGGTGGAATTTGGGAGCTGGCAAACTATAAGGAACGGAGGAGAAGCACTGGAAAAGATGGCAGAAGTATACATACAAAGAAAATACTACGCCAAGGGGCAGAAAAAACTTATGTGGAAGCAGTAGGAAGAGAATGAGGAAAATCAGAATGAATTATGAAAACTACAGCCAGTTGTGTGTCTGTATATAGTATATTGAAGTGACCCAGAAGGGTCAGTTTTGGTGCAGATGTATCCAAAGTCAAAGGAAAGTATGGGATAACAAAAAAGAGCATTTTAAATTTAGCTTAAACAGAAAATATTTTCTAAGTAATAAAATAATGTTAAAAGTAGAGATGGAAAAAATCCAAACCAAACCAAGGTCTGCAAGGATTCTGTGAAATTTATTTAATATTTATCCTTGTTTGCAGATGGAAGAAGAGATTTATTATTTCTTGAGCAGTGGTTGCTTTTTTTTATACTAAATGCACTGACTGTCTTCCTGTCAGAAAGCATAAAAATTCCACAGTATGCTTCCTGGTAAAAAGTACAGTTGTTATCTTTTGTCAAGGAGTACCTGCAAATAAAGACTTAGTTTAGAAAGACTTTTCTGTATTGTAATGGGAAGCTTTGAGGTTGTACATTATTAGTGATAGCATAACCAGGACCATCATAGAGGACATTGTCACTTAATTTAAGTGCACCTGAGTGAGAAGAGAAAATTGACTTAAGTGTGAAAGTGCAGGACTGTCTATGGGGGGCTGTTAGGTCTTGCCAAAAATAGGCATTTATTCTAGTTGCTGCTTTCTGGTCCTGAATGGACCCGGAGAGGGGAAAATCAGTCTTCCTCTGAGAGCAGCTGCCCCTGCTTAGTTTGGATAAAGTCCTGCTGTCCCAGCAGTGCCAGGGAATGAGATAAAAACAAGCAGCAGCATAGGGGAATGCCTGGGGCGAATGGGAGGTTTGCCTGCAGCAGAGAATAGTTCAGGGTCCTAGCACAGCACTGGTCTGTAATATCTCTTGGGCATGATCCAGAACTGAAATTACCACAGCTTCTCATACTGTTGATGGAAGATACTATGGAGATTTATTGAGCTCTGAAACTGGAAATTCAAATGAGGAAGAATTACTAAATCTACTTTCAAGTCTTTCAGTGCATTTTAAAAACATGTGACTCATCTTTTCTCAGACATTCAAGACAGTACTTCTCATGACTGTGGATCTCTCAAAGCTCTCATATCAAAATCTGCCTCAAATGGACTATTGGAAAAAGAAGGACATCTTTCAGTTTGGGTGTAAACAAGCATCAATATTGTTTTGATATGAAGACTTGACGTTCTCAACCTAAAATGGAAACCTCACTCAATGGAAAAGAGAAAAATGGAAACTCCCTCAGAAGTACCAATTTACTGGTAAACAGTTATCTGTTGTACATCACTTAGCACATTAGCAACTTGCCAGTTAGAAATGGGGCAGGAGTTGATCTGCTGGAGGGTAGAGAGACTTTGCAGAGGGCCACAGCAACCCCATGCAGTGCTACAGGATGGGGTCAGAGTGGCTGGAGAGCAGCCCGGCAGAGAGGGACCTGGGGGTACTGGTTGATGGTAGGCTGAACATGAACCTGCAGTGTGCCCAGGCAGCCAAGACAGCCAATGGCATCCTGGTCTGCATCAGGAACAGTGTGGCCAGCAGGAGCAGGGAGGTCATTCTGCCCCTGTACACTGCACTGGTTAGGCCACACCTTGAGTCCTGTGTCCAGTTCTGGGCCCCTCAGTTTAGGAAGGATGTTGACTTGCTGGAACGTGTCCAGAGAAGGGCAACAAGGTTGGTGAGGGGTTTGGAACACAAGCCCTATGAGGAGAGACTGAGGGAGCTGGGGTTGTTTAGCCTGGAGAGGAGGAGACTGAGGGGTTACCTTATTGCTCTCTACAACTACCTGAACGGAGGTTGTAGCCAGGCAGAGGTTGGTCTCTTCTCCCAGGCAACTAGCACCAGAACAAGAGGACACAGTCTCAGGCTGCACCAGGGGAGGTTTAGGCTGGCGGTTAGGAGGAAGTTCTATACAGAGAGAGTGATTGCCCATTGGAATGGGCTGCCCAGGGAGGTCATGGAGTTGCCATCACTGGAGGTGTTCAGGAGATGACTTGATAGGGTGCTTGATTGCATGGTTTAGTTGATTAGGTGGTGTTGATTGATAGGTTGGACATGATGATCTTGAAGGTCTCTTCCAACCTGGTCTGGTCCTATTCCAGTCTAGTCTACTCTAGTCTAGTCTAGTCTCTTTACCCAGTTCAGCCTTAGGTGTGTACTTACTGTTTCTCAACAAAATAATGAAATGTCTGTACATTTTTGCATTTCATTTTTGTTGAAATAAAATAATGTGGAAGGAAAGGGAAATCTAACTCTGCTGTCCAGAACCCTTTAATTCCTGGCTTTGTTGACACATCAGTTTTGAGTTACGACTTGCAGCTTTATTTCCTACAGTCTCCTTTTAAAGACTCTGAAGTTTTCTTCTTTTAAAGCATAAAGAATTTACCAAAATGCTATGAGTTGCATTGGCCAAACTAAGAAAAGTGCTTATTGTGATAAAATGGTACACGATCCTCTTCACACTTGTTCCATCTCATATTCTGTAATTTCCAACTGCCTCAGGAGCATTTCGTTGTTTGGCTATGTTGGCATCTTGCGTCTTCAAAGGTGATGAATTTGCTCACATTATGGTAAGGAAATAATAATTCCTATTGCCTAGTCAATAAGTATCATATAGTATTGTGACACTTCTGTAGCTTATTTGACTAATGAAAATGAGCAGCATTTCGAGCCAGTGTGAGAAAGTTCCTTTTCTGTGGATCAGCCAAGCTGGCCTTCTGAGTAACAATTATTTCATCTGGCTGGATGAAATAATTGTTGCTGTCTGATATGCTGGTGGTGGTGTCTTATAAACAAATAAGATGCTTTTATCTGCTACTCTTACAGAAAGTGATTTCTAATTTCAATAGTAATGAATCAATTTTATTAGATTTTCCCTTGGCCTTTGTAATGGTGTTGATCAGTCTAAATTATATGCTGTAATTTTAACTGAAATAAAGTGTTTAGGTGATCTCTTCATTCCTTCATTATTTTGTTTCTCAAGAGATGTGAGAAGATATTGGTCTGTTACAAATCAGATGCTGCCCAGCTGCGCTGAGCTGTGCATCCAGGAAGTACTTGTCCTTCTCACCAAAAAGATTAGTTCTGCCCTGGGCAGGATGAAGAGTTGGGCAGAGAGGGACCTTTTGACATTCAAAAAGAGGAAGTGTGGAGTCCTGCACTTAGGGAGGAATAACCCCGTGTCTCAGTACATGTTAGGGGCTGACCTGCTGGAAAGCAGCTTTGTAAAAAAAGACCTGGGAGTCCTGGTGAACAGCAGAATGACCATGACTTGTTCCAGTCCACAGGGCTAGTGTTAACTGAATTGTGTTTCATGGGAAGTATCAGAATGCTGCACTTTTCCCATCACCCACTTTTTGTTTTCCTGCCTCCAGAGTGTTAAGAAATGCAGCTTTGGTCAGAAGAAAAGAAGAATAAAAAAGAGAAGAGAGGAGGGGAGGGGAGGGGAGGGGGGGGGGAAGGGAGGGGAAGGAAATGATGCAATTAAAGACAAACCTGGGACAATTGTGAGGAATTATAGCCACAGTGGTAACAGGTACTCCACTGCTCTGAAGCATCTGTATGCCAACGCAAGAAGCATGGGAAACAAGCAGGATGAACTAGAAATCTGGGTGCAGTCTCAGGGCTATGATCTTACTGGAATTACAGAGACATGGTGGGACAGCTCCCATGACTGGAATGTGTTTGTGGACAACTACTCAGGAAGGACAGACTGACAAGGTGAGGTGGTGGAGTTGCTCTTTACGTGAGTAAGCAAATATAATGCATTAAGCTTAACCCAGGGGGAGATGATGGAAGTATTGAAAGCTTATGGGTAAGAGTGAAGGGACATACAAACATGGGCGATAGGGTTGTGGGTGTTCACTACAGATCACCAAACCAGGAAGAAGCTACTGATGAGGCCTTCTATAGGCAGCTGGAAATAGCCTCAAGATCAAGTGCCCTGGTGCACATGGGTGACTTCAAGCACACTGATATTAGTTGGAAAGATCACACAGATGAGCATAAACAGTCCAAAAGATTCCTGCAGTGCATTGATGACAACTTTCTCCTGCAGGTAGTTGAAGAAACAACAAGGAGAAGTGCAATGATGGACCTGGTGTTAACAAATGAAGGAGCACTGGTTGTAGATGTTAAGGTTGGGGGTAGTCTTGGTTGTAGTGACCATGACATGTTAGAGTTTAATATCAACTTTTAATCAATATCAACAATTTAATACCAAAGGAGCAGGGTGCTAAGTAAAATTCCAACTCTGGACTTAAGGGGCCCTCTTCAAGACTCTACTTAGAAACATCCAGTGGGCTAGGGCTCTAGAAGAAGGGAGGGCCCAAGAGAGCTGGTTAATATTCAAACATTATCTTCTCCAAGCTCAAGAAAAGTGTATTCCCTTGGGGAAAAAAAGTAAGGGAGGCAGAAGGCCTGCATGGATAAGTAAGGAGCACTTAGGAAAACTCAAAAAGAAAAAGGAGGTTCACAATATGTGGAAAAAAGGTCTGGTTAATTAGTAGGATTATAGAAATATTGCCAGAGAACATGAAGATGAAATAAGGAAGGCCAAAGCTTTCCTGGAACTGAGTCTTGCCAGGGAGGTGAGAAAACAAAAGCTTTTTCAAAAACATCAGTGACAAAAGGAAGAGCAGGCAAAAGGTAGGCTCACTACTGAATGATATGGGAGATATGGTAACTGATGATGCAGAGATGGCACAGTTGCTGAATGCCTGCTTTGCCTTAGTCTTTACTCTTCGGACCAGCCCTCAGGAACCTTAGTCTCTGGAAGCAAGGGAGCAGAAATGGAGGGAAGAAGATGCTCCACTGGTCCATCAGAACTGTGTTACAGATCTCTTGTACCAACTGAAGACACACATGGGCTCTGATGAGGTGCATCCACAAGTGCTGAGAGAGCTGGCTGATACTGTTGCTGAACCTCTCTCCACCATCTTTGAAAAATCATGGAGAACAGGAGAGGTGCCTGATGGCTGGAAGAAAGCAAATGTCACTCCAGTATTAAAAAAAGGCAAGAAGGAGGACCCAGGCAACTACAGACCAGTCAGCCTCACCTCCATCCTTAGAAAGATGATGGAGCAGCTCATACTGGAGGCCATTTCTAATCGCATGGAAGGCAAGAAGGTTCTCAGGAGTAGCCAATATGGATTTACCAAGGGCCGATCCTGTGTGATTAATCTGGTAGCCTTCTATGAAACCATGACCAAACAGGTAGACAAAGGAAGAGCAGTGGATGTCATATACCTTGACTTCAGTAAAGCTTTAGATCCTGTCTCCCATAACATCTTCACAGAAAAGCTCAGGAGATGTGGCATAGACAGTTGGTCTGTGAGGTGGATTGAAAACTGGCTCTACAGCGGAGTTCAGAGGGCTGTCATCAGTGGCACGGAGTCAACTTGGAGGTCTGTGGCCAGTGGTGTTCCCCAGGGATCGGTACTGGGTTCAGTTATGTTTGATACCTTTATCAATGACCTGGATGAGGCCATTGACAGTACCCTCAGCAAATTCACCGATGATACAAAACTGGGGGGGTGGCTCTCAGGCTGCGAGGCCATCCGATGAGATCTGGACTGGCTGGAGAGCTGGGTGCTGGCAAACCTCATGAAGTTAAATAAGGACAGATGCAGGGTCCTGCATCTGGGGAGAAATAACAACAGGCACCAGCACAGGTGGTGTATGAGAAGGGATGTAAAACAGGGGCACCCTTTTAGGACACGTGAACCATTTGGTCACTTCTGGAGCAAACTCTCGCCTATGAGTAATCCAGTTTCTCCTTTGCAGCCAGATTGCCTACATGAGTGAAATCACCCCTTTTTCCTACATCACGCTTATGGACTGCAGCAAGCTAAGATCATCCTCAGAATATCATCTCGGGCAGCAGAAGTGAAGTAAGTCAAACAGATACAGCAATAACTAGCTGATAAACGTGAGCTGATCCTTTGAGAGCTTTGCCCATTCACTGTTTCTCACATGAGGATTGGTGGTGGCCCTGGTTTCATAGAAAATCTTACAGTAAAATATAATTAAAAAAAAAAAAAAAAAAAAAGTTTTAAGAGCCAAAAAGGGAAAAAAGGAAGCTGATCAGAGTCTGCTTTAAGCAGGAGAGAACAGTATATTACTGAGGGCACCTGCAGTGAAACTGAATTTTCTTAGCGCTTATTTGGACTACAGACTGTGTGCACTTCTCATTGCCACACTCAGCAAGTGACTTTGAGTCCCTGTAATTTTCCTTCTACACTGAACTACAGCTTCCCATATCCTGTTAGATGTAACCCCTGCATCTGTCCATATAAAGTCTGCTTGGTAGCCTATTGATTGCTTTGTGTCCGTAGTCAGTAGAAGGGATGTCCTGAAGCCCTTCTCTGTGTCATGACAGAGGGTATAAAACCCCAAATCACCTCATGCACAGCTGAGCAATGCTGCTTTCACCTGCCTCTGCAAACAGTGCCCAACTAGGAAGGCAATTTTAATGTCTTTCTAGCTGGACACTCTGTGTTTGTTAGGATTGACAAAGTTTTGAATTGGTGAATGTCTCTCATCATTAAAGTCGGTCAGTTTTGATATCAGTTTTCTCTCTGGGAACAGAGGGCTTTTAAATTAATATTTAGTTGAAATGATCAATATGAAAGAGAAGCCAAAGGTGGAGCTTACTGGGGTGCTCGGAGCAAAGTTCATGGTTTAACTACTGTGTTAGATGGATAAAATCTACCCTTGAGCTATTTCCAGGCAGGTCTGGATAGGAATGTGTAAGAGTATTTGAGCAAAAGGTTATATCCCTGTGGTATAATGATTTCAGCATGTTGGAAGAAAGGAAATTTCCTATTAATCAGCTTTATTCCAGTGTGCAAGGTCACAAAGCGTGAACTTGGAACCTCATTTTACATTTCATAGCTCTGCCTAAATCAAAGCTGGGCTGCAGACATTACTCTACCTTTTATTTGCCAGAGTAGCCTCTTCGTCATAGCTATCTTCAGCTACATCACAAGTCTTAGTTCCTCCCTTGAAAACCCAGCCCTTGAGGGCTCTATCAGCTTCCAGATACAGAAATCATATCTCTTGTGTAAAGAGATATAAGAGATCTTCATATCACTTCTGTGAAGATCCATTCTACCTCTTGACTGTATTCGATAAGTACTTTATACTGACTTCAATTAAAAGCATTTGACGGTTCTCGGCTTTCACAGAATCTTTCCAATGACTTGGTGATCAGACAAAGATGTTACAATTATCTTTCCACAACCTTTTCTCCTTATTTCTCCTATTTCTCTTTGTGTTTCTCCCCTATTTGAAAGCTGATGTGTTTTCCAGTCTGGGAGCACAGTGCTACAATAATCCACCGGTAACCATTCAAGGGCATGGCCATGAAGAAGAACAGGAAAATGCACTTACTCCAACCTGTAGCAACACTTTGAGGAAGAGAGTGCTTGGAGATAAAACATTATAAATGTTAAATGATCTGAAATTAAATGGCTGTGCATGGCTTTCCTTGAGTGCTAATTGGCTGAAATCTTGCTGTTGTGGGTCTTAATAACAGCACATCTCTGAAAAGCGTAGATAAATTCCACTAGTCTCTGATCTTTAAAATGTCAGATTTTATGAACATGATCTCTGAGGACAGTTCTAACACCCCAGTAAGAAGGATACATCCCACTAAACTGTGAGCTGGAATTCTGGTGCTCCCTTAGGTTTCAGAAAAGCTTCACCCAAACTTTCTATTTGTTTCTTAGATCTTTGCAGACAGATTCTGTCTCCTACGGTTTTAACCCTGCTCACTGTGCATCTCCAGTTAACTGGTTTTGCCCACAATTTGCCCTGTGCTCCTGGTTTGTAATTAACATTTGCTATGTTCTTTCCCCGTTTGTAACCTACGTAACCTGGCCACTTTTCAAAAGAAGGGTCAGGAGATGCCCTTTTCTGTTGAGAGTCCTCTGTTGGTGTGCTCTTTTGAAGGACTCAGTACAGATCTTACAGCCAGTAAAACACCATTCTCAAATGGGTTATACTGTGTAAAATTGCACTGTTCATCATGATGACACCCAAGGTCAGTATGGCTGGTACAGGGAAGTGACTAAATAAACCAGCCAACTAACAGAGAAGATCTTGAAACAGTAAGATACAGAAAAGCCTGCTTTAAAAAAAAGGAAGGAAGAAACATCTTTGGATGTCTAAAACACATTTCTAATCCACCTTTATTGAAAGATTAGTCCTACTAAAAAACAATCACATAAACTTCAGAGGCTTTGCTGCATTAACAAAAATATCTATGTTAGCTGCAAATATAGTCTGTTTATTTGGGTCTTAGTAGTTTTCAGTCACTTCACTGAAAAATAAATGGGTATGAGCTTATCCTGGAGGATATGAGTCAGCCCTATAGATTAATTTTACCACCTATAAGGATGAGCAGGAGCATTGTGTCCTAATGTCCTGCTTTAACATGGCTCACAGTGCCAAAGGAACACAAGGGTGAAAACAGAGTGCCTCAGAAGGACCTATATTTGAAACAGGTTTTTATAATCAGAAGAAAAAAGCTAACATGTAACAGCGTGGCAAGAACACTCAAAGACTTGCCCACAAATCTGATGAGATTTATGATCCATGGTCTTCACCCAGGTATTTTTGCTATGCTGGAAAACCAAACAGAAGGTAATGGAAAACAATTATGAGTCATTCCTTTACTTCAGAGGTGACTAATGTGACATGGTCAAGTTAAATCCTCTGAAGAGACATCAGCAATGCTCTTCACTGATGTGTTTTGTAAGCATGGGTTTGATACTATTCCATAAGAGAGTTTAATTTCCTGCTAAAAATATGGTTCATGATCAAAACTGAGATAGACATAAATACTAGCTGCTGAGCTTGCAAGACTGATGTGTTTCTTATCAGCAAATGATAAGAACATAGAACATCTTCAGTTCTATGATACAAATAATTCTATATTACCAAAACCATGCAGAACTGAATTGAAATATTATCATAGACCATGCTGTGAGGGATCTGATCAGAGCACAGCGCACTAACAAGTAGCTTCTGCTCCTATTCCAAAGGGTCTGTGTGTATTCCCAATTTAAAAACTGAAAATATTTGCCCATTTAAATGAAACACTCAGAAATTCAAATGGCTTAATTTTCCAAGGTGAACTTGTGACACACTGATTGCTGGGCTTTGGGATGATTGATGTCTAGTATCACACAGTATGAAGCTAGTTCAGGTGCACATATACTTCCTTTTCACATAGGTACTGCTTTAAATTGTAGTCTTTGCTGTTCCAATACTTTTTACTGAATGCAAATGATAGCCATCAACATGAAGAATATCTGAAAGCTGCTAAACCAGAAAACTTTAGTGCTTCAGGTATCACAGCCAGTAAGCTCATCTGAACAGCACACTGGGACACTCTTTTTGACTGCATACTGCCTTCATTGAGGCCTTTTTACAGTGTAAGAGAACCTGCTTCCAGAATAAGATACCCTGTTAATTCAGGAGTCTGTGCTGTACCATACTTGTTCACCTTAGGAAGCAATGGAGACCGATGCTGCTGAAGAATTTGCTGTAAGCATCTCCAGATGAGCACTCTTTTTGTATCTGCAGACTGGTGGATCTCTGGTTCTTCCCTAACATGCTGTGTCTGCAGTTTTGCTCTGTGTGGTTGAAAGGTCATTGTAATACTTGTAGTATGAATATTTCCTCAATTGTTGATGTAAAGTGCTCTCTGTCCTATCATGTAGTAGGTAGTGTGTAGCTCTCAAGAGGTAGAACACTTCACAGTATCCTTTTCAGAATTTGCAGTCTCATGAATGGGGGCTACAGCAAGGAAAAGTTCAAAAATGCAGAGGTTGAAAAAGCTGCAAAATGAAACTGTCTAAGGCCCACAAGTGCTGTTTAGAGCTCAGCCTTCCTGGATATCCACTTTTATCAGTATACTGGAAAGCAACATTGGACCCTGGTCTGGCTCTGTGTGTACTTACCTAGAATAGAATAGAAATAGAATAGAATAGAATTACCAAGGTTGGAAGAGACCTTGAAGATCATCGAGTCCAACCTGTAACCACAACCTCACAACTAGACCATGGCACCAAGTGCCACATCCAGTCCCCTCCTGAACGCCTCCAGGGATGGAGACTCAACCACCTCCCGGGCAGCCCATTCCAATGACGAATCACTCTCTCAGTGAAGAACTTTCTCCTCACCTCCAGCCTAAACTTCCCCTGGTGCAGCTTGAGACTGTGTCCCCTTGTTCTGGTGCTGGTTGCTAGGGAGAAGAGGCCAACCCCTTCCTGGCTACAACCACCCTTCAGGTAGTTGTAGAGAGCAATGAGGTCGCCCCTGAGCCTCCTCTTCTCCAGGCCAAACAGCCCCAGCTCCCTCAGCCTCTCCTCATAGGTCTTGTGCTCAAGGCCTCTCACCAGCCTTGTTGCCCTTCTCTGGACACGTTCAAGTGTCTCAATGTCCTTCCTAAACTGAGGGGCCCAGAACTGGACACAGGACTCAAGGTGCGGCCTAACCAAAGCAGAGTACAGGGGCACAATGACCTCCCTGCTCCTGCTGGCCATACTATTCCTAATGCAGGCCAGGATGCGGTTGGCCCTCTTGGCTGTCTGGGCACACTGCAGGCTCAAGTTCAGCTTCCCATCAACCAGCACCCCCAGGTCCCTCTCAGCCTGGCCGCTCTCCAGCCACTCTGACCCCAGCCTGTAGCGCTGCCTGGGGTTGTTGTGGCCAATGTGCAGAACCCGGCACTTGGATGTGTTAAATCTCATGCCATTGGACTCTGCCCATCTGTCCAGCCTGTCGAGGTCTCTCTGCAAAGCCTCTCTGCCCTCCAGCAGATCAACTGCTGCCCCCAGCTTGGTGTCATCTGCAAATTTACTGATGATGGACTCAATGCCCTCATCCAGATCATCAATAAAGATGTTGAAAAGCATGGGGCCCAGCACTGATCCCTGGGGCACACCACTAGTGACAGGCCGCCAGCTGGATGTGGCACCATTCACCACCACTACCCACCACTACCTACCCACTGGTGTGACTGTGGAAAGGAGGAAGTTAACATTTAACTGACCACTTGTTTCCCTTGATGCATATCACTCTAAGGTGCTAATCCAAGAGTATCAAGACTGTATCTCATCCCGTTCTTTTCTAGCTTCTAATGGGAAGCATGTCTTAGCTTTCACAAAGGCATGCTTTGCCATCACTCCCAGCACTTCAGTGCTAAAATTTCTCCATTTCAGACCTTTTATTCCAGTTCTCTGTGTGTGTTAGGTTAGTCCAGTTCTTTTAATGCCTTCCTCAGCTGCACTGGCTGGAGTAGCCTCTTGTTAGCATGGGTGTGGTGGAGATAACTGTTTTGAAGGAGCTACCTCAAACCTCTTCATTTGCCTGTCATCAGGATGTTGTATCTCGCTTCTCATTTCCTTGTACAGAAAGGCAGAGGATTGGCTGTATGAAACTAATTTTTGTTGTATTGGATGCAGTTACATTCCTCTTCATTCACAAAATCAGGTAACATCTTACTGTCTTACCATGCAAATATAGAAGAGAATGTTTTCCTTGAGACTATGAATGTCACTCAGGCAATCTGATCACTCCTTATCTCCCTCCATTTCAACGATATTGTAGGTAAACTCAGAGCTGTGGACGTACACACAGATGCACCCTGGTACTTTGTCCTTCTCCAGTGGGATCAAACTGTGTTGAATTAACCACTGGCAGAAGAACTTAGCACATTTATGGTCAGTCTGTTCCAAGGAGAATACTAGAAAAGCTCAGTCATCTCAGTGTTTAGCTGTCACTTAATGAACTGGGCACTTGGACACAGTCATTTTGGCACTTGGAAATGGATGACTCATGTAATGACAAATTTTTAAGAGCACTTCAGGAGCTTGTTCTCCACCTGGTCAGCTCTGACTTTACCACTATTGCCATCTTCAGCCACTCCTTTTTTCACAGTACATCTTCCCTTCCATCTTTTTTCCTGGACTTCCCCCATAACTGCCTGGTTTTGTATTCACCATTTAGGTGCCCATAACTGAGGAAGGGTTACATGGGTTTAAAAGGGTTGATTTTGCCTCATTTTATGGCTGATGAGTTGCTACTGCTACTTCAAGAGTTGAATTTTGAGGTTGACTGCCTTGGAAAGGATGGAGCTGAGCAAACATGTGGGGATTGGATGCTTCCAGTATAAATGCATAAATGGACTGCAGTACTTTGGCTCCTGCTTAAACCCTTGGCTAAAAGCCTTTGTTTACCTGGTGGGTAAATTCTTTTTCCCAGTCACCATTTCTCAGATTGCTCTCTGACACCTGCCAGCTTTTCATCCCATGAAGAGCTGCAGACAGTTCATTTCCCTCAGTTGAGCAACATAATTTAGTACATTCTGAGCACTAGGCCTGAGTTTGTTGTATCTTCACCTTGTCTGGTGCTTACATTTCTCATTTACATAGATGGTTCTTACTTTCTGTCACAGTTTTGGTGTTTTTTTCCAGGAAAGCACAGTGTGACAGATTTCTGGGGATAAAAGTTATAGGTAGTCCTCCAAGTTTTCTTGATTATCCAGTTCTGTGTTGTAAATAAGCAGAAAAGTGCTAATTGGGATACAGTGTTTTTCCTGAGGTCCATGTTAATCTCAACTCTTGGACAAAGATTTCTTGCCTTGTCACTGGAGGAGAGTGGAAGAGAGGAAGCATGTCCTGCTTTATTCACCCAGCTGCCTCTTGTAGCTGTCTTTAGCATCCAGGCAGCATAACTAGATTTTTTCTTTCTTCTTGTTTTCTTTTCTCTTTGTTGTGTGGGGTTTTTTTAGGGGTTTAGGGAGGTTTTGTTTGTTGGGGTTTTTTTACCAGCTTTCAGTGTTCAGTTATACAGCCTTTATTCTTAACTTTTAATCTGATTGCTAGGGAGTTTATTCTGCTTTTGTAGGATCCCAAGTGTCAGAAGTTAGGCTGCAGTTACTCCTCTAGTACCTCCCTGTTATATTGGAAGTCCATAAAAGCAGGATTGCTTTAAATGTGCTGCCTACTAAAGATAAAGATAAAGATATCTCTTAATTCACCTTTTTCCTGAGAGACATCTTCAGGCTGTGAAAACTTTTGCAAGGATATAAAATGATAAAAGTCTCATAAAAGAGAGGCCAGAGGCTGCTTGAACTAAAGCTAAGCCACATCAAATTTCAGTCCCAAGGACTTTTGCTTCTCCTTGCAAAAATCTAAAACAAAATCAAAGGGTGAAGCAGGATTTTCAAATTATAGCCACACAGTAACTCATAGCTTGCAGACAGATCTACAGAAAATGCCCTTGATGATGAACTTTGAAGACATCCAAGAAGTATCCATCTAGTGGGATATCGAAGCAGGATAACTTTTAGGCATAGTGTTTGAAATAGCTGTGGAGCAGATCTAAGTTTCTGCCCATTGTTTGAGGGCAGATGCTTTCTTGTTGTGCTCACTTAAACTGATTTTTAAAATTTCTTTTCCAATTAATATATATTTTTAAACACAGCCTTCAGGGTCAGTTAGGGGTCAGAAGTGGGAGGATAGAGGGTTTCTATATGAAGGGATCTCACCATGAGGTGCTATCAAATTATTTATCATGTGTGTAAAGTGCAGGAAAAAAACCTGTAGCATTACAGAAGTATGGAAATCTCTAAAATAGTGACAGAAATCTAGTAAATTGAGTGAAAAAATAAAGTATTGAAAAATTTTGCCTACTGCCTCCGTTAAGATCCATTTTAAAGGCATTAAATCAGCCTAGATAGATATACTCACCTCTCCTGTTGGGTTAAGAAAGTCAAATGGTCAGCAGACAAAGGAAGCCAATGAAAAATTATTTCCTACTTTCAATTCCATCAAGCTTCATCTGTGGACCTATCTTAACATGTTGTAAAAACCTTGCAAGTCAGTATGTGGCAGTAGTAATGTAAGCAAAATAGAACAAGAAGAAATATTCCCTGACAGTAATAAAATCCACATGCAAGGTAATATTTATTCTTTGATCCATAAAGGCCATATGTGCTAGGTACAGCTTCAATGTCTGCCTCATTAGAGAAAATGGAACCTAAATTGAAAGGGAAACAAAGTGTTTGTTCGCTTTGCTTCACTTTTTGAGTGCAGACAATCTTTTAAGGGAAATTGCCCAAGCAGGCTGGCTTCTAAGTAAGGGACTTGATGTCTGAAAGGAACAGCTGTAACTTCCCAAGACTTCTGTTTTAAAATCATGTCTCTGTAAGTGTAGACAATGGCATTTTCAAAAATAAGAATTTACATTGTTACAATATGAATCCTAAGACTATGGCACTTAAATTCAGTTCAGGTCCAGATTTGTAATGTATCCTTCATTTAGAATAGAATAGAATAGAATAGAATAGAATAGAATAGAATAGAATAGAATAGAATAGAATAGAATAGAATAGAATAGAATAGACCAGGTTGGAAGAGACCTTCAAGATCATCGCGTCCAACCTATTATCCAACACCACCTAAACAACTAAACCATGGTACCAAGCACCCCATCAAGTCTCCTCCTGAACACCTCCAGTGACAGCAACTCCACCACCTCCCGGGCAGCCCATTCCAATGGGCGATCACTCTCTCTGTGTAAAACTTCCTCCTAACCTCCAGCCTAAACCTCCCCTGGTGCAGCCTGAGACTGTGTCCTCTTGTTCTGGTGCTGGTTGCCTGGGAGAAGAAACCAACCTCTGCCTGGCTACAACCTCCGTTCAGGTAGTTGTAGAGAGCAATAAGGTCACCCCTCAGTCTCCTCCTCTCCAGGCTAAGCAGCCCCAGCTCCCTCAGTCTCTCCTCATAGGGCTTGTGTTCCAAACCCCTCACCAACTTTGTTGCCCTTCTCTGGACACGTTCCAGCAAGTCAACATCCTTCCTAAACTGAGGGGCCCAGAACTGGACACAGGACTCCAGGTGTGGCCTAACCAGTGCAGTGTACAGGGACAGAATGACCTCCCTGCTCCTGCTGGCCACACTGCTCCTGATGCAGCCCAGGATGCCATTGGCCCTCTTGGCTGTCTGGGCACACTGCAGGCTCATGTTCAGCCTACCATCAACCAGCACCCCCAGGTCCCTCTCTACCTGGCCACTCTCCAGCCACTCTGACCCCAGCCTGTAGCACTGCATGGGGTTGCTGTGGCCAATGTGCAGAACCCGGCACTTGGATGTGTTAAATCTCATGCCATTGGACTCTGCCCATCTGTCCAGCCTGTCGAGGTCCCTGTGCAAAGCCTCTCTGCCCTCCAGCACATCAACTCCTGCCCCCAGCTTGGTGTCGTCCGCAAATTTACTGATGATGGACTCAATGCCCTCATCCAGATCATCAATAAAGATGTTGAAGAGCAGGGGGCCCAGCACTGATCCTTGGGGCACACCACTAGTGACAGGCCGCCAGCTGGATGTGGCACCATTCACCACCACTCTCTGGGCTCGGCCCTCCAGCCAGTTCCTAACCCAACACAGTGTGCTCCTGTCCAAGCCATGGGCTGACAGTGTGGCCAGGGGTTTGCTGTGGGGGACAGTGTCAAAGGCCTTGCTGAGGTCCAGGTAGACCACATCCACAGGCCTCCCCACATCCACCAGGCAGGTCACCTGATCATAGAAGATCAGGTTGGTCAGGCAGGACCTGCCCTTCCTAAATCCATGCTGGCTAGGCCTGATCCCTTGGCCATCCTGTAAGTGCTGTGTGAAGAAAAATGCAGAAAGATCTATTTTTCCATTGTTTGTCACATCAATTCAGCCTAATTTGGCAACCTGGGGCACTGCCACATCGGACTTCTTGTGGAAAGGATACTCAAATGTGTGTTCCACAGCAAATGAAAGTGAAAAATGGGAACACAGGCAGGTCCAAAAAATGGTATGTAGATAACTGGGCTAGCTGAGGTGCTGAAGCAGCCACAAAAGAGCAGCTCACTACCCAGGCTAATATATTTTGCTTCTCAGCAGAGTTATTTAGACAGACTGAGCAACATGGAAGCACTGCAGAGGCAGGTCAAGGTAGCATTGCATAGCCTGGCGGAGGGCCATAAAGATGTGGTCCATTAATTGCAAACTAATAAAACCCTTTTGTGAAATAATTTCCTGTGCTGTGATGATGCAGAGTTCATTTAGTCTTGACAGACTGGAAGGTATTGTTGAAACAAGAATATTGTTTTATCTAAAATAAGGGTATGAGATTGCTCTTACTGGGTGACAAATGGTTCATCATTCAGAGCTTTGCAAAAGTTATTTATATTCTTCTCCCTCCCACTGCTGGTTTTATCTTCTAAGGGATATATAAGCCCCCCATTGTACTTTAAAAGTAATTATTAAATAATTTCAATTTTATTATAAATCATACCATTCATACAGGACTGTGGTAGTGAGAAAAGTTCAATTCTCCCCCCACACACAAACCACAGCTAACTCGGTCGGAGAAGCAAATGGAAAAGGCTGTATTTTGCAAGGAGAATGACATGCAATGAGTATATACACAATACACAGTATTTACAGTATATACAAAAATATACAGGAAAGAACGTGACACAGAAAACTCCCTCCAGAGGAGGGTTCCCCCAAAACCCCTTTTGCCCCTTCCTTCCCTTTTCCCAAAAGGGATTAAAGAGAGAAAATGGATATTAAGGGAAATTTTGTTAGTTCAAAGCAATTGTTAAGGGAAAAAAAGTTAGTTTCTTATCTCATTAGTCCAAGGTCAGCACCGCCAAGAATAGAAGAAAGAAGCTGCACAGACAGAAACAGCTGAACAGACTGAACTGAGACTAAAATCCTTACAGTTACATTTCTACTGGTCTACCAATGAAATTCGTTTAGAATTATCTTTGTTTTCCTTTTTTACACCAAAACATTCAGCTAGAGTATTCAGTGGCTGTCCTTTCCTTAAAGGCACAGCCTAAAACTGTCACAAAGATGCATGCTACTGTGTGGAACAGTTTTTATTTGAAGGTGGGTTTATTTGACTTGTAGCCTTTTTCTGGGACTTGCTGTTTTTTAACTTGTGGGCTAAGATAACTTGTACAATGACAGAGCAAGGTAGTTCATACTTTGACTGAGTCCCCCCTTAAAGGGGCCTGTGGGTATTACTGTCTTGTGAACAAAGCTGAAATAATTCTGTTTTGCACTGAGACTGCTTTTTTATTTGTCAGACTTCCTGGAGGGAAGTGGCAGAAGCAAGGACTCTGGCTGCTAAACTTCAGCTGGGTGCCATTCATCAGGATAATGCCATAAGAAGAACTGACACAGAGCTCACTCTTAAGGTGAGTCGTATTGCCATTAATCTCCAGAACTACTAGTGTCATCATTTCTATCTGAATCCTGCATACATAGCAAAGAAAAACTAAGGTGTCTGCTGGCCATCTGAAGACTCCTAAGTACATCTGCAGATGTACTTAAAGAAGAAAGCTTTCAGACTTCAAGAGATTTCTGACTTTCACTGGCTGTGTTTGTGCATCTGCATGCTAGATATTGCCCACGCTACACAGTGAGTTTAAAACTGCCTATCTAAAGCATGTAAGACCAAAGAGAAATCTCCAGCAGAAGTGATCAAAGCCCCCACCAGAAGTTCATTTCCAGCCTCCTAGGCTGACAAAACGAGTTCTTCTAAAGAGGGAATCTGAAAGGCAGTTACCTGTTTTAATAGCCTGACTGTTTTATAAACAATTGCAAGGTAAGTTTGCGATGTTCAGCAGATGTGGTGTTTGGAAGTGAAGACTCCACACTGTGATGTCTAGTTAGTCACTGTACATTTAACCAGCAGTCTTTATAGAGTGCTCGTGTAACTATTTATGCTTATCTTTAATGGGAGGAATAACATCTCTATTTCTTCTCACTCTTATCTCACTGTTAGCTGTGTGTAAATCTGCAGGCTATTACATGGAAAGTTAGGGATGCAGAAGTGCCTGAGCTCTAAAAGGCATGCCTTTTTCTCTCAGTCTATTTTGTTTTTAAGCTTTTCTTTCTTTCTTTCCTTCTTTCTTTCTTTCTTTCTTCTTTCTTTCTTTCTTTCTTTCTTTCTTTCTTTCTTTCTTTCTTTCTTTCTTTCTTTCTTTCTTTCTTTCTTTCTTTCTTTCTTTCTTTCTTCCTTCCTTCCTTCCTTCCTTCCTTCCTTCCTTCCTTCCTTCCTTCCTTCCTTCCTTCCTTCCTTCCTTCCTTCCTTCCTTCCTTCCTTCCTTCCTTCCTTCCTTCCTTCCTTCCTTCCTTCCTTCCTTCCTTCCTTCCTTCCTTCCTTCCTTCCTTCCTTCCTTCCTTCCTTCCTTCCTTCCTTCCTTCCTTCCTTCCTTCCTTCCTTCCTTCCTTCCTTCCTTCCTTCCTTTTTTTCATGGAGAGGGGCTGATCACAGAATATTAGGGGCTGGAAGGGACCTCAAAAGATCATCTAGTCCAAATCCCCCTGCCATAGCAGGATCACTTATACCAGATCACACAGAAATGCATCCAGCTGCATTTTGAATACCTCCAGAAAGGGAGACTCCACAACCTGGCTGGGCAGCCTGTTTCAGTATTCCATCACCCTCACAGTGAAAAAAAATTTCCTTATGTTTCCATGGAACTTTTTATGCCTCAACTTCCACCCATTGCCCCTTGTCCTGTCATTGGGCATCACCAAGAAGAGCCTGATTCCATCCTCTTGGCACTCACCCTTTACATATTTATAAACATAGATGAGGTCACCCCAGCTGAAGAGCGCCAGCTCCCTCTGTCTCTCCCTGTAAGGAGGACGTTCCACTTCCTTAATCATCTTTGTGGCTCTGCTCTGGACTGTTTCAAGCAGTTCCCTGTTCTTCCTGAGCTGAGGGCCCAGAACTGGACACAATATTCCAGATACGGCCTTACCAGGGCAGAGTAAAGGGGGAGAAGAACCTCTCTTGACCTACTAGCCACACCCCTTCTATACACCCCAGAATGGCATTGGCCTTCTCGGCCACAAGAGCACATTGCTGGCTCATCATCAACCTTCCACCCACTAGGACTCCCACTCTGCTTCCCCGTCACTGCTCTCCAACAGGTCAGTCCCCAACCTATAACTGGGGTTGTTCTTTCCCAGTTACAAGATTCTACACTTGCCCTTGTTCAGCTTCATTACATTTCTTCCTGCCCAGCTCTCCAGCCTGTCCAAGTCTCACTGAATGGCAGCACAACCCTTGTGGTGTCTCAGCCACTCCACCCAGTTTGGTGTCATCAACAAACTTGCTAACAGTGCTCTCTGTTCCCTCATCCAGGTCATTGATGAATATATTGAAGAGCACTGATCCCAGTACCGACCCCTGAGGGACTCCACTAGATACAGGGCTCCAACTAGACTCCATCCCTTCAACCACAACTCTCTGACTTCTTTCCGTCAACCAGTTCACAATCCACCTCACTACCTGACCATCCAGACCACACTGCTTCAGTTTAGCTGCAAGGATGCTGATGTGCATTGTCATTAATATTGCATCTCTCAGCACTGAACAAAAATATGGAGGAGGCTCATCTGTCATCTCCCTCACACATCACAGTGAAAGGATGATGTACATTTGCCTTGGCCATCAAGGGGAAAGGATGCTTTTCATGCTGCGTAACTCATGGGCAGCTGACAAGGTTAAAAACATGGTTTCATATGATCTGATAGTCACTTTCAACTTTTAATCTAGAGATTTAGGTGAACTTTATTGGATAACTTTGCTGTGAACATCCTTCAGACTCATTACATAGTTGGGCAGCTTAAATGAGACACCACTCTGTCACCTGAGGTAACAAGCACAATTAGGCAAAGCAAAGCACAACAAAGGAGTAGATATATTTTGGGGTCTGTATTTACTCTGTTGTGATTGCATTCTGTTCTATAAACATTCTTTTGACCCAGTTTCAGCTGCGATTACTTGTTCAGCATAAAGATGGGAAAGCAGACTAAGACTCTTTTTTGGATCCAGATTACCTAGGTTATTCCAGAATTCCCAGAACTTAGATGTACTCCATTTTTTTTCTTTTCAGGACAGATGGTGGAATAGAGTTTGAACCACAGGGGAACTTTTCACACTTTCCAGTTTTTTGCTGATTTCCATCTTTTGTTTTTATATCAAGAGTTTAATAGATCCAGCTTTCAGACTTGTCTGCATTATTCGGATAACTATAAAGTCAAATGGGTAAAATCTGGAATATTCTGCACTTTTACTAGATACTTAATGGATACTCATAAAGCATTAGACTTTCACCTCTCTGCTTTGAGTTCAAATCTATTTTAATGGGCTAACTCCTTCTTGGTGTACATTCTCTGAAGTGATGGAGCTAAAAATAAGGATTAATTTTTCCACTCTTTCAAATTACATGGGTGTATGAATTTAGCATGGCGTCTGAAGAAGGCACATAAAAGCCACCACCACTGGCAGCCCTGGGTGAGAACTCAGTCTATTTCTAGACCACCTCTTTAAATTATTTCAGTGGAGATATTTTTGATTTATGCCACTGTATTGTCTGCTGGTGCAGGATCACAGACCACGCTAACCCAAGAAAATGACTGGCACAGGGCAGTCGCGGAAACAGAGGACTGTACTCCTACTCTTAGGAGAAAAGACAAAACTGAGCCCTTGATTTCTTTTTAATGATGCCTCTTGTACTTGGCACAGTGTCCCCAAAGGACAGAAGGATGTGAATTACTGTGCCTTGAGCCTCTGTATCTGCAGTTCTCTCACTGACACCAACAAAAAGCCAGAAATGCAATGCTGCAGATTAGATGGATGAAAGATTTCCCCAGTGCCTATGCCATAAACCAGTAAAAATGCGGTGTTGTTTTTTTTCTCTTGTTGGTTCCTATTATTTCTGCTGTATTGAACTGTTGATCTTAAAGTACCATGCACAGACGCTGCAGAAGGCTTGAGCACAGGGCATGAGCTCCCCACTACAGAAGGTTATAAGCTGTCTTCCTGCTTTTCTGTGGGCTCCTTGCATTGCAGATGGGCTCTGCAGGCTGGGCTGTGCCAGGCATTCACTGCTTGCTTACTGTTTTCTTCGTTTTGTGTTTTCACATCTCAGTGCACTCTCTCTGCTATTAAGTGCCACATTCCAATACCTCAGTTCCCACTGAACGTCACCTTACTCCTGCAAGGGTCTCGTGGAAGCCAGCTGGGCTACTTGTGGCACAGGCATTTGATACAAGGTTATCTGAATTTCATCCTACGGGAGCTATTATCTTTCTTCACTTGATCTATCTTCACTTCCATCTGTGCTTTAAACCATGCTTCTGGGTCATGTAAGTGGTGGCGAGGTTGCTAATTAGACTTTGGCAAACTGTTGTGTAGGGTAAGCAGTCTAAGAATGGTTGGGGGAAAAAATCAATAAGGTCCCAGGGACAGATTCAGCAAAGTACTTACAGAAAATGCCTAAACCGGGAGATGCAAATAGCCCTGCAGATTTCAGTGGGATTACAGAAGCACTTGAAGTTACACCTGTGGAAACCTGCCTGGAGGCACTGGAGTCTACTTAGGGGACCATCAGAGCTTTGCCTGGCTTTATACAACCCCAAATCCTCCATGGTTTCCAGGGGCTCATCTGCATCCCAGGTGTGGTGGAAATGCTAATGGCTGTGCTGCACCACCAGCTTCTCCAGCAGCCAAATTTCCTTTCAGAAACTGCAGATGTAGGGTGGAAAACAAAGGTGAGAGCATGGCTTTACATGTCTCC
Source organism: Picus viridis (assembly GCA_033816785.1). Lineage (NCBI taxonomy): Eukaryota > Metazoa > Chordata > Aves > Piciformes > Picidae > Picus > Picus viridis. Next base: position 12,619,310 of record CM066606.1, read on the forward strand.
TGTTTTTCTGTAGATGAGCAGCACTGCCAGGCTTGCTGGCTCTGTGACCCATGATGCACTGGCAGACACAGCCTTGGGACTTGCAATCTGAGTCAGCCCTACTCATCCCCGATCACTCTTCTCAGTGATTTTTCTGGCAGGGAAGCAAAGTTGGGTTAGATTGGTAAACTTTTCAGCAGTGTTCATTGTAGCTTCTGGAAACACAGTTGTGGTCAGTTTTCTCTCAGTGCCATCTGGTGCATGAAATGACATGAAGAGGGGAAAAATGTGTTTGCTAAAGAATGTAGAATGGCAAGAGACAAATGTTGCACAAAAAGAGGGCAGAATCCAGAGACGGACATTGATGTGAGCACAAAAAGTGTCATGTTTCATAACTGTGAGGGCAGAAAGATCACATTATTTAGTTTAACCTATTGCATCCTACTCACATGATTTTCTGCCTCCCAGATGCTCCAAATAGCTTTCCAATCTGTTTTCAAGCACTTACTGTGATAAAGGGACATTGATTACAAGGCTCTTGTCATATTGTCCTTACAGTCAGGAAACTTTCTTACTGTGTTATCAAAACGCTTCAGCATACCACTGTCACCTAAAATACCCACGATGCATTAAACTGTAGGTGTTTGTGGGATCCTGTAAATGTCTCTGCAAATGTAAGCTTGAACAGCTTTCTATTAATTCCCTAAATTAGTTAGTAGAAACCCCTACCTCCTCCTCCTCCTCCTCCTCCTCCCATACCTCATCTCTCCAGTTCCATGCAACCTCATTAGATACTAACCTTTAAATGCTATCTTCCCCCACCCAGGTCCAGGCCACTTTCCACTGAAAGAGACAAAGCACAAAATTGGAAGCTTTCTGCAAGAGATGAAATGATATCTTCAGGTCCCTTAGGTTTCATTTCCAATTGAAAAACACCAGCCTAAAGACACTGAAGTCACCAGGGATCTTCCTGTGAGCGGTGGTGGCATCTTAGGTGCATGTGCCTGGGTTGTTAATAGCACTCCCAGTTGGTTGTTTAGGAGACCCAGGGCTTGGCTTTTCCTCTGAACAACACAATAACCCTGTTCTCTGACTGCCTCTCAATTCAGAGTGGCAAATCATCTCCAAGGAGACCCATCTAAGACCCCTAGTTCACAGGCGTTTCTTCAATATCTAAGGCAAAGAATTAGTCCCACTTGATATTTTTAAAATCAATATTTCATTAAGCAATGCTTTTATGGCATTTCAGTATTCATCTATAATAATTAATATCAGCCTTTTATCTGTGTATATCAAAGCATTTTGTGAAAGCTGGACAGCAAAAAAGCTCCATATTAAAGATGAAGAAATACGAGGCAGGCAGAGGGATTATGTGCTTTGCCCAATTGCCCAGCCAATTAACAGGTTAATGCTTAATCCAGTTCCATATCCACAGGGCCACACTGCCAGATTTTATCTCCTAAATGTAAAATATTCTTCATATGAAAATATCTAATCAAGTTAATGACATAGCCACTTTGCAACTGAATTAATAATCTATTTTTAATTAACAAAAATAAAATCAATGTGTTTGATTAGAGTTTTGGGGGGTTGGGGTGTTTTTTTCTTCACATTTCTGCATTTTGTTTCAGTGTAATATTTTCAGTTAATGACATGTGTAACACTCAACTGTTTGGCAGCTTGTGTTCTTTTTTTACATTTCACTCTGGTTGTCTGCACGTACAACTGGGAGAGGTCTGTGTCACACAGAAGCGTAATTTCTGAGATGTTGTATCACTAAGAGTTAATTGAAGAATGCAAGTAGAAAACAGTGTTTATACAAACTTGATGTTCTCTGATTTCTCTGTATTTATTTTTATTAAAGGGTTAGCAGCTTTCTATTTCATAGCCAGAAAGGAACCAAACCAGAGGGACCTCACCTACACAAACACATTTTGTGAGATAATTATTCGACTGACATTACAGAGCTTAAAAACGCTCAGACTGCATGGTCTCTGAAGAATGAATTCATTATGTCTTAAACAAGACAAGATTCTCCTTTGAGAATATGCTGTCTGTCTGTTTTTCTAGTATATATAGTTTACCTGCTTAGGAGTGAGGCAAGAAGGATAGATCAGCTCTGCTTAGTTGAAACTTTTGACACATTGTTTTTTTTAATTCTGGGCGGGGGGAGTCTCTTGCTATTCCAAACGTAACCTACTTCTTTTTATGTAGGCAGGCACATGCCTCTCCCCTCAGCTGAGACATGAGGCCCTATTCTTAGCTCCACTTTCATTTACGTTGTGCCTTGAGGCGAGATGCACAGGATATAACATCTCTGTAGCTATGACTGATTTAAGCTATGCAAAATTAGAGCTCTCTCTAACATTACAGGCCATTTTAAGGATATGTGAAAGGATGTTAGTAACCTGTTATAGAAACCCTATCCAAGGATATATAAACCTGACAAGCAAAGCAACATTAAAATTGTTTGGAAATATTTGGAAACAGACACCGAGAAGGGTATATAACCGGCTGGGTGTTTCATCCTTTTAGGCAGCCCAGAATCAGGGGATCTCTGCAGTGCAGGGGTCAGCTCCCCAGTGGGTGCAGCTCACTTTGTTTCACTGAGCCGAATTGCCAATTGCACAATTGACAAACTAGCCCCTCACACCATTCACCATGTTATCTCTACAATGCTGCTTCAGCACCACCCTTTGAGGAGACCAGAGTTAAGTGCTCTCCTGGGGATGTGACCTTCATTATCCTAAAACAAAACAAAACAAAACAAACCAGACAATTATTCACAAACATTACAGAGAATTTAACTCTTGGCAAAGGAGTCAATCTTTCCAGTGAAAGTTCTTTCTGATTTTATTTTAAATGCTGTTGAGTAACCCACAAGGTACTGAGAAGAAGAAACAACATGAAAATGGTTCTTTCCAAGTAACAAAACAAGGCATCAACATAACTGGTTATGGCTTTTCAGTTCATCCTAAGGCATCCAAAACAGAGGTTTGCTCTGCAGGAGCTCAGCTGGTTACTGATTGTGTTTGGGAAGTGCCTTGGGCAGGACCACTTTCTGGTTGCTTCAACCTGGGACGTGGGCAGGAGGATGCATTGCCCTGCTGGTAACAAGGCCAGCCTATACTGTGGAAATGAAATCCATTCCACTTAATGCCAGTGCAAAATAAAACATCAGCTTTGGAAGCCATAGATTGCTTCCCAGCAGAAATGGGCAGGAAGATCCCTCTCCATGAAGCTCTCAAAGTCCTCCCTGAAGCTCCTGAGCAGTGAAGCACAGAGGCTGTTGGAAAGCGGCTCCTCTGGTTTCCTTGACCAAGGCTCACCCTGTCATTAGGAGAGGATGAAGCAGAATAGTACCATAGAATCAGTCAGGGTTGGAAGGGACCACAAGGATCAGCTAGTTCTAACCCCCTGCCATGGGCAGGGACACCCCACACTAGATCACGCTGGCCAGAGCCTCATCCAGCCTGGTCTTAAACACCTCCAGGGGCTGGGCCTCAACCACCTCCCTGGACAACCCATTCCAGGGCTTCACCACTCTCATGGGGAAGAACTTCTTCCTCACATCCAGCCTGAATCTCCCCACCTCCAGCTTCATTCCATTCCCCCTAGTCCTATCACTACCTGATAGCCTGAGAAGTCCCTCCCCAGCCTTCTTGGAGGCCCCCTTCAGATACTGGAAGGCCACAATGAGGTCACCTCGGAGCCTTCTCTTCTCCAGACTGAACAGCCCCAACTCCATCAGTCTGTCCTCATAGGAGAGGTGCTCCAGCACTCTGGTCATCCTCGTGGCCCTTCTCTGGACACCTTCCAGCACCTCCAGATCCCTCTTGTAATAGGGGCTCCAGAACTGGACACAGTACTCCAGGTGGGGTCTCACCAGAGCTGAGTAGAAGGGGAGAATCACCTCCCTTGACCTGCTGGCCACACTTCTCCTGATGCAGCCCAGGATTTGATTGGCTTTCCGGGCTGCAAGTGCACATTGAGAGCTCATGTTCAGCTTCTCGTCCACCAGCACCCCCAAGTCTCTCTCTTCAGGGCTGCTCTCCAGCCTGTCCCTGCCCAGCCTGGATTTGTGCCTGGGATTGCCTCGACCCAGATGCAGGACCCTGCACTTGGTCTTGTTGAAGCTCATGAGGTTGGCTTGTGCCCACCTCTCCAGCCTGTCAAGGTCCCTCTGGATAGCATTTCTTCCCTCCAGCATGTCTGCTGCATCACACAGCTTGGTATTTATGTCTCTTTTTCCCTGCTCACCTATTCAAGGGTGCTGGGGCATCACACAGAGACTGGCCATCAGTGGGGTGGCATAGGCCCCACCAGCCACAGCTGCAACAGAGCTCCATGCAGTAGCAGGAGCAAGGGCCAGTTTGTCTTGATCTGGTGTATTGGTTCAGCTCTGGTGCCAGCAACAGCTTTGCTGGTAGTTAGTTTTGGAATTTGGAAATAATTTCCATCAGGTGGGGAATCTGGAAAAAAAAAGCTCTAAGGCTTTTTATGATGGTTTTTGGGTCTGCACTTTGAATGTTGGGTGTGTGAAGAGTTGGAGAGGACCTGATCTGAGAACACATAAATCAGAGGGCTGATTAAGCAAACTGGTTTACTGCAGCAGCATATGTCTCCATGAGGAAAAAAGACTCTGGCTGCAAATCAATATCCCTGGCTGTCCCTGATGGTGAAGAGAAAGCATAGATTTCATCACCATGACAAGGTTTTCAGCAATTAGAGCTATAGGCATGTCTTGCAGCTGGTGCTGGAGCAAAACTGCCAGAGATCTGGATGATTCCCTCCTGTGGGTAACAATGGTAGCTAAAGATGTAACTTGATAATTGACCAAGTGGGGATTTATATACTCACTGGGCTTTGCTCATGATACTCCTTTGCACAGCTCAAAATTATCATCTGTCATCTGCTTATTTTTTCCCTTGTTATGCCTGAAGAAGTGTCTACACCATACAAATACCCCACACTGAAAAGCAGCAAAAGGCCACATAACACAGAGCCTGGAGCATCTACACAGCCTGAGTCAATGACCTGACATGCCTACGTGATGACAAAGATGTCATCAGACCTCCCTTCCCCAGGACTATATATTTTCTTCTGTTCTGTGAAAGACCCTAGGTAAATTTTGGCTGCTGTGGTGTCTTTTTTTTCCAATTAATATCTCTGTCCCTTCTATGTTAGCTTTGATCCAAGACTTCTGAATGATGTTGGAGGGACAATACTACTGGAAATGCTTTGCTTGCGATATTACCTGTCAGATAAAAAATAATCAAGGACCCCTTGGAAGCATAAGTAGAGAGTTAAGGTTTGGGATATCAGGTGAGCAGGTATCCATGTACCTCATGGCATTTTTTGGGTTGGTGGTTCCAGAGCCTACTTTGGATGATAAAGATAGCTGTGATACTGCAAGAACACAGTCTTTGGGAAGCAGAATTGTAAAACGGGAGAGCATGGCTCTGCTCTGAAAAGCAACCTTGGAAAAATTGTGTTGTAGAAGTCTGTGTTTACTGTGTTTCATAATTACTTAGGATCTGTATGTGAAGCTGTGGCTTCTTGTTTTCCTGCACTGGCTTGGTAAAGAAAATTTTGTGAAAGCTAAGGTAGTAGCAAAACCAGTCCACATTTTGAATTTCTCTCTCTCTCAATGGTGTTGGTTTTATGCAACTAACAAGCAGAAGGTAGTAATCTATTTCAGTCACCCAAAGTCAGCAGATGTGACAATTCACAGAGTGAGCAGGGTGGCTATCTCAGAAGGAACTGTGTTTGCAGTCAATTTTCAATGTAGGACTTCTCTGTTGTTTTCTCACCCCCACAAACAGATGACTGTCTGGAGGAAAGATGTCAGTTTTTTCCCCTGTGTCCAGACATGGGGAGATAATTGCCAAGGACCTGACTGCTTGTTTCTGGTGAGGACCATTTATCACTTGCTAATCCCTTATAAACTGTAGGCATGGCTGGGCAGTCTGTGCTGGGCAAACATTGTCTCTGGTATAAGCATTCTTTGATGGCTGTAAGTCAGATGCCATCAGAACACTGCAAACGTCTCTCCCATCATGACCCATCCCTGCATTGCCGTGATCAGAAAGAAGACCCTACATCTTCCTTGCAATATTTTGTCTCAAATATTAATTTGCTTGCATGGATTATCTTCTCAGCTGTTCAAAGAAGGAAACTCTGAGACTGTCCTTATGAACTTGAGGCATCCCAGAAGAGCTGAAGGTGTCTCTCTGGGGGAAAAGCAGCTGTGATCAGCTGAATAACAAGCTGAAACAAAGCTGGATGTAGGACTTATTCACTTGGTTTAAATAGCTTGGCCATGCTGACAGGTTCCACCTGGACAGTGCACCCACTGAAGAACACAGATTGCTGTTAAAAGTGTTGCTGCAACTTCTGTGATGCACAGGGTAGATGTTTTATTGCTACTTTTCACACTGCATGTTCTGTTTAGGCAATCAGCGCTTCTCACTAGTTCCTGCCATCTCTTTACATGCTGACAGCACTTTGCTCACTGGTAATGCTTCAGCTCCTTTCAGCAGTCCCTTTCCCTTGGGCACACCCCATGATCTATCTTTCTTCATGGAAGACAAGAAAGTCATTAGCTCTGTCAGGCAAAAACTGAAAAAAACAGTCTGTTTGCACCTACTCTGCACTTAGTTGCTGGTAAATCTCCTACCAGGCTGCCCACCCTCTGAGGCCTGGCAGCACACACTTTCCCACTGTGCCAGCAGGAGCATGCACTTATGCACCAGTCCAATTAGAAGAAACCTCAGTGTGATTTGGGCAGACTTGACTGTGCTCCTGCTCCCGGGTGACCACATCTGAATATGGCCACAAGAGATGGGTGAGCAATGCCTCTAAAGTGAGCAGGCAGAGGTGCAGATGTGATGCCAGCACTGGATTGGCATTGACATTGACCAGCAGCACCTGGTCTTCAGGGACCAGACCTCAGCCTGAGCTGTGGTAATGTGGACTCTTTCCCCTCTCTCACTTATGACTGAAGTCTTGTTTCACCTCCTAATATCCATTCTGAAACATCTGGCGTGATCACAGGATCACAGTATCACAGTATCACCAAGGCTGGAAGAGACCTCAAAGATCATTGAGTCCAACCTGTCACCACAGACTGCATGACTAGACCATGGCACCAAGTGCCCCCTCTTGAACACTTCCAGGGATGGCGACTCCACCACCTCCCTGGGCAGCCCATTCCAATGGCGAATGACTCTCTCTGTGAAGAACTTCTTCCTCACCTCGAGCCTAAACTTCCCCTGGCGCAGCTTGAGACTGTGTCCTTTTGTTCTGGTGCTGGTTGCTAGAGAGAAGAGACCAACCTCTTCCTGGCTACAGCCACCTTTCAGGTAGTTGTAGAGAGCAATGAGGTCGCCCCTAAGCCTCGTCTTCTCCATGATTGGCATGGCTGTCACAAAGATACCATTATTTTCACAGTGCCATAGGATGCTTCAGGAAAAAAGAAATGACAGGCTGGTGTCCTGTGAAAAATTCCCAAATTAATCTGCAAAGCAGGATTGGGCAGGGCTGCTGACAATGACAACGGGAAAACAGGTGTTCTGCTTCCCTGTGTCTGTAGCTCAAAGTGCTGCCTCTGGGTAAGTAATTATATTTATCCAGGTGATTTTACTATTCCTCAAGAAAAAAAAACAAATCAACCAAACAAAACCCCCACCAAAACAAATCAACAACAAAATAAACCAACAAAACAAAACAAAAGCAACAAACAGAAAGACCACAAAACCCACAAAACACTAAAAACTTCTTAAAAGGTATTCTTTGTCTACTAATCTGGCAGAGTGGCTTTCCTGCAAAGAAGCAGCCAGCTCCAACTTCTTTCAGCTTCTTCTCAGAAAGGAGTTGTAAAACTTTTTCTTTTTCTTGTTTTTTTTTTTTCTCTTGGACACCACACAAAATGCTTTCAAAGCACACACACACAAAGCCAGTGCCTGGAATTTTTTAGTTATTGGTATTGGTCCTGACTGCACATTTTATTAAGCCTAATTAAATATTCATACCATTAGGTCTCTTTGAACTGTAATTTTGTCATTATAAGAGATACTGAGTTTAGGAAGTTATGGGGGATTTGTTTATTTGGGTTTTAATTTTTGTGTGTGTGTGGTTTTTGTTTGGTTTTGTTTGTTTTTAAATTCTTATGTTAAAACCTAATTGCAATTTTCTTGGCAGTTTATTTAAGACATAGGTCTGAATATCACATCTGAACCGACCACTTGATGTACTTGCTCTTATTTTCTGAGAGGTGCTATTATACCTTGATAATGAGCCTGGTGGGGAAGCCTGGCAAATATGAAATAAACAGGTCATATATGTGTCTTATCAGGATTGAAGCTGAGGAATAGCTCATTAGGCTTTTTTTCTTCTTTGCTAAAAATGCTGTAAAAATGTTGTTTCATCCTGTAAAATAATTGGTACTCTTCTCAACAACAGTGCCAGCTTAACTTAGTGTGTTACATCTTAGCAAAGAAATGAAGTACATGGTGTGTTTGAGAGAACAACCAAAAACTGGATCATTTTCGTTTGAAAGAAAAGCAAAAGGCTGCACAATTTAAAGTGCTATACCAGCTATGCTCTATTGTTGCATCATTCATAAATATCTATATTCTACACATTTTTCAAGCAAGAAAACATTTATGTGAGTGACATCTCATCGGACTACCAGCCAAATTAACTTCAGAGTTCTCAGATGAAAAATAAATATCTTTTGAAAGGAAGCTGAGGCAATTGCACCACTTATTACCAGTGAGCAGCTTGACACTACTTCAGTCCAAATTTCAAGCTGACTCTCCACTCAGCAGGAGATATATTCATTTTAAATTAAACATGCCAGGAAACGGACTTCAAAGGGAGCAAGGCGAGTTCGTTGTTTCCACACTGGAAATCTCTGTGTCTGCACCAGTGAATTTTGGCTCCCTGTTTTTCCTACTAAAATTAATTGCTCTCCACACTAAACTGGACCAATTAAGGCCTGAAAGCTCCCACATGGTGGTTATTAGTGAGGGAACTGGAGGGTGGGACAGGGGAGAGAAGGGTGACTAACAGTGATGTAGCCTTTATCAGTGATGGAAAAATAACAGGAACACAAGAGGGCTTAGGAAAATGAGGTCTGGTGGTTTAGACTGTTGGGCTGGGATACCAAACAGTTTAGTGTGTGTGAAGATCTGGGGTTATTCTTTGGGGCAAGTGAGATGAGCCTTGCTCCAGCATGCCTCTCACAGCTACAATCGATGTTTGTGCTAGAGAGATATCCACAAGGATAGAATCAGTCATGTCCATGTTTATAACAGGACTCAGAACACTCATTTTAAGGAGTCTCAAATCAACTGGAAAAATTGGCTTGGATCAGGAGTCTGGCTGACAAAGCTATGCTCTTAATGCAATTGTGAAAAAAACAGATCATCTGCTTTTCAAATTGCAGCAGGAGAGAAAACAAATGGGCCTATTTCCTGTGTTTTGTTGCAGGGTTTTTTTCTAGTTGTAGATGCATAACACAGGATGTTTCTTATATTTTAAATGAAACCATTGGTTGCTGTTAATTAGAATTTGAGATATGTGACAATGAAGTGTGAATGTATTAGTAAAAAAATAAATTAATTGATACCACAGGGTAAGCTCTTATTAATATGGAGCTGTATTTTGCTTGTTGTTCACAGATTGCAATATTCTATCAAGGTCAACATCGTTTGAAAACATCCAAATTAATCTGGAGCAGGAATTACTGGGTGAAGTGCTATTCCCAAGGTATTTGGAAGATCACAATAGACAATGAGGATGGTTTCTTCTGACCTTAGAATGCACATTTATCTGAAATTTCCCTGCCTGTGCAGAGAGTCCTGCAGCCCCAGAGGACAGGCTGTCTCAAGCAAGGCTGTACTGTGCAGAGCAGCTCTTCCCCCACTGCTGTGATGGCTGGTCCATAGAGGGTACATAGGGAGCATCCATCTGCAGACCCAGTTTTCATCCTCACCTAGGGCTAGGAGGTTCCCATGTCCTATTAGCAACCCACAAGGGGTGTGGCCCAGAGGAAATGATGGGCTGCTGAAACCCTCTCACAACACTCCTGCGCACTGGTGCCCATGTCTTTGGGTTGCAGCTGAACTGGTACCCTCCACCTTTGTCTTCACTCTGCTCCCTAAGCCTAGTATCCCTGGAGCACCAAAGAGCTGGACATGCCCTTCTAGTGGCCTGTATTGATAATGTTATCTTTCCCTGGACATACACTGGATGGTGAGGTGGGAGCAGCCACAAGTGCTGCCTGGCCAGCCCTGTAGCTCCTGCTGCAACTGCTTGTATGGCAAACACTCATATGAATATGCAGTAACCAGTTTTTCCAGCACAATAGATATCTGTAATTGGGTTATTTTGGGGTAAGTAATCTCTGCTCATCTAAATGGTTTGTATGTGACCTCAGCTGAGCTCTGATAGGATGCCTGGAGTCAGACATGGTCTCATGATATGGCTGTGTGCCTGCAGATGGATTTTCCTCTATGTGAAGGGTGTGAATTGTCCCGTCAAAGCTGGAAGATCACTTAGTTCCATAGTTTGGTTCGGTTTCCTGAGGCAGAGCGGAGGTGCAGGAGGCAGCAGCTTGTGGTATAGCAATAGCAAGAAAAGTCTCAGAGGGCCACACATCTGTCAGCTCAGCATAGCTCATGCAATTACCAAAGCAAGTGAAATCTGGGACCTGGGGAAAAAAAGCCAGCTGTTTCTCCCAGTTGTTGGCTGAGGCCTGTTTGTACAGGGAGAAGAATGGCAGCACTGAATGAGCAGGATTATTGAGGAAGGAGACATAGCAACAGCACTGCCTCATCACTTAGTAACAAGGTAGAATTATGATGAAGGAGTGAACATATATGAATAAAATATTCAGGAATATACATATTCATTAAAATGATACCCAGAAAACAGGGAGGAGAATGGCAATAGCTAAGCATCTAAAAATATTGTATAATGAAAAAGAATTTTAAATATCTGTCTCCACCATTCAGGGCTATATGATGGTGTTATCTTCCCACATGAAGCTATGCTATTTCAGGTCCTCCTGGGTTCCTCTACCCATCCCCTCACCTCAAATACCAGAGAATTCTGACAGATGAACTTGCAAGGGCTGTTTTATGTTCCCAGACATGGGTTGCCAGTTTATCATCCTGACCACGTCTATGTGAGTAATGTTCCTTACATGTCACCATGCCCAGACCTGATGAACACACAGTGATATATTTCTGCTCTAAACAGCATCCCAATTAATTTGCCTGCTACGGTCTTTTGTCTTGGGACCAAGAGCATCTATCTCATTGTTATGATTGCTTTTCTTACCTCCTGGGCCAGCAGCAGAAGAGGAGAAGAAGACAGAGGAACTATGCTAGTTAGCAAATAAGGTTCCAAATTTCTACACTTAAATGTATTCCAAAGATGTCAGCTTTAATTTAGGTAAAAAACTCCAGAATCAAAACCTCAATAATCTGAAATTCAAATCACTTCCACAGAAGAAAGAGTGAGAGCTTGGAAGCAGTGCAAAACAAGATTTTGCATTATTAGATGTTGTTCTACCTTGGATATTTAATCTAATGCCCAAGTCTGTTCCCACATAAAGTGAAAGATTAATTGTTGCACTTATAAATCATTCTCCTCATCTCCCTTTCATTTGCATTGAAGCTTCTCTTTTCTCTTTCAATTCTGTAGAAGCTGCTGCCCCTTATCTCCAGGCTCTCTTTTTGTAAGGGCTTAAGTTGGGATTGTAAGTAAATGTTAGACAGTAACCCTTACTGCTTATTTTATGTATGATAAACTGATCAGAGATGAGCTTTTCTCTTCAATCCACTGTTTTTAATAAATATTTTGCCTTCCACTACTGAAACACTTGTTATGAATTTTCATGAGCAACTTCACATAAATCTTCTTAGCCGCTCTTCACATAAACAGGGGCTTCAAATGCACTATGCCTGCCTAGGCAAAGGTCATCCTGTATTTGGTTTCTCTTTCTTCTGTTGAGTACTTTCAGGGATTGAATGGCACATTTAACACAAAGAAAGGTGCTGTTCTGGGCTCCATTCATCTCTGTCAATAGCGAAAGTTTGACGTGGCTAGAGGCTACACAATGTGCTTGTGGGCTGGTTATCACTTAGTTTTGGTAGATCCATAAGATAAATATTGTTCCTGTTTGGGAAATACTCTGAAGAATTCACATTTGTGTTCAGATATGTACCAAGACCGCATTTGGTGATTTCCATCTGAAATGTTCATAGTAAATTTAGCAGCATGTATTTGAGGTATAGTGCATTCAAAATCTATCTTGATGTATCAATATTAGCGGAACCAATTTGGCTGTGCTACACCAGTCCACACTCCGTAGAGATGATCAGGAGCTGATGGGGCAAATAAATGACACTCACCTGCAAAAAAAAAAAGTCTGCTGGCAGACAGCAAGGACATTGTTAAAAACCTGAGCAAATTCTTTGCTTTGGCATTCACTATGATGGAGATGTCATGAACGGGAAGGGAGTCTGAGGAACTACCTCAAGTGGAGGTGTTGGGAAAAGGCATGTTAGAACAAATTGATAAACTAAACATTAACAAATTCTCAGCAACAGATGGTGTTTACCCCAGAGTCCTGAAAAAAACCACACACCACAAATAAGAAATTCTGAATTACTAACTGTGTGTAATCTGGCTCTACAATCAGCTTTGGGTTTAGAGGGATGGCACTAGGAATGACAGGCTTGGAACAGGACTGGAAGCCAGTGGCCGGTCAAAGTTTTCATTTGTAGTGGCTGCAGATTTGGCTGGAGGTATGAGAAGCACAAATGTTGAGAAGTGTATATATATAAGCCATAGGAACTCTTGGAAGGATTTCATAATCATACAGATCTGCTTTTCCAGGCTGTGTAGCTCTTGATTTCATAAACATACAGATCCACGGGCTATGTCTGGGTTATGTAGCTCTCAACAGTGCCTGGGGAAACTATTAAAGGCTACTAACAAATTACATTTGTAATGGAACAGGAGAGGTTACCCTCTGGAACAATCCAGAAGAGACTACCTGTAGGCTAAACCCCAGAAAAGCAAGAATTGGAAGAAATGGTCACCATGTGCACCAGCAGGAGATCCTGCAGACACCTGCCTTGAGCCTCATGTTCAGCATATTCCTAAGTGATCTGGAGAAGGTGGTACAAGCACATAGTGACAATTTTTACAACTGATGAAATGTTATTCAGGATGACCAAATCTGCTGTCTCTGAAAAGATGCTGAAATAGCTCATTGCACTAAAATGAAATTTTGTGTTGGAGCTGTCAGGGGAAAGGTGACTATATGTACAAAATTATGATCTCTTAGCTCAAGAGAAAAATGAAAGACAGATTGAGTCATTGGGGATGGTTTGCTAAAAGCACCTGAGCACTGCTCAGTGGGCAAGCTGGTTATCAGATCTGAAGAGGAGACATGAAGTGTTTTTTTCATGTGATGCCAAATTGTACTGTTACTGCTGTGTATTGGAGATACTGAAGTACCAACAAGTGCAGGGAAGGGTGCACAAACTGAAAGAGGATGAGTGTAGGGGGCAAGTCAGACAGGGCAGCATGAGTGCACCCTCTAGCACAGCCAGGTCGTAAACTGGGTGAGCATGGAAGCAAGGCAGAGGGGCTTGTTCTTTACACCCTCTGAAGCCCTCACTGGCAGCCTTGGCTGGCTGTGGTGTGTGGACTAAATGGGATTTTGGCATGATGTTTCTTCAGGTGGTCCCAAATTATCATGCTTTCAAGGGTTCCAGATTTTGTTCCAGGAGAACAAAAGCAAATTGGTGGTGGGTAGTGGGATATCTGTCACAGCTTGTAGCTGAGTGGCTGTGGTTGAGGGAGTGTGAGATATACATAACCAGCTCCTTGACAGAGGGCAATTTTTTGTGGCACTTGTTTTACATGCTGCAACTGGAACCTGGATTAGGTGCACTCCAGGGTGTCCTGTCTTATCTTCTCTCCCTGTTTTAAAATAGCATCGGTTTTCTCCCTGGAGAAGTGAGATTTGACTCTCTGTTGTCCTTGTATTACCCACAGGAAGAAATAAACAGACTAACACAAAACAAAGCAAAGCAAAGCAAACCAAAACAAACAAGCAACAACAACAACAAAGAACAATGAATGTAGCTGCTTTTTCCAATTATTCTGTATATGATTTATTGCCTTATTTTTGAGACATGAAGAATGCTGTTAATGAGAACATATTGGTTGCAACAGCTTACTGTTTTTATCCTGGTCACTGTCTCTTTTATCATGGGAGAGAGCAGTGGATTTGCATCTATTTGACATTTGAAATGTTTTGCCTTTGGTTGATCTGCAGCTTTGTGCCGCATGATCCAGACTAAGAAAAGCCAATTTCAATTCTTTGGACAGGTGCAAGATTAAGCATCAAGCATCTCACTTCTAAAATTGCTTGTGATTGTTTTCTCTTCCACAAATGTCTGCATAACTAGCAATTAACTGCATCCAGAGATCAAAAGCTACATTGTCTCAGACAGGAACTGCTATATCAGAGCTTAGTGCTACTTGTACTGTACTTTAAGCAATCAGGCACTTCCACTGATCTTTCTTTGCTGAATGTGAAACAACAGGCTTGGCTTGCTCTGCAGCCAGAGACAATAGAAAAGGACTGCATAGCAAGATGGAGAGAAGCAAGAGTTTTATGGTGCTAGGGTTGTAAAACCACAAGAACACGCTGCTGCTTCTTCTGTAGAGCCAGAAGAGTGAGTGATAACTCCTCACTAGAAATGCAGACTGTGGCCTTGGCATAAACACTGTGAATGCCCCCTCCATGGTGGTGGGGATAAGTTCTGCACTGGCTCTCCTCTGGCACAATGTGGTGCCCAGGGTTGGACGTCTCCTTGCAAGACAGGCAGAGGCACAAGGGAGGCAACAACTCTTGTCTACCCAGCTGGGAGAAAACAGGTCTCAGCAGAGAGGAGGCCTGAGTGTGGGGGGCCCCCTGCCAAAGCTGCAGGCACTGTGGGCTCAGGGAAGCAGAGGGCTTGGTGCCTTGGTGACTCTCACTGTGATTTGGAGGGAAACCCCTGATGCCTTCGTCCTTAATTGCCTTAATTAGTCCATTACTCTCCTCTAGGGGAATTTTCTCAAGAAAGAGAAGACGTCATCCCTTGAAACATTTGACTGGTAGATGAGAAACTCCACTGTCAGCCTTTTTCTTTTTAATATATTCTAAATTGAACTATCATATTGACAAATTAACATCTAATCCTATTTGTTTAATTCAATCATTTGCCTGTGCATTAGGATAAGAATGATTTGCATAATAGTCTTCAGTCTTCTGTTTAGAAACAAAATATTTTGATATTTGCTTGCACTAAGTGGGATCAAACTGCAAACAGGCTGGTGAGTAATCCCAAGGGATCCACACTGACTCTGGCACTGCCGGGCAGCTTTGGCTGCTCCCCTTCTCTGCAGGCTGCAATGCAGAGAGCTGGGGCCTGCTGGTAAATTCTCATTGGGAAAACTGATGAAAAAAGAGGAAAACAGCTTACTTGTCCGAGTCAGGAGTGGTTAGTCTACGCTTGCCACAGACTGTACCACTGATAATGATTGTTTTAACAAGTCAGCCTTTAAGTGCAATGTTTTCCTTTCTCAGAGCAGAATAAGTCTGTAAAGGAGCTGGATACCTTTCACTAGACTGGCAGGACTGACAGTTTTTTCCTTTCATGGAGACAGTCCCCAAAGAGACCTCTGCACTAGAATTTCCTGGTGAGAGCAGGAAGTGTTTATTCCATGTCTGATGACTGGAAGCCTTGGTGTGGGCTGGTTGCTGTGGATTCCCCATGAAGCCTGTTTCTGATCTCTGAGTGCCCTTGCCCTGTGGCTCAAGTGCCGGGTTCTGCACATTGGCCACAGCAACCCCATGCAGTGCTACAGGCTGGGGTCAGAGTGGCTGGAGAGCGGCCAGGCAGAGAGGGACCTGGGGGTACCGGTCGATGGTAGGCTGAACGTGAGCCTGCAGTGTGCCCAGGCAGCCAAGAAGGCCAATGGCATCCTGGCCTGCATCAGGAGCAGTGTGGCCAGCAGGAGCAGGGAGGTCATTGTGCCCCTGTACACTGCACTGGTTAGGCCGCACCTTGAGTCCTGCGTCCAGTTCTGGGCCCCTCGGTTTAGGAAGGATGTTGACTTGCTGGAATGTGTCCAGAGAAGGGCAACAAGGTTGGTGAGGGGTTTGGAACACAAGCCCTGTGAGGAGAGACTGAGGGAGCTGGGGTTGCTTAGCCTGGAGAAGAGGAGACTGAGGAGTGACCTTATTGCTCTCTGCAACTACCTGAAGGGAGGTTGTAGACAGGCAGAGGTTGGTCTCTTCTCCCAGACAACCAGCACCAGAATAAGAGGACACAGTCTCAAGCTGCACCAGGGCAGGTTTAGGCTGGAGGTTAGGAAGAAGTTCTATACAGAGAGAGTGATTGCCCATTGGAATGGACTGCCCAGGGAGGTGGTGGAGTCACCATCATTGGAGGTGTTCAGGAGGAGACTTGATGGGGTGCTTGGTGCCCTGGTTTAGTTGTTTAGGTGGGTTGGATAATAGGCTGGACGCGATGATCTTGAAGGTGTCTTCCAACCTGGTCTATCCTATCCTATCCTATCCTATCCTATCCTATCCTATCCTATCCTATCCTATCCTATCCTATCCTATCCTATCCTCTCCTCTCCTCTCCTCTCCTGTCCTGTCCTGTCCTGTCCTGTCCTGTCCTATCCTATCCTATCCTAGCAAGGTTTCTACCACAGAATTCATTAATCAGTAAACTAAAGAGCATCTCTTATCCCACTTTCTCTGTACATCACTTTGAAGTTCTTCAGCTGTCATTCTCCCACTTCACCCTCCTTTTCAGCTTCTTCTGTGTCTTATTTTTATATTGTTTAGTACATAGATTTATATATAGGAGCAAAATTTTACAGTTGTTCCCTGTGTCTGGTGGATAACATTTTCTCAACTGATTAAGACTCTTACAAAGGTAGAGCTGCCTTGTCACATGTCATATATGACTTCAGGCACCTGCAAGGTTGTAGCCCCTTGTGGCAGAGCAGTAAATTCAGATTAATAGGAAAATCACTGTTTCTCCTCTCTTTTCATTATACCTTTATTTTTCACTGTCCATGTGCTCCTCAGAGACATGTGCTTCTCAGGGACATTTTCAGAGAGCTGCCATTCCTCTAACATAAACTTGTAGTAACAAAATAGTTCTGCAGGCAGCACTATGAAAATACTGAAATTAAATGCAAATCTAGATATTAAAGAGAAGTCCCTTAATAATCAATGTTAGACTTCTTCAAGCTTTCATTTTTAAAGTTTGATTCTTTTCCTAGGAAAGAATTTGGAGTTAAAAGACTGTTTCTACAAAAAACAGTCTTGTTTTGTAAGCCTCCCTTGACTTTGGTACGATATCCTCCTGAGAAGGTTGGTGAGATCATGTCATTTGCAGATGTCCATGCTGTGTCCATCACTGTGTGATGTTCTCCATTGTATTGTAATGTATGTCTTTTTATTAGGAAGTGTTTATGCATTTAATTCAAATTAACACTCTGTAAGGATGTTTTAGTTTTCCAGAGGCTGTCAAGACCCTGAGATTTGTCTGTTGGAAGAATGCATTTCAAGGTATTCTCTCTGCTGCTATACTGTGTGCAGATACTCTTACCAAAGCTATGTAAACTCTATTTTTTTCGTTTTTAAGATGGTGATGGCATGTCTCTACCTGCATGTCATCCCCTCATTACACTATTGCTATCAATAGCATGTGTTAATACATCTCATTGTCCTAGCAGCCAGGCCCCCAACATGTATGAGGATCAGGCCTTTAGCTGCATTCCATCTCTGAACATGGATCATGTAGTTTTTCTTATGTGCTGGAAATTACACAGAAACACAAAGTGGTTCCTCTGGCTCACAACGAGTTAATATTTTCTGTCCCAGGCCCTTTATTTTCACAGCCTTAGTCAATACTATAAAGCCTCCAATCCACTGAGATAACCAACACAATGAATCTATCTGCACATCAGGTAAAGCCGGCAGTAAATTTAGAAGTACTCTGTGGGACATGGGGCCTCATTGCTGATAACCAGCTTTGGCATTGAATAGGAACTGCACATTTATGGCTGCTTTGTTGTGGTGTTTTGGTTTGGCGGGTTTTTTTACCCTTGCAGATAGCAGCTTATTGTAGGAAAAGGCAGGGACTACTGCCGGAGTGCTCTCAGCGCTCTTGAAAACACATCTGTACCCTGTCTCAGCTCTCCCGCCTAGTTTAGTCTACACTGGTGTTTGTTCCTCTCTTTTTGTGCCTCTCTGTTGTCTCAGCTAATCCATTTCACAGCTTCTCTGTATCTTACGGGCCAGAGATAATTTCTATTGAAGCTGGCTGAGTCGCACCAATTACGAGATGTTTTTTTTTCCGTGGCCGCTTTGTGTTTAATCTGCATTGATGTTAAGATCCTCGATCTTTGTCTCTGCTGAATGTTTGCTGAGGTGTGAAGTGTCTGCTTAGCTGTTATGTAAAGAAATACCTACTAAGGTGGTTAGTGTAATCACATAATCTTGACAGACATTAGTGGTGCAGTCACAGGTCCGTATTTTGTGAAGATGGAGGGTACGTGAACAGGCAGGCAGCAAAGGCAAGGCGGTCACGTTCCTTCTGCTGAGGGACATGCCAGGACTGTGTTTCCAAAGCTGATTTTTGGAAACAAACACATGGCCATTAGCTATCTGTGAGCGTAAGTATCAGGTCCTGTGGCGCTGGGGCAGGGTAGGATTATTGGCTCTGAGTCCAGTGTTTTCCAGCTGAAGGAGCTCAGAATAGCTTCGCAAGTGATGCAGCGTCCAGGGCAGGGACAGGGACAAGTCTCGTGGTGTGGAGAAGGTGCTGAGGACTCTTCACCCTCTGAGCTGATGGGAGGTGGTGGCGTCCATGCAGAAGGCAGAAACCATCCGGCGGCACAGCCAAAGGTGGGCGGAGTTTGGCTGGGGACCTCCCAGGAAATGCAGGGAGGAAGGTGTTCAGAGGAGTATTGGGATATGCTCATCACTGTGTGGCCCCTGCAGGCGCACCTGGTGACAAGCTGGCCATCTGAATTCGTTAGTGCCCTTGAATGAAAAGGAAACTTTTCAAACCCTTGTGCTGCTCAGGCTGCAGCAGATTTGGTCCCAAACGTACACAGTTCTTAGATGTGTGCATGACCAGGCACCTCGTCAGGTGAGCACGTATGGGGAGATCTCTGCAGAGGTACCATTTGCAGGAGTCCCTCTGCCTGCACTGCCCAACACTGCTGAGTGGTGGGACCAGCCAGTGATCTCCTCCGCAAGAGGAAATCCGAGAGATTTTGAGCTACTTGTGTTCAGTTCCCCAAAGGGGAGGACTTTCCTCAAATCCGTTCAATGCAGAGAGCTGACCAAGGCTTGCTTTGTTTGCCCCTCTGTGTGCAACGGCAGGGTGCTGTCGGCTCCCGCTCTCTGGATTTGCTTTATCTATAGAGATGCCAGTCCAGTAATAATTTGCATTTGTGGGAGAGGTGGAGGCTAGAAATCTCTCTAAGCATTTTAGTCATGCAAAGCGGCCACCTTTGATTTTCAAGAAAGCTGCTACCCCCTTACCATCTGCTTCTGGTGCCAATTCCTTCCCTGGAGACACCCCACAAAATCATAATATGGATTTTTGCATGTGAGAATAGAGATGATCAATAGCAGTCATTCCCATGGCAGCAGCATGGTATGAGAAGCACACTTTAGTGTTAGAGTACCAGAGGCTGAAGGGAGGCAGGAACAATGTCTTGAACTTCCTCGCCAAGATAAATCTCAGCAAACCAGGAACCCCAAAACTCCCAGTGCTGCACCTGCCATGTTTGCACTGATGTAAAATCAGAACAGAAAAGGCTGGCCTGTCTGTCCTCTGAGGAAAGTGTCTGCTTCTGGTGAACAGGCTGGAAAAGAATTTGGGATTTTTTGTTTGCTGCTTCTATTTCTTAGTGACCTCTCTTACACTGCCAGCGTCTTCAATGATTTGCTCTCTGAGTGCCAGTCATGCCATCTGAATCTATTGGCTGCTTTATTGTACACATCCAGGATGTCCTCTGCCCACAAAGTATGAAGGCAATTTGTATAATGCCAGTAGGAACAACTTCTTTGGACCAGTTCCTTTGTTTAGGTATTTCTGCCTCACTAAATCCCAGTATCCCTCACCATAATTTCTGAGATTTCTGGAAGGGATGACATCAGCATTGAAATATTACAGTGAAAATCCCAGCATATCTACATATTTTGTCTAAATTATTTAAGAATGCAGGAGTGTTTCGTGCAGCTCGAGTGAGCTCTGAATCTGTATGTGTGTGAGCCTGCTGGTGTGATGGAGTAACCATGCACAGAGCTTGTGGAGGAGCTGCTTCTATTTTCCTTAACCTGTCACTGTTGATGATGAGAAGGCAAAAATATTTCTGATTTTTTATCTTTTTCCCCCACTTTGTTGGTGGTATAAAAACAAGCCAACCCACTAGCCCAAGATGCTTTTTCTGTGCTCCCCTGTCACAACAGAGGAAAGGAACTGGAATACCTCGAACGGTTGCATGAAACTGTCTTTCTCTCTGCTGTCAGAAGGTAGTCAGAGATGGCACCCAGTTCTTCCCTCGCACACCATATTAAGCTCTTTTTACATTGGGAATTAATTGTGATAAGTTGACAGAGCTCCAGAGATTTCTGAAAAATAAATCAAGCACGTTGTCAGTTTGCTCTGAATTTTCCACACCTCTCCAGTGCATGTTGAAGCAAAGACCTTTTAAAGATGTTGTAATCTGGTATCAGACATTTCTCAAATTAGCATTTTCTATAGCATCGTTGTGGGTATTAGGATTCTGTTGATACTTATTTTTGCAATTAATCCGATTATGTTTTGCATTTAGGTGTATGCCATTGTGTCCATTGCCGTGGATTTATTTCCAGCCAGTAGCATGTACACAGTTTGAAGGATTTTTGATAGCTGGTGATGTTCACTTTGGTATGCATGGATGCACAGTGGAGGAGATGTCTTCTCATTTGAATGTATTACACTTTTTTTCCTTTTTAATAGGTCTTAATTTGCTTCACTCTGTGTAGAGGGTTTAAATACATCTCAAAGCAATTCTTTTGCCAAGCAAATCCTCCTCACAACACAGAACCACATAATGAAGTAATGACAGTTTCAGTAAATGTATGTTAAAATTACTGTTAGCATTTCTAGAATGCCTCAGCATTTCTGTGGTGCTTAGGTGTCACACCTCATGCTCTAGTTTTCCACATTGTCACTTCCACTCTCCCAGTAAAGTGTAGTTGTTTTAGGGAAATTTAGAGACATGTCACAAGAGGATCTGTATTCTCTGTTCACAAGAGGATCTGTACTCTGTTCACCTACCATGTGCTGGGAAATAACAGCAAAGCAGCTTGTACTTGTGGAAATAAATTAACTTTCTGTTTAGAGCAATATTTGCAGATGCAGTCAGCACTCTCACTATGTACCTGGACCTGAGCAAAGCCTTCAACACTGCCCCGCACCACATCCTGGTCTCCAAATGGGTGAAGCATGGGCTTGATGGGTGGACCACTAGATGGTTAAAGAACTGGCTTGATGGCCGCACCCAAAGAGTGGCTGTCAACAGGTCCATGTCCCAATGGAGGCCAGTGACAAGCGGAGTCCCTCAGGGATCAGTCCTGGGACCTGTCTTGTTCAACATCTTTGTGGGTGACATGGACAGTGGCATCGAGTGCACCCTCAGCAAGTTTGCTGATGACACCAAGCTGTGTGGTGCAGCGGACACGCTGGAGGGAAGGGATGCCATCCAGAGGGACCTTGACAGGCTGGAGAGGTGGGCACAAGCCAACCTCATGAGCTTCAACAAGACCAAGTGCAGGGTCCTGCATCTGGGTCAAGGCAATCCCAGGCACAAGTACAGGCTGAGCAGTGACTGGCTGGAGAGCAGCCCTGAGGAGAGAGACTTGGGGGTGCTGGTGGACGAGAAGCTAAACATGAGCTCTCAATGTGCGCTTGCAGCCCGGAAAGCCAATCAGATCCTGGGCTGCATCAGAAGTGTGGCCAGCAAGTCAAGGGAGGTGATTCTCCCCTTCTACTCATCTCTGGTGAGACCCCACCTGGAGTACTGTGTCCAGTTCTGGAGCCCCTATTACAAGAGGGATCTGGAGGTGCTGGAAGGTGTCCAGAGAAGGGCCACGAGGATGACCAGAGTGCTGGAGCACCTCTCCTATGAGGACAGACTGATGGAGTTGGGGCTGTTCAGCCTGGAGAAGAGAAGGCTCCGAGGTGACCTAATTGTGGCCTTCCAGTATCTGAAGGGGGCCTCCAAGAAGGCTGGGGAGGGACTTCTCAGGCTATCAGGTAGTGATAGGACTAGGGGGAATGGAATGAAGCTGGAGGTGGGGAGATTCAGGCTGGATGTGAGGAAGAAGTTCTTCCCCATGAGAGTGGTGAAGCCCTGGAATGGGTTGTCCAGGGAGGTGGTTGAGGCCCCGTCCTTGGAGGTGTTTAAGACCAGGCTGGATGAGGCTCTGGCCAGCGTGATCTAGTGTGGGGTGTCCCTGCCCATGGCAGGGGGGTTGGAACTAGCTGATCCTTGTGGTCCCTTCCAACCCTGACTGATTCTATGATTCTATGTGCATAAGGATGCGCTTTCTGCTGCCTCTGGCTTCTCCCCTCTGGCACTTTCTGTTCTAGCCTCCAAATTTTGTCCAATACTCCATCAAGAATGGGACTTCCCATTTCTTTGAGCCTTTTGCATATTTATACTAGGGAGACAGAAATGTTCACTCATCCCCCTGCCTTGGTTTGACCCTAAAAAAGCTGCTGTGGGAAGGTAACTTCACACTGCTGAAGGGATGATTACAGCTGTGGCCCGCTGCAGGCCAGCATTGTGCTGTACACATCTATCCCACCCAGATATTGATATCTGAGTGCATTTTGAGACATATGGACTTGTTTCAGATTTAAGGTGCAAGTGGTGAGAGATGTCTCAAGCTGAGAGGTAAATGCTTAGGGAGGCAGGGGATGACCTTTTCTTTACCTGTAGGAGTGGCTGATGAACTGGCTAAGTCTGGAAACAGTGCTTGGCATCACAGAACTGTGCTTGTGTTTCTGAAGAGCTGAGCAAAGTTTGATTAGAAGGTGGCAGAACTATCTCAAGGAACACACCAGGGAGAGGAGGAAAGAGGCACCAATCGAAGGGAATCTTAGACTCCCCATGGACAAGATTATCTGTAGGAGTTTCTGTATTCTACCAAGAGCCAGCTTGATAGAACTCTTCCATCAGCTCTGGAGAATGGCCAGGAAAGAGGGAAAAACCGAGACCTTTCCTATTTCACTAGCTGTGTCTTAAGCACATTTCCCCTTCTTCTTTACATCTTCAAAAGAATAGTGTCTCCCATCTGTTTTGAAGGTTGTGGTTATATATTTCTGTATTAATGTGGCTTGATTTAAGGGTGATTTGAGTGTAATTGGAAAACAAACTATCCTCCACCAAAGGGCTTTTGTGACTATATTGGGTACACAGGAGCAAGGGTCCATCTCTCGCCTGTTTGGCTTTCACTTGGTACCCTTTATGTTGGCAAGACTATGGAGAGAGGAAAGTCCCTCGCAAGATGGTGCTGAGGAAGGCTTTGTGGCATGCACCCAGTTCCTTCTGTGTGTCTGTGCATCCATGCTGCTGTCATGGAATCACAGGAGCATGGAGACTTTCCCCAGAACAGATGTGGTGTGCAAGTGACCTTGCTGTGGGAATGCCTGCCCTTTTACTTGGCTATTCCTGGGGATGTGCATGAGCTCATGTGAGGCTACTCATGTGAGGAGTGGAGGGGCAGATTTTTTTCATCAAAGGATAAAGGCAACAATTGCACCAGCTTCAGAAGAGCAGGCTTATGGTTTGATGTGAGGAATATATGTGGTTCATTTTCCTTTCACAAACTTGTCTCTGTACATATGATATCTGCTAGTAGTTGTCTTAGCAAGATAAAATTGTGGTTGACTGTGGAACGGATGAAAAGATAGTCAGAAAAGCATCTGCTATGTGATGGGCCCAGGGTGTAGGGTAAGACCCTGTGAGGTATGTGGGAGGGGCTCTTGGAGCACTTGACAGCTTTAGGTGTCACTACCACAGAGTGACGGGGTGCCCCAGAGGATCTGGGTGTTGTGCAACACTACCTATCAGATGTTTGTAGGTTACTGCAGGGATGTGCAAGCCTTAGAATGGGGAGGACCAGAGGTAGAGAAAGGAAGGGATCTGGAGGGGTTGAGAAAGAATAAGTGTGGGGAAATAGGGAAGGGATGAAAGGAGCCAGTTGTGTGCGAGCAGGACTGATGAGTGCAGTTTTCCTGGGTGATTGACTCTGTTCTGCACGCATGTGCATGCATGGGGTGTTAGTACCAGCTGTGAGGATCAGATCATGGTCAAGGGATCACTCACCCAGCTGGGATGCTGTCACCTTGTGAAACTGGAGTGTGGGCACCTTTCCTGGGGGACTTGGGTCTACCCTTGTGTATCTGTGCATGAGAGGCTCTGAATACCAGGAGCTGAAGTGGGGCTGTGGCTTGTAAGGCCGCTGGGGAGGCTGTAGATCCAAGACCAGCTGCGGCAGAAATCACATCTCTCAGGCCACTTACTGGAAGAAGAGAAGGGCCCTGATGAGACCATCTGTATGCTTCCTGTTTGGATGAGCACTCTGTGCCTATAGGGAATACATGCTCAGCCTTGCTGCTGAGTGAATTTGGGGACACACAGTGGCAGCAGCCTCACATCTGCTGAGATACCTGTTCAGCAGCTCTGAACACTGGGACTGTTCAGTAAATTGCTGATTACCTGAATGTTGGAGTAGTGATCATGTTTATCAGCACTGCTGCAAGGAGGTTGAAAGCCTGGATTAACATTCTACATAATATTGACAAATTAGAGATATGGGGGGAGAAAACAGACTATAACTCATTGGGGATGAATCTAAGGTATAACATTTAAGGAATAAACCATCTGCATGAACAACAGTGCAGGAGAATAAGGATTTCAATGGAAATAGACAGTAGTACACCGAAAAAGTGTTGTGACAAACAAGCCGCCTGTGTACCATATAAGGAGGAAAGGTACATGACACACATCTGCTTTACACAAAAAATAGTTCTTTGAACTACTGGGTCAAATTTTGGACAGTGCATCTCAAAACTGAGGTAACTTACTTTATTAGAGCCAGGTGGGAGTAGTACAGCAGACTAGAAAAAAATGAAAAAAATGTGCTGCTTTAGCTACAGAAGAAAAGCCCAGCTGGAGATGAATAGCTTTGAATCCAAAACAGGCTGCGCTGAAGGGACTGTATGCACTAGATTTCCTGGACAGGCAGGAAGAAGTTGACTGGCACAAGACTAAACCTTAGGGGGAACAGAATAGAAGGATGGGTGAAGCCGTGGGGCAGGCTGCCAGCCCATGGGGCTCATTGGGTGTCCAGTGCCCCAGGACCAGCTCTGCCAGGCAGACTTCTCTCAGCAGTGGCCCTGGCACACGAGATTCCTCATAGTTTATTGTGCTCTGCAGACATCTTGAGGATGCCATTGCTGGAAACACAAGACACATCTTCCTTCCTTCACCAGCAGAAACATATGGACCACAGTGGAGCTAGCACAAGAAAGAACCAAACCTCACAAGCTCTCCCAGGTCTGGATTCACTGTCAGCCAAAAGTCCTGCATTCCCTCTAAAGCTTTGCCAACCTGATGCCCTGTGGGAAAGAGACCATTACTGAAAACTGCTACTAGCAAGAGACAAAAGTATAAAAGTGTTTGTCGCCTCTGGGCTTAGTACATACGTTGGGTACAAAGTACAGAGTTACTAACCCTTTGTAAATAAGTAATTAGGGCACTTAATGTAATTGAATAGCATAATGAATAGCAGCAATGGAAATGAATTGCAAAATATTTCTGTCCTTCAGAGAAATGCATAAGTAGGCAAAAAGCATTTGCTGGTATATGTTACCATGTCTGTGAGTGAGAGCAGTTATCAGAGAGAGAAAGAAATCTTAGGTTTTCCACTCTGGTGTCCTGCTGGGGCAGATTTGGTTCCAGCAATGCACTTTGCAGTATTTTGTTACAAGAACTATCAAAGGTAGATGAAATATATACTTTTTAGATATAGGTCCAAGAGCCATGGTGAGTGTAGGCTGACAGAGCACCACTGAAGCCAGTGGAGGTGTGCCAAGTTACGCTGGCTGAATTAGCTAATGCACACATAGGTCATATCCTGCTGCATCCCCAGCACATTTGCAAGCTCAGCAGATTCTGTCAGCAGTAGGAAAAGCTGATGGCGAGTTAGGGCTGTGTCCTGCTTTCAGCTCCCTCTCCAGTGCTGCCCTTCCATTCAGTTTGTATCCAGCTCACTCTTCTGGCCATGGAATGGGGTAGCATTTCCCACCCCCAAAAGCTATTCTTAAGGGTCAGCCCAATAAATGATCATGAAGTGATTTGGTATTATAAAAAGACAGCATTCACATAATGTGAATCTATTGGAAGTTGTTGCTGGATTGCTGGGGTTGTGCAGCCTGGACGAGAGAAGACTCTGGGGAGATTGTAGAACAGCCTTCCAGTATTTGAACAGGGCTACAGGAAAGCAGGAGAGGGACTCCACACCTTGAGTACTGTGTCCAGTTCTGGGACCCTCAGTTTAAGAAGGACATCGAGACACTTAAACGTGTCCAGAGAAGGGCAACAAGGCTGGGGAGAGGCCTTGAGCACAAGCCCTATGAGGAGAGGCTGAGGGAGCTGGGAGTGTTTAGCCTGGAGAAGAGAAGGATCAGGGGTGACCTCATTGCCCTCTACAACTACCTGAAAGGTGGTTGTAGACAGGAAGGGGTTGGTCTCTTCTCCCAGGCAACCAGCACCAGAACAAGGGGACACAGTCTCAAGCTGTGCCAGGGGAGGTTTAGACTCGAGGTGAGGAGAAAGTTCTTCACTGAGCGAGTCATTCGTCATTGGAATGGGCTGCCCGGGGAGGTGGTGGAGTCGCCGTCCCTGGAGGTGTTCAAGGGGAGATTGGACATGGCACTTGGTGCCATGGTCTAGTTGTGAGGTCTGTTGGGACAGGTTGGACTTGATGATCCTTGGGGTCTCATCCAACCTTGGATATACTGTGATACTGTGACTTTATAAATGAATGTAGTGACAGGATGAGGTGTCATGGCTTTGGACTGGAAGAACACAGATAAGACATTAGGAAGAAATTCTTTTCTGTGAGAGTGGTAAGGGACTGGAACTGGTTGCCCAGGGAAGGTGCAGAGGTTCCAAGCCTGGAAGTGTTCAAAACCAGGTTATATGGGGCCTTGAGCGACTGCTTAAGTAGGAGGTGTCCCAGCCCATGGCAGGGGCATTGGAGCTAGATGATCTCTAAGATTACTTCCAACCCAAACGATTCTATGATTCTGTGATCCAAGTGTTACCTATGACTTAAATTCTGTCAGCTGAAGGATGTGGCATCTGGTATATAATTAATGTTTATAGAAGTTTCATAGACATAGCCTCCAAATTGCTAGGGAAGCCAAGTACCCTAAGGAAAGCAGAGTGTCTGGATAGTTAGGCACTCCACATTTTTATTTAATTAAAAATTACCCTTTTTCTTATTAATATTTTGTCTCTTGCTGAAGTCCTAGTTCAGCCACTCTTCAACTGTTTAGCACTCTGCTCATGCTTGGATATAACCAGTTCAGTGTAAGGAAGGATGGGGAATTTGGTCCTAAAGGTGTCCTTCTGGTGGAAAACCAGAAGATGGTCCTTTTACCTGAAGAGAGGTCATAGCTGAAGTTACCCCTGAAGCCTGGACCCAGCTTTTTTGCATTCCCTTGAGCTGCTCACCAAGCCCATGTATACACCATGAATCCAAGGTGTGGCTCCTCACAAGGATTAAGAATATACAAGTGAGTTGGTTGTGTCATACATTTGGAGCTATGTTTTATGCACTCATCTTTAATATAGTTCCCCAGGGTAGCATATGTAATACTGGCTTATTCTAAGTATAATCTTCTCTGCAAACTACACTTACAGATTTCTGTACAGTTAAATAATGCAGTTGTAAAGCAGAACAATAAATAATATCTGAGTGACTGAGAAATTGAGAGGTACAGGTGAAGGAGAAAATGTGTGTTTTCAGATGAAACTTGAAAAGAGATGGAGAGTCAATGGGGCATGTAAATGTATTCTTTAATCTTCATAAAGGAAGTTGTGCTCCAGAAGGATTTTACCAGTTAGTGGAGTTTGTCCTTTAGGCTACAGAGGATCAAAACCACCTGGTGTCCTGGGCTGGAGCCAGGCTGCAAGCAGTCATCCCACAACACTGTCTGCCTTGGGTTTGCGCAGAATCAGAAGCAGCTTAAGCCATTTCAGAGCAGAGCAGGATATAAAAGAGATTCTTTGAATAAGAGATGGGATTCAGGGCAGGAAGCATCCTCCTGCTGAGCCTCTCCTTTCCCTAAGGTGCAGTCTTATTGTTGGGAGTGGTCTCCAGGAGAGCATCCTGAAGCTGTTGTGTTTGCTCTAGTCTCTAAAAGCTTAGTGGGCAATGTGAATACAGCATCTCAAGTTGCAGAGATGTGTAACATTCAAGCTGGTGCTCAGAGTGTGCATAAATGCACATAAATCTTACACTCAAGTCCTGAAGCATGTATTGACCACAGAAGACTGAATAATGAATTTCTACAATTCAAATGATCTTATTTTGGTTTGGTGGGTTTAGTTTTTGTTTCTTTGTTTGATTTTGGTTTTGTTTTTGAAAATCTAGGTTACCTGGGGTTTATTTGGACTAAGCTTAACAAAAAAACAAACAAACAAAAATGAACAAAAAACTCAACCCCCCACCACACACACACAAAAAACCAAACCAAAACAATACCCAACAAAAAAACCACCATAGAAATTAAGACTGGTAAACACATTTGGCAAATACTCTGTTTTGTAAAACAAAGGGGTTGGTAATTCCTGTCTGACCCACAATTTTGGTTTAACAAGACTGTTGATTTAATGAAGAGCTAAGGTAGTTGTGAAGTGTAAGGAAGCAGGAGTGAAGTAGGGGTTTGCATAAAAGTTTTCAAAGGAATTAGTATTTTTTTCCTTGTCTGCAACTTTTATCTAAATGTTGGCTGAGGTGTCTCAGGACTAGGTTAAACATTGTTTAAAATGTCCCTCTTTAAAGCTCTCCATCCCCTAGGTTTTTCCTGTCATGTCTTTGAAATAATGTAGTTTCTGCTTCTAAGTAAATGAGACATCTTTGAACTGCTCCTGTTGCATGGTTTGTTTGTGTTCTTTTATAAGTTAAAAGCTGTCTGCATTCTCATCTAACTGTGCTGGAAATGTACTCTTTTCCCTGGAATAAGCTTAGACAGATGCTTTCTGTCCTCCCAAACCTGGAGTCCCTTAGGTATTTTATCCTCTAAATAATCCCTCCCAGAGGATGAAAAATGCCTTGTAGCTTCCAGGCAAGGAGGCTTGGTGAGATCATCTGGTGGGGCTCAGACACAGGAGTTTCCCCCTGACCTGCACACCAACCCATCGTCCTTAGGTCCTCAAGGACATGGGAGGATTGTGTCCTGGCACCATGTACAAGCCACTGCCAATGTTATGGGGCTTTGATCACCACCATTGTGTGTATTTAGTCATCCTCCACCTGCACATCTTCTGTTTTGTTTTTCTCCTTACACTGAGACACCTCAAAAGTTAGATGATGAGCCCTCTCATGACCTCAGCTGTTTGGCATGGGGTCCCCTACAGGCTTTGCAGCCCCTGACTTTTGCTGTCTTCCAATGCTCACAGCAAGCAACCACACAACGTGTTTTCCTCTGGCACAGCCTGCAAGGAGCAAGCAGGCTATAAGCCTGTTCAAGCAGGTGGCAAAATACACCCAGCAAAATGCATTCAAGCCCTCCAGGGACAAGAGATTGGGTTACAAAACCACATAAATCCTCAAGTTTTCTGATCAGGACCCTGGCCACAGCTGTCTGTGCCTGCTTTTACCACTGTCCACCTCCCTGTGGGACACAGGATGGAGAACGGGGTGGTGGGAAGCTGCGAGCCTGTATGTGTCTGCCCATGCGTGTGATGGTGGGGGGCAGTGCAGGGACAAGAGCCATTAGCAGCATGGCCACTGTGTGGAGGGCTTTGCTTTTCCAGTGATTTAGCCCAGACAGTATGATTTGATGCAGATAGCTGTGCCTCACCTGGCTGATGCTTTATTAGGCACTTTCCCAGCTTGGCTTTGCATGGTTAAACAGACTTTGAACCCTATTATGTGACCTCTTGGGTCCTTGCCTGTCAATTGAGTTGCTTCCCACATGCTGCTCTCGCCATTTACAGCTAGCACCAGACCTTACCCTCTTCAAAAAGCATCATGTGAGTGTGACCTACTGCTATTTTAAGTGAAACTCTGCTCTTACCATCTATTCCTACCCGTACCTCTCATTTACTGAGACATCGGGCAAAACCAAGATGTGATTGTAACCTGCATTTTCCCTCCTTTCCCCATACTGGCCTGAAACCCAAACCTTTGATTTATTTTCTCACCTGTATACATACTGAGAAAAAGAGATTATTCTTTCCAAACTGCTCCTACCTTACTTAGCCTGACTTGCACCAGTGTGCAGCTGTCTGTTGTGCACTACCTAAATTCAAAGCCATCTGTGTTAGCTGTCTGGAAGAGAAAAAGCACATGGACACTTTTCACGTGTGTCTGCCCCCACTGACTGCAGGGGGGTTGGACATGATGACCTTTGGAGGTCCCTTCCAAGCCAGACTGTTCTATGATTCTATGATATTCAGTACAGAAGTGTTTGCTCCCAAAGTGCAAATGTATGAAAAGAGGAGAGCAATAGGCTAGGAGACTTCTGGGGCTCCATTCTTCACTTCTTGGGCAGCTGCCACTCGCTCTGGTGGTGTCTGGCATCCCTGTACCAGGTATCACGTGCCAACAGTACACTTCACATTTCTGAAGGGTTGATATTTGCATTATAAGGTCCTTTATGCCCTACTGCAATTTTCATGTTAAATAGTAATAAGATTATGAATTAATGATGCTTATTCTTCCTATTACATGCAAAACAGTCATTCAAAAAGACCTAAGCAAATAAAGCCCTTTAATGTGAGACTATAATTGCGTCAACATTTGAAGTGAACTGTGCTCTTTTATTTTTCAGTGAGTCTGGAAAAGGAATTTGAGAATATTTTAGATACATATAGGTTTTACCTCCAAAAAGCAAAATGAGCAAAACCACGCACAGCTACAAGATATTAATGGTTAAGTAAAAATACTGTTGATTTGAAAACACACAGGAACATTTTTTTTCTGTTCTGATGACTGGTTCATTTAAGAAGGACAAGTAATACCTGCACAGTGATCTGTAGTATCTAATCCTCTGACCATAATTATCGTACTCATGTACGGTGCATTGTTCTCATACAAAATAATGCCAAGAGCACTTTCACCTATTGTTCTGACATACAGCATTTCTTGTCCACCTCACAGAATGTTTGGTGTGTCAGAGTGATGCAGCTCTCCCATTCCAGGATCCCCTCAGCAGTTCCATATGTAGGAAAGCCTACATGGAGAAAGCAAAGGAGGCTGATTTTTGCATTGCTATGCAGTTTATTGCCTTCTGTTCACGTGATGAAGCAAAGTTCAGGGGTAACTGCATATCAGTGCTGCCAAAAAACATCTTCTGAAGGATGCAATTTTTGTTTGTTTGGGTTTTTGTTTTTCTTTCTTTCTTTTTTCCTTCTCCTTTTTCAGCTGCATGTTTTGGGAATGGGTAAGAATAATGTGGCTCCTTTGAGTATGAAATGCTCTGGTACCCTTCCATTCCCATTATCAGGCACTGCTGCCACAGCCCAGGAATGGAGCTGTAGCTTTCTGCATTTGGAGAAACCCCTCCTGTCCAAGGCAAAAGGCTGGGTCTTCACCTTTTGTCAAATGAGCTGGCACAGTAGGCCCGTGTAGATGAAGGCAGCTGAAAATATAAAGCTTTCTGTGTAGAAGAAATCCAAAGCAAAACAACAGCAATCCTCTTAATAGCAAAGGTAACCTTGACTAGCAAATGAAGAATTGCTTTACAAGCTGCTGAAAACTACCATTGCATTTAAGAACCCACCTTGATCGCCGACAATTCACTAAAAGCTGGTTTTCTGTTCCAGTGCTGATGCTGGTGCTGCAAGGTCACAGGCTCAGCCTGACTGCAAGGCTGGGGTGGGGGAAGTATGTCCTGTTCTTGGCTTAGCCGTTAATGGGATATAAAACCTGAACTATGTACCTTCATCTCTATTTTGCCATCCACCTCCTCAGATTTGTGACCTTGGTGGGTGCAGCCTTGATACAAGCAGCAGCATCTCAGCAGAGGCCTGCAAAGTTTAAGTAATGAGCATTAAGCAATCTCAGCCTGGGCCCTGGTAAATCACAGGCTATTAAGTTGTCTGGTGGTCCCCCTGAGCATCTTACAGGTGGAGGTTTTAGCTAGGCTGAGCCATCACAGCCCCCAGAGGTAACATTCCAGCAGCCAAATAGCACACAGCCCAGGCTATGCATGATGCAGAGGCATTGGGATGCTGCTGTGACATCCCTGGCAACTAACACGTCCTTCGCCAAGGCCAAGAGTCACCCTGCTCCCTCTTCCATATGTGCTATACCATGACTACTGCTCCAGAGACACAGCTCCTACCACCTCCCTTCAAAGTGGGATGCACACTGAGCCTATATGACACATGGGAACCAGCCTTTTCCTATATCCCTCCTGAATCCTGTTGGGGTGGTAGGTTCCTGCATACTCAAAAAATCATTGAAACTTGTATGTATCTCATCTTAGTGAGCAGCCACAATCCATCCTGCTTGCTACTCAGTGCTGGACAACCAGCGCGGCATCTGCAGACACTGCTATTGAAGATTTTGTATCTTTGTTTGGAATATTGATTGAAAAGAAATTCAGAAATGCTTGCCCAAGGCTCACTCCCACAAGGACCCTGATGGATCTAGCACCAGTAGTAACCAATCTTTAGGATCTGCCAGAGATCCAGTTTGTAAATCATCTTCATGCACAATTAATACAATATTGCTTTGGAACCAAGATGCCCACGTCTAGACTTAACTGGTGTTTGATAATCCTGGAGGACAACATCTGGAGATGGGAACTTTGGCATAAATGAGAATCTGGTCTCAATGAAGACTTCCTTCCACACTCTTATCACCCTTACAAAGATATGTGCATGTAAATATGCCATGTATCAAGTTTGTTAGCAGTCACAAAGGTCTGGGCTGTGATTAAACAAATTAACAAGAGGGGGAAGTTCACTGCTTTTAACCTTTTATTGCCAACAACCAATTTGTTTAGTACCTTGGTGAACTAAGACATGCTGAAGGCTTGAACAATACTCATATAAGCTCTACTTGGGACATTCAAGACATGAAATGCATTGCCTGTGGCTGTGGACAGGGACAGTGAGTCAGCACAGTCAGTTCTGATGGCCGTGGAGACCTGTAGTGGATGATGCTTATGGCGAGGATTGTGCCCCTGAATATTTCTAGGACATGCTTTTCTGTGTGTTAGCCTTCCTTTGTTCCCCCTCTTTTCTGAAGGCTCAACTGAGTCCAGGTAAACTGCCTGCCTGGGCATGGTCTCACCCCTGTGGTACACAAGGGTCAGGCTATATGTTTGTTTTCCTGTGTATAGCATAAGCTTACACCATATTTGGTAGAGGCCAGTTCATTGGTTAATCTTTGTGTTAGCAACAGATGCTCATTGGACCAGTATTCATTGGGGCAAATGGTAAATAGGGGTCGTTTGGTAAACGAGCCCCTCCTCCTCCTCACATTGGTGTTGAGCCTGTATCTGTGTGCGCACCAGCGCTGTTGTGGTTCACCTTGCCCGGGACTAAAGCCAGCACTCCAAGAGGCTTCGTAGTACTTTGCCACCTGCACCCAACTGCGTGCAGTGCCGTGGACAGTACCCCGTGTGAACCACCGTTGGCGAACTGCCACAGTGCCTCCCCCCACCCTGAGCGGGGAACCTCCGTATTCTGGAAGAGGCAGCAGCCACGCGACGCAGCCACGCGGTCGGCGCCATTTCCTGTATCCTTATTACGGCACATCCGTGCCGCGTTCTGCGGACTATAAATATTATCAAGGGAAGACTTCATGAGGCTCTTAGCTTGTGAGTAAGCCAGACCCTTCTTCATAGAGTTTCAGTCGGGTAGCCTGGAAATCGCTCCAGGTGGAGGACCGCCGGTCACCGACCAACCCCCTCCCCCGCCGCTTTCCGGATCAGTTTGATTCTAAGTTCTGCAAATTATTTTGGTTTAAATGCCTGTGCCTAGACATTTTGTAAAGATAGTTCCACTAACCGAATATTGATACCTGTGAAGGGGGACTGTACATACCCCGTTGCAGAGTTTATATATATATATAGAAATAAACTTAATTTTTTTGTAGTGATACCTCTGCCGCTCATTTCTGAGGGCATATTCATAACATTAATGGCGCAGCGAGCAGGGTTATTCGATAAGTGACTATCTCTGCAGAATGGGATACGTAATGAAATGATCCAATATACAGTGGGCTATAGAAAATCTGACAAATCCGGACCAAATCATTACGAAATTAACCGAATACGTGATCGAGCAATGCACTGACCCAACCGCAGTAACCGAGGAGAAGGTTGTCGCGATCACGGCTTGTGTAATGCGCGCACAAGACGAATTTACTGCATTAAGGGAAAAGATTAAAACACTTGAGGAAAAAAATGATTCCCTGGAAAGACAGTTAGAAATGTTTAAGGCACTAAATAACAACCTTCAGGATTTATTAACGTTGCAAATTAAAGAAAGCAATGCCGCTATCAAGGCACTGGCTGGGTCAGACACAGACTCTGTTTCAAACCTCCCTGGGATCTCCCAACCGCCTAGCCCCGCGGAGGCGCGCGGATACGATGTCGCGCCTGGAGCCAGATCTCCCGTACCCTCCTTTTACGAATTACCCCCACCGCAGTCTAGCGGAAAGGACTTAAAGGTAGCGAACGCCACCGCAGCCCAAGACTTAAGATCCATGGCCTCCTTGGAGCTGACGAGGCTCCAAGCACTGCAAATAGCGAGTCCAGATTCACCTGTTCAGTCCATCACGTCAGCAGCGGCGCGCGAGTTAAATCTGCTTGCCAGTAGTGCCCCAAGAAGCAAAGCCCGGAAAAATCCCAGAACTACCAAACGGAGAGAAACCCATCTGACCGGGACGATACGGATTACAGTTCTGAGGACGAACCCATACGGAGCAAAGCTGTGCGTTTGCGTCCCGTTCTTAAAGAGCAATACACCGACGGCCGCCGTGGCCGAGGGACAACAACTACTTCTGTTCGCCCGTACAGCGGAGCAAAGCTTCGGGACCTACAAGAGACATTTGCACGAGAGCCGGACGAGTCGGTAACAGACTTTTTGTATCGTGTTATGGAATTGGGGGGGATACAATTATTTTGGATCGTAATGAAGCAAAAGGCTGTTCGTGGGGTCATGAAGTATTTTTGGGCATGGGTCCGGAGGGATACCACTCGTTAACTTCCCGTATCGCTCACTGGGCTGGCAGTTTAGATCCTATGGATAGAGGCGAGCCAACAGAAGTGAGGGTCACAAGTTCGGCCGAACTCACTGCCGCGATTAAAAAGCTAGCGTGCGTTCAAGCAATGTACGATCGCGGAGCGTACTCTTCCCACTAGATGCCCCAATTAACCCAGTGCGACTCAAAGTTCTAATCCGCAGTCTGCCAGCGGGTCTCAAAAATGTCTGTGATGCCAAAAAGGAGGAAATTGAGCGAGTAGTCGAGAGGAATAATGCCTCTGCTAATTCCCGGGAACACCACTTAACTTGGGAAGAGCT
Organism: Picus viridis; assembly: GCA_033816785.1. Taxonomy (NCBI): domain Eukaryota; kingdom Metazoa; phylum Chordata; class Aves; order Piciformes; family Picidae; genus Picus; species Picus viridis. The sequence continues at coordinate 12,655,235 of CM066606.1, forward strand.
TCTAATGGCATTATCCCACAAGGGCCGAGACCTGGGCTACTCTGATCATGTGCTCACAGCCGAGACTCCCCGCGACAGACGCCATACTGAGTATAAGGGCAACCACGCGGCGACACCCCAGGGGAAAAAGCAGGAAGTGTGGCGTGCTAAGACCTCCCCTACTGCAACTTCTGCAAGTTCAAGCAGCAGTCCGGGGTCAGATCGCAGTCACTCCGGAAGTCCCAGAGGGAGAAATGCCAGCCGCCGGAGAGATAAACAGCGTGTTTCTAATAGATCCTCCTCACCCAGAGAGAAATGGTATCAACTAGCACGGTCTTTGAATATACCTGAATCCGTGATAGCGCCATTATCAACGGGACTGTTAAAAGGAGTAGTGCTGAGCTTACAAAATAAATCTGGCAGCTGGAAAGAGGACCAATACCGAAGTGACCGCCGTGGCAAGGGGGAGGATGAAGCTGTTAGCAGCAGTTCTAAAACTGCTCCACTCAACAAGGACGCTAATCCCTTCATACCTCGCCGCCAGAGCCCAGATAAAAAGCCAAAAAACTAGGCACAGCGGTGACTGTTCCAGGCCTCATTCATCGCTTCGTTAATGCCTGTCAATGGTCTGAGGATCCAGAGCCTTTCATTTTAATTCCCACTGGACCTACTCGAACTGCTGTAAAATTCCTTATTGACACTGGGGCACAAATCAGTGTTTTGAATGTGCAACAAGCCAAACACTTGAGGATCCTGCCATCCCGGAAAAGGATAAAGATACAGGGCGTCACAGGCATGCCTCATACATGCCATTTAGCCAAAACAAGGTTGTGGCTTCCTGGTGACAAGCGAAGTACCCTGGTAGAAGTTGCCCTGAGTCCGTACCCAGAGAACATCCTTGGATTTGATGTATTAGCTGGCAAACGGTGGCACCTCCCTAACGGTACCCTGTGGTGTTTTGGCTCCTATGGAGTGGGGGCAAAAGACGCCAAAACCGCTCGAGTAGGCACGCTCCAAATTGCTCCACCCTTACCCAAATCGAGTATCACATGTGTTGCACAGTATTCACTACCAGCAGCAGCCAGACAAGGCATCACGGAGGTGATTGCAGACCTGGAAAGGAGACAAATCATCACCAGGACACACTCACCCTATAACTCACCAGTGTGGCCAGTACGTAAACCTGACGGAAGATGGAGACTCACCATTGACTACAGGAAGCTCAATAGCAACACACTTCCTCTCACTGCTGCAGTCCCAAGCCTGACATCAATTGTGACAGCAATCCAAGCTGCGTCACATACTTGGATGGCTTCATTGGACATTAAGGACATGTACTTCACGATTCCTCTACGTGAGGAAGACAAACCACAGTTTGCTTTCACATGGCAAGGTTCCCAATTCACCTTTAATCGCCTTCCCCAGGGATACAAACACTCAGGAACCATTGCACACAATTCCCTAGCAGCACTGTTAGACACCATTGAGGTCCCAAAAGATGTAAGTGTCTACCAGTACACAGATGACATCTTTGTTGGGGGCAATGACAAAGATAAGGTGGGTTCAGTAGCTGCAGCGATTTGGGTCTTGTTAACCAAAAATGGGTTGCAAGTTCCACAAGCCAAATGTCAAGGCCCAAGTCAAGAAATTAAATTTCTTGGATCCTGGTGGGTGGCAGGAGCAATATCAGTACCGGAAGATGCTCTTGAGGCTATTGAAAAGGGCCAACTTCCCAATAACAAAAGGGAGCTTCAGCGGCTCCTGGGTACATTGGGTTACTGGAGAAAACATATTCCAGGTTTTTCAGTGATTGCTCGTCCCCTTTATGACTTGCTTAAAAAGAGCAGAGTCTGGGACTGGACTCCAAGGCACACTGAAAGCCTAAAGGCCTTGAAGGATGAGTTAAAGACTTACCAGAAATTGGGCCCTTTGCACCCACATGACCCTTTAAGGGCAGAATGGGGCTTTTCTGAACATGCTTCCTACTGCGGGATTTTCCAAAGGGGACCCAAAGGCCCGAACAGAGCCCTTTTGTTCTCCTCAACAGCATTTAAAGATGCTGAGAGGAGATACTCTGAATGGGAGAAGGGACTCTTGTCCCTAACCCGAGTCGTCAAAGAGGCAGAGAAGCTTCGCACTACGCAGGACATTGTAGTGCAAGGCCCATTCTCTCTGCTCAAAGCAATCCTCAATGGAACTCCTCCACCAGAGGGAATTGCTCAGAAGGCTACCGTGAGAAAATGGTATGCCTATTTAGAAGGGATGGCTCAATTTATGCCTCTAAAGGAAGGACCCACAAAGGTATCCAAATTGCAGCAGCCCATCAATCCACACACTGTTCCACTATTTCAGCCCTACAAGCCGTCTCCTATTCAGGTAGCACCTGAATTAACTGCCGATGCGAATACTGAAGGAGTGTGGTTTACAGATGCATCTGCCCAAAGGGTAGGATCACAGTGGCATTATAAGGCTGCAGCGCTGGAGATCGGCACAGACAGGACTGTCATTGAAGAGGGTGAAGGCAGTGCCCAAGTGGGAGAACTGCGTGCTCTCATGCTAGCTGTGGAGAATGGTGCAGAGACCATATACACTGACTCATATGCTACTTTCAAAGGTGCCACAGAATGGATTTGCCAGTGGGAAGCAAATCAGTGGATAGTTGGCAACACCCAAGTTTGGAGGGCAACTGACTGGCAAAGACTACTAGAGATAAGTCGAGCCAGGCCTATCAAAGTAGGATGGGTAAAGGGACACTCCAGGAAGCAAACCCCTGCTGCTACTTGGAACCAACAAGTAGATCACTTAGCAAAAATCAGTGTAGTTGATTGTGAGGGGAAGGAGTGGGAGCGACTGGCTGAGTGGCTACATATTAAAAGAGGTCACTCAGGTAAATCAGACCTTTACTACGAATGCAGATCCCGAGGGTGGCCAGTGTCTCTGACCACATGCGAAACCATTGTTTCAGCCTGCCCTCAATGCCAGGTTAGATTAAAAGCTAACCATCCTGGTTTTGCTCCAGCCCAGCATATTAAAAAGGACAAAGTGCTATGGAGCACATGGCAAATTGATTATGTTGGTCCCCTCAGACCCTCACATGGAAAAAAATATATACTGGTAGGGGTGGAAGTGGTTTCAGGCTTAGTCATGGCTACTGCCACTAGCACTGCTTCGGGAACACAAACCATTGAAACTTTGAAGGATTGGTTTAGCATCCTGCCTATGCCTGAACATATTCAGAGCGATAATGGTTCACATTTCACCTCAGCCTTAGTGCAAGACTGGGCCCGAGGAGAAGGGATAAAATGGATGTTTCATACTCCATATTATCCCCAGGCAAATGGCATGGTGGAAAGGGCAAACGGCCTCATTAAGAAGCATGCAAATGTTTCAAGGAGTAATTGGGACAAACGCCTGCCTTCTGCAGTTTTCATTGTAAACAATCGATGGGGGAATTATGGCAGTCCCAAAGTCAAGGCATTCTGCCCTGCTGACCCAGTTAGGGATGTCAACCACATGCCAGGGGAAGCAAAGGATGAACACCCACATTCACTAACACAAATGCAGGTGGGCCAACCAGTGCTAGTGAAACTGCCATCTATTGGGATTGTACCCATGACGCTGGCTAAGCCCAGAGGTCTATACGCTTGGGAGGCTACTGACATCAATGGGAAAACTCATCGCATAAGTGCTCGGTGGGTCATTCCAAATTACTAACGGTCAAGCCCGGCTTTAAACACCATGGCCAGTTTTGTTTCCCCATAGAGTGACAGCGGTCCCAGTGGATAGACCAGCCTGGAAATGAAGACCCCTCTCGGGAGCAACAGGAGTTTACCATCGGTCAGGGGGTGGAGACTGGAAAACACTAAGGTCACCGATACTGACCTCATAATTAACAAGTTCTATTCTGTTTGGTAGTATGCTTTGTTTAGAGTACAGTTGTGCAGTTCTGAGATATGTATATATATGTATAATGTTCTTGTGATGTTTATATAATGTTTAATTCATCTTTGGTAGAGTTTGATCATAGAATAACATTTGCCCACATGTACTTGCCCATAAGCAGGGGGTGGAATGTAGTGGATGATGCTTATGGCCAGGATTGTGCCCCTGAATATTTCTAGGACATGCTTTTCTGTGTGTTAGCCTTCCTTTGTTCCCCCTCTTTTCTGAAGGCTCAACTGAGTCCAGGTAAACTGCCTGCCTGGGCGTGGTCTCACCTCTGTGGTACACAAGGGTAAGGCTATATGTTTGTTTTCCTATGTATAGCATAAGCTTACACCATATTTGGTAGAGGCCAGTTCATTGGTTAATCTTTGTGTTAGCAACAGATGCTCATTGGACCAGTATTCATTGGGGCAAATGGTAAATAGGGGTCGTTTGGTAAACGAGCCCCTCCTCCTCCACACATTGGTGTTGAGCCTGTATCTGTGTGCGCACCAGCGCTGTTGTGGTTCACCTTGCCCGGGACTAAAGCCAGCACTTCAAGAGGCTTCGTAGTACTTTGCCACCTGCACCCAACTGCTTGCAGTGCCGTGGACAGTACCCCGTGTGAACCATCGTTGGCGAACTGCCACAGTGCCTCCCCCCACCCCGAGCGGGGAACCTCCGTATTCTGGAAGAGGCAGCAGCCACGCGACACAGCCACGCGGTCGGCGCCATTTCCTGTATCCTTATTACGGCACATCCGTGCCGCGTTCTGAGGACTATAAATATTATCAAGGGAAGACTTCACGAGGCTCTTAGCTTGTGAGTAAGCCAGACCCTTCTTCATAGAGTTTCAGTCGGGT